>JAXCLR010000063.1:59340236-59363286 GCA_035584095.1 Annona squamosa | reverse complement strand
ATTGGTTGCAAATGTGCTTGTTGTGGCAGTCACGCTCACTGCTTTTTCTTTCTTTTATTATTATTATTATTTTTTTTCCAAGTTGTTGTTGCTCTGTCTCATTTTTAGGGAAATGGAAAAGCATCAGATGCTCTTGAAGACAATTTTTTATTTCGTGGGAAATTGCCAATGAATCTTGTCATCTCTCGGCAGACATTGAAGAAAGAAGAACCAGACGAAGTTGTCAAAGACCGAATGATCCGAGCCGTTTTGTGAGCAGGGAGGAAGGGGCTAAAAGTTATCAATGTCCAAAGATTCTGAACCCTTAATCAGGGAGAAAGGGGCTGAATGAAGCATGGGTTAATGCGACGAATGTGACAAGACCTGGTAGTGTTAGCGCATGCTTGACGAAAAGAGAGTGTTGAGTTTCATGGCCGCATACATCATCGTGGTGGCCCACTCAGACGCAGTCGCTGCAGCGGTTACTTGGCAAGGCATTCATAAAAAATCCAACGGAAGCCAACAAAGGCCGGTTTCGTTTTCTTGTCAGTTTAGTATGTGGTGTGCGACTGCTTGTGGAAGAACCATATTCGACGAGAATCTCACCTGTGGTAGGGCTAAATTCACGCGCTGAAACCTGGAAAACGATCGGCAGCCCCAATCAAAACCCTCCACAAACATACGAATTTAATGAGTTTGCCATTTCTGATAACAATATTGTATCAGTTGGTTGATACTATTTTCGATCCGTATACGATTTATTTCTCAAAACAAACGATATATATATATATATATGCCAAAAAATAAAAAATTTCTTCTAACGTATCATGCGACGATAATATTCTTATGACATTGTAAAATTATAAAACTTTAAAAATATCTTGATGGCAAACAAATTCATGATTTATGGTCTTGCGTTTGATATTGAGGTATTTTATACCTCTAGGGGATCCATAATAAGAAAATTAATGATTTAAAAATTTCATTTGCATAAAAAATTCTCTTATACAAATTAAATTGTGGATAAATAGTAAAATAATATGACCAGCTTATTAAACAGTGAGCAACACCTAAGGAAGCCAAGGTAGATAGGGGACGTCTTAGGATCAATTTTAATTATGTTTAGTATAATCTTGATCACCGAGTAAATCTTTTTACAACAATTTCACTATTAAAAGAGGCTCCATATCTCTGGTGGTGGTGGTGTGAGGGTGGGTGAGGGAGGGATGATAAATGAATAAATTCTAGTTGGCTTGGTAAATATTAATATCTTTTTCAATAAATGTAATTACTCTGAGCATTAACCTAGCTAAAATGCAATCAAGCCCTCCTTTCATATCCAATTCGGAAAAAGCTTGCCAATGTCAGCGCTGTTTCAAGATGCCACGCGTCCTAAACCAACCAATTGCTGACATTGCTGTTATCTGAGGAAAGCAGAGACCTCTTCACGGGAAATCGTGGGAGATGATGCGAACACTTGGAACGCCATGACCCCAACTGCATAAACATACGACATACATGATTGGTTGGAAGGATTTGATCCAAATGGAATGGGATGTAAATATAAAATAGCAAAATATATAGGCAATCTTGGCAGCTCCAACAATACAAATAAAAATATATCTCATATGAGAATAACTTAAGTACATCTAGATGTACTCATTACTTGAGTAGAATAGTCTAATTTAGGCCACACTTTGATGATTTTGTTAAATCTAATTTATCCATTATATTTGATACTAGTTGTTTTACGTAGACACTAAAAATCATATTAATCCCCGTTACTTGTGGGCCATATTTCTCAATATATGTAAAAATATGTATAATTTTATAAAATTACTTGAATTTATGTACCGAAGTTTTAGAATATTTTAAAGTTGTATAGAATGACTATTCTGGTAGGATAAATACTTTTAGACCTCATAGGTTCTTATAATAAACAAATTGTTTTAACGAATTTAGAATTACTCTTAATTAAAATTTTTTAATTTTGGGAATGTCCAAGTCGTGGAATTGGATGGTTTTTGGTATTCAAGTAAAAATAAAATAAAATTAGTGCTGAATATAATTAATGGATTGGATTTAACAAAATAATTAAATAGAGTCCAAACTAAACTGTACTACTAAAATAAGTTGATACATAGGAATGTATAATAGCGAGAGTATACTAAAAGAGAAATGTCTTTATGTGCCCTGTCCTTACTCTTTTATCCTTCAAGTTAGCTGTAGTCAATCAGCTGCTGCTGCTTTTTAATTTAAGAACTTTCTTCAAAGCCGGATGCAAGTGGAGAATTGATTAATCAAGAAAAAAAATCATATGATTAGAATATCTAACAAAAAACAGAAACTATTAAAAATAAAGTCAAGCCTCTTATCCTTCAAATAGAAGACTATTCAATTTACCGGTGCTCAGATTCATGTTCCTTCGTGTAGGAACAAAGATCAAATTGATGTTCCTTCAGATAAAAGACTCGTCGAATTTTCCGCCAGGTCACAGTTCCCTTTGAATTTTCACCTTTCTTAATTCTTTAGGTCAAATCTCTGTACTCATAAGTATTATGTAGCCCTTCCGTATGTTATAAGCTAATCACTCCCGAAATGCCCATTCAATATTGGTTGAATTCTTTGATTGATAACTCGTATTTGATCGCTAATTATTAGGAAAGACTAGTGCAGAAAACTTTTTCGCCCTTGTTATTAATATCTTAGCTATTTAACAACCCATTATTCCCTTATTTTCACATAAAATTTTATTAATTGTCTATTATTTAAGTTATTTGTTATTATTATTCCTTATCACATCGTATCATTCATCTTTTTTTTTTTTCAACATTTTTTATATTTTTCCCTTTTTTTGGCGTCTCTAAACAGATATACGAGAACAAAAAAGCATTAGTTGGTTCAAATTTCTCATGTTTCTTTGTGAGCAAAAAACCAAAAAGAGGCAAGATATTTACTAGGGAAATTAACTCTCAAAGAAAGAAAAATCTTTAGTTTAATTATAAGAATGGTTAATCCAAAAAAATTATAAGAATGAGACTAAGCAGTTTATTAATTCTCGTAAAAAAGTAAAAACCAATAGAGAAATGAAGAATTAATGTCACCTATTCATTTTACATATGGAAATTTTTTTTAAAAAAAAATTCTTGAAAAAATCTTCTCAAGTACAAGACTGCATAATCTGCTCTGATTAATCACATCATTTATTAATTGCCAGGCCAGAGAGCATTTTAGCATGGGCTGACCAACTGCATCTGAGGGGTTATTTGGCCGCCGGATTCACCGTCAAGCTTTCGCAAATACTAGTCTGGTTTTTCTGTATTTTACACTTTTTAACTTTGCATATTTGTATTTTAAAAATTGAAATTTAGCTATTTATATTTTAACTATTGAAAATTTTAAATTCTTTTGCTTTTTAAGCCTTGACCGTACTGGTATTTAAAAATGCCTTTAATTCATCCGAAATATCATAGATACCTTACAATATATTTTTTTAACAAAACGAAAATCCAAATTTGTACTAGAGATGAAGATGTTGTTGGAGCCTCTGAGGATAAAATAAAAAAAAGTTTAATAATCAAGTTTAAAATGCAAATTTTTTTTTAAAAAAAATATTAGAGCACATATACGACATTTCAAACAGATTAATGATGATTTTTAATGCCGCTATGGGATCAAAGTTTAAAATTCAAAGAAAATAGGGTTTTCTAGGTTTAAAATGCAAATAGTTAAATTTTGTGGTTTAAAATTTAAATATATAAAATTAGAGAGTCTAAAATTCAAAAAACCGTTAGTGGTAGATTTTTCCCTTTGGAAGTGCTTCTCCTAAGTACGGGCAATGTGGCGGATAACTCTTGTCCCAATTAATATGCCCCAGGCGAGTTTTGCAAATGAAAAAGGAGAGAAGAAAGGGAAACAAGACACGTTTCTCCTTACTACTAGTAAACGAACCAATGGCAGGCATAGGATGCTTTTGTCCTTTTTTCCTCTTTACAATAGAAGACAAAAATGTTAGGGAAGTTGGAAAATTAGTATTTGTTAATTGACTAACCCAAATCCATTATAAAATAGGAATTCGGTATTTGGATGTATGTACCAATGCAGAAGTCGAGTGCGTGGAAGTCTCCCCTTTTCATTTAATGTGATATTTATATATCTTTACAAATTTCTTTTTTCCATCTTTAATTACTTCTTTTTAATCATCATTTCTTTTTTATTCGAAAGATTTATTTCAATCCAACAGCCACGTACGAGATCGAGATCGGGATCGGATCCTTAACATCCTTAACATCGAAAAAGAAAAAGAAAAAGAAAATCCAGATCATTAATACCGGATCACCATCTTATGCACTTGAGTGCACTTAACTTCAGTGCACCAGGGTGCATTAACCCATTATTTTTATTTTTAAAATTTTTTATGTAAATGTTAATCTGAGTATACTTTATATGTATCAATTTTTATTATTTTTGGAGTATTTTAAATATTTATTTTTTATTTTTAAATTACCTAAAATGCTATTGATTTTAAAAAATAAAAAATAAATATCTAAAATACTCAAAAATTGATAAAATTTGATACACATGTTAAGTACATATAGATTAATGCTTGTATAAAAAAATTTCAAAAATAAAAAAATGAATTAAAATGGGTTTAATACACCCGTATCCATCGAAGTTAAGTGCACCCTGTGATAAAAATCCCATTATACCACAAACATTAAAAGTAGATTGACCAGCCACTGATGCGCTACTGAGATGCGCTACTTCAATATTACTCACTGCGGTTAAGAGAGCTTGGAGTCGACATCATTTAGATGGATTTCGTGGTGGCATTTGTTGGAAAAAAAAATTAGATTATCGATTAGATATTTGTAGAATATTGTTAAAAAATTATAAGAAAAATCTCATAGCTTAAATGTAATATCAGTTAAGATGATGTAATATATATATATATGTATGTATGTATAAAATAGGTCAAGCAGCTTAAGATGTATCTCATCTTTGTTCTATAACTATTAAATTGGTTTGTTTTATGTTTGTGAAAAATATTGAATTCCAAAAACAATTAGCGTTCCATATGGTCGACTGTAAATCAGGCGATTAATGAGCAATAGAAAAAAATAATAATGATAAATGTATGGTCCTTTTGTAGATTTCTCCTTCTGAAGTCGGGAAAAATTTTTAAATTTATTTGTTGTTTTATTTTATTACTGCCATTTATGTTAAGTTATAAAAATTAAAATAAAATATGAAACAAATCGAAAGTATCGAATCTCATAAAAAAGAAAATTCTAAAAAAAGCTGGCATATTTACGCAAATAAAATGTTTTTAAAAATTATTTGTCCCTAACGCCCCTGTTGCGGGCGACTGCATAAAAGATGCCTTCGAAAATAGTATCTTCGACCTACGAATGGGTTTCTTGTGACATTTTTAGACAGTCCGTTATTGGGTATTGCACTCTTCATGGGCATATTCCCGTATCTTGAAAGTCGAAAAACAACACACCGTCTCCTTAAGCTATCTTGATTTAGCTTCATGGCCTCTGGAAACAAGCATAGAAGTGGATTTATGTAATCCCTTTAAAATCTGAGATTTTAATGTTTGATGAAAAATCTAATTTATTAATTATATTTAACATCATTTGTTTATCTAGGAGATCAAATTTCATCCCAATCAAGTATATTTATGGGTTATATTTATTAAAAAATGTATATATTTATGTGCAAATTAAGAAAAATGCTAAAATATCAATTTTAAAATAATATTTTTGGCATCTAAACCATCCAAAATATTATTTCTATGTGAATAAATAATTCTATAAAATATTATTATATCTAATACATGTGTAAATAGATCCAAGTGTTTTTTATAATTTACACATGAATATATATTTGAATAAATGTGACGTATAAATATACTTAATTGGGATAAAACTTGATCTACTAGATAAACAAATGATGTTAAATATAATGAATGAATTGAATTTTTTTTATTAAGGATTAAAATCTTAAATTTTAAAGTGATTACATGGGTCCGCTTCTATATTATCTAGTTATATAAAAACGGGACGGATATATATATTTGGCCAATCAAGCAACCCTATATATTTATTGTTACTAATCTAGTTTTCATTATCGGACTGAGCATATTAATTGATTGTCATTTCATTCACGACGGAATTAAAAAGAACTAGTCGATGTTGCATATGTTTTTTAAGTTTGTTAATTATTGGCAAGTTATTTTATTTGTCTGGCTCTCCAAGTTGAGAGAGATTGAAAGAGTATATTTGATTTGGTTGTTGTATAAATGCTATTCATCCTGCCTTTTAGGTATTTTTCCTTTGTTTGTACAATTATAAATATATATTCATTGATTAAATCAATGAAAGAAATTAATTCATTTCTCCCATTTTATACACATATACAAGTTATGTAATTAATATAATTTATTGAACTAGGAATAATATATGCCTTTGCATTGCTGACTGCTGAATCAGTACAGGTTGGTCAGTTTTATATTCTAAGTTAGGTGAATTGATTCTGCCTACTGATTAATGCATATTAATGTGTAGAGATTGGAGCATAACTGCTACTCATGGATGCCATGTGTTCTCATGTGCCCACCAATTAAAATGGCCCCCAAAAAAATTTATCATTTTCGAAGTTTTCCTGAAAAGGCTTGATGATTCACAGGCGCGCATCTTGCACTTACAAAAAATGCTTGAAAATAAAACAATACGTTTCTAAAATAATGAATTGCGTTGATTTTAAATTAAGAAAAATAACCAAGTATTGTTTAGAGAGTGCATGATACTCATGGATATATTTATGAGTGAAAGTTACAAGATCCCCATGATAGTCCCCAGTCCCACCACTTATAACTTTGTTCAAGTTGTGTACCTATGCCTTTTAATTGCAATTGCAGATATATTTATGTCTTTTAAATATTAGCAATTAAATACGGTACGTACAATTGATGAAAAATGACAATTATGCTATGTTTGTTGCTGACCAACCCACCACGATGATGGTATAATACTGGTTCATATTTTTATAGCTCTTAAATTACCTAACATATTTCTATATTTCTTAATTACTAACAGAAGCACTGGTATACATACTTGAAAGTATTTTATAGTTCTGTAAGTATGCTTAATGGCATTTCAAACGTATAAGCATATTTCCTTCAATTTATGGGCGGAAGCTGGGCAGATGAACAAATATCCTTTAATTAAGGTGGGGCCTAAGTCTGATTATCTAGCATGGAAATCGGGTGGTGACGCCTTCCTCTCTGACTCGCTAATAGAAAGACAAACCATGCACATATGCAAGTGAATAATGATAATTAAAAATGTAAATATGATGTCATCGATCAAGTATTTTACATGAGTGTATTATGTAGGATAAGAGGTCTGTGATTCAAATTCAATCACTTGTCTTGTTTCTTTATTATAAAAGCTGAACCAAATTTCAAGATTAAATTTCATTTATACCTATAAATTTTATCCTTAATTCTACTTGCACTTACAAAGTTTCAAAAATTTCACATATATTCATATGTTGTACTTAAAATTTCAATCATACTTACGTAATTAGAAATCTATCAAATAGATCATAGTCATGTGCTTCTGCAATTGTAGTATTTGAATATAAATATAGACTTTGAGAAAATTAATCTTAAATTATATTTAATAGATCCCTAACCGTGTAGATAGAAGTGAAATTTTTAGCAAAATACATAGGTATAATTAGAATTTTCGAAAATTTATTCACATAAGTAAAATTAGGGATAAAATTGTTTTTCCTAAGATTCAAAAGTATAATTATGAACTTGACAGTTCTGTTAGATTAGAGGAG
The DNA here is from genome assembly GCA_035584095.1 of Annona squamosa. Classification (NCBI taxonomy): domain Eukaryota; kingdom Viridiplantae; phylum Streptophyta; class Magnoliopsida; order Magnoliales; family Annonaceae; genus Annona; species Annona squamosa. Next base: position 59,355,450 of record JAXCLR010000063.1, on the reverse strand, counting down.
AAATTGGCCAACAACATAATCTCTTTCTCAAACATGCAAGAAAGAAGAAGATAAATGAGCATATTTTAAACAAAAGAAAGAAGAATATAGTAACAATCCTAGAGGTCTGTATACTGTAAGTGTTTTCCGCATCAATGTGCAAATCGGTTCATGGAACCTCGTTTCCATTCCAACTATCAGCGGCAACAAAGCTTCTGCATGCGTGGGCAGATGCATCTCCCGTGGGAGCGGAAGGAGTACGTTTCCAAACTATCCGCATGGTTGTTGCTCTGTCCACAGGCGGCTCCATTAGCAACAGCCAGTCAAAATATTATTCCCTGCTATGAATGATGTATGTATATTAATTTTTATTTTTATTTTTTTTTTGACAAAGATGGTGACGATGATGAATCACATGAACTTGGAAAAATGACAGCATCAGAGCAACGCTTAAAACGTGCATTTTTTACCATTCATCTCCTCATCCATCCCCCTGTAAATTGGAGAGTGTCTCTTACGGCAATCTTAAAGTTTTTACTTTCAAGTAATTATTTTATTTTTTAATCATTTTTTTACTTCTCACCATACAATTATCATATTTTTCAATTATTATTGCATAGCTTCTCATACATCTAATCTATCTATTTTAACTTTATTTCTTTACTCATCATTATTATCTTTATTATATTACATAATGTTTTTACGTTTCAAAAATTTTTTATCAACAGTTTTATTGCTTTCCAAACACAACCTAAACATATGATGCTCGTTCGTGAATAAAATAGTTAAAGAAATTGGGCCAATGCATTAAAGTTTTATTAAGGATAAAAATAGGTAAGGTCTAAGGGGCTTTTAGTGGCATTTACCTTAACTTTTGTTTGTTTTATCGGTAAATTTTTAATTAATCTTTACTAAAAAGATAAAATCATATTTATAAGAGATGACATTATTTTTATTTAGAAATTCATAGATGAAATGAAAAAATAAAAATAATGTATAGCAAAAACAAAATAAAAAACAACTTATGATAAAAATGCATGACAAAGCTTGACTGATTTATAAATATATATTAATGAATCAGTAAACATCTCTCAAATTTATCTAAATCAATCCGTACTAATTTTACGTCTGTATTTTAAAACTTTTACTTATTAAAAATATTATATTTCATTCATTAAAAAAATTATAAAAATTTAACATCATGAAAAATTCTAGTAACTAATCACTCTTTGAAAATTACAAGTTGCGATGTACCTTTTCAAAGTATTAAATTCATATTAACAAAAAAATGCATTGAAAAGTAAATTTTTCTATGTTTGGAAACATGGAAGGCTAATTTTTTTTTTTTTTTTGTAGCATCATGTATTTGGATGATTAGGCAAATGACAAAAGACAATTCTAAGAGAGAGGTAGATGATGTAAATGGTCCTGCCTAACTTCGAACATTTAGACTTTTTACTTTAGATGGAACTTGATCCTATGCTCTCAGGAGCATGTAGTGTTGGAGCATGCGTCTATTTTTTTTTAAATTTTTTACAATAGTGTTAATCTATATGTATTTAATATGTGCATAAATTTTTACCATTTTGGGGTATTTTATATATTTATTTTTTTATTTTTGAAAATCAGTGGCATTTTAGGTAATTTTAATTACTAAAATGTCAATGATTTTTAAAAATCCGAAATAAATATCTAAAAATCTCTAAAAATGGTAAAAATTGATACAAATGTTAAATACACTTACATTAACAAGTTTATAAAAAAAATTTTGAAAAAAAAAAAAATTGGTGTATGCGTCCCGGAGCATATATATAGGATCAGGTTCCACTTTAGACAGCCTTATACATTCACGTCAACTACTTGGTTATCCAAGTAATTATTATAAAGACTGCAACTCTTTTTGTAGTAAAAATATATATTTTTTTTACTTTCTTTTCAATATAATTTCATGAATTTTCTTTCCATGCCTTCTATTATCTCTGACTTTACCCTCCAAATCACAGTACGGAATAAAGCATTCTACTTTTTGTTGTTGTTGTTGTCTACTTTGGGTAGCACCTTCTTCCAACATCGTAGAACATCTTGCCACCTTATTCTATTTTTTTCTCTGCAGTGAACTTGAATATAGCCCAGCGGTATCACGTCTGGTGTGCGTGCTTAAGATCTTAGCATCGGCCTGGAGGGAAGCACTCTCTCCTAATGATGTAAAAAGAAAAAAAAATAAAAAATCCTTCGTTGGCAGCAAAATTTTCTTCCCAACCTTCATATAAGAATCTGCATTCGAATGACAAGTGGTCTCTACGCTCCTGCCCAATTCTACAGAGTATACATCATCTGTCATTAATAACAAGTTCCATTTAAGCAACGTCTCAAAAGTTTCAAGTCTGTCCTGAGCAGCAAACCAGGAGACAAATAAGTGTCATGCAACCAGAGGAAAAGATCGATGGTTGGTTGTTGTCAGAAAAGATATGTATAAATAAATATACACTTTCAATAGAAAGGTGATGTGAGAGGCCAACAATAGAGTGGTCGATCGATTTTTCGGTCATCACTTTCCACAAGTTAGCATCAATGGACCAATCGCCAACGAACAGTAGCAAAACTGAGGGATCAGGTCCAGTCCACAGCATTCTTCTTTCCCACCCATTAAATAAGTTTTCCGCGTGGAATAAACCCTCTCCATATTTCAATGATCTCAACGTTTCTTTCAGAGACCCCACCACACACGCATGTATATCAGTGACCAATATTGATTAAGATAAGGAAATCTTCAGCAAAATTTTAAATATCCAAAAATCAACCTTCTTCTATGGCCGTCTCTTTAATTTCTCAATTGCTACATTTTTCCACACTAGACCATCACATCAAGCTGGATTAACTCGGATTTGAGGTAGAAGTAATTAATAGGATTCACTTGTTTATTTGGTTGAAAGTTTTAACAGCTAAATAAAGGCATTTGCAGATACAGTTAACGTTGCTGTAATTAAACTATACTTATTATGTTAGCAGCATCACTTTGATCTAAAATAAATGTTAAAATTTCAGGGTTTTTAGGTAATTTCTAAATATACCTAGGTAGTTTTACTATAATTGCAAATGTACCTGTTTAATTTTAGAAATTCTACGTAGTTGAACTATAATTGCAAATATTGCTATACCATTATGGTGTCATTATAGCAATGTTATGATATAAGTATATTTGCAAATATATGCAAATTAAGTGGATTTAAATTATTTTTATACCATATTTGCAAATATGTACAGAACTAATATGCTCACCCTGTAAGGGCACCATGATGACGCCATAATGACATGAATATATTTAAAACTATGGTCAAACTTGTGGTAATTATTTACAATTTTTGAAACTAAGTTAATATATTTGTAATTATGATTAAATTATGCCAATATGTTTTTGCAATTAGCTCTTAGCCCGAAACAACTAATGAAAATATATAAATCACGGTTTTAATTATCAAATTTGACCAATTCACCGTCAAAGTTGATAACACGAACTATTTTGCAGATAAAGTTCACAAGTAAGAGAGCTTTTTGTAAAATCAATATCCATGGCATCAAAAGATGCAGGGGCAACGCGGGTCACTTGTCTTATATATATAGGGAACCGATCCTGTGTAGTCCGCTGTAAAATGGACCCCACACATATTAGATTGTAATGAAACTTTATGCACTCATTTATCTATATATAAATCATACTTTGGACGGTTTAGATGTTGAAAAAACCACTTTAAACTTGATATTTACATTAAATTATTTTATTACGTTGATTTTGCACCATTTTAAGATGGAAACTACACACATGTTGGATTTGGATGAAAATTGGTATGGTAATAAAGTGAACAATTCTAAATACAATGGGTGGGGTGAATTTATGAGAAATGATCAGGTGGGGCCCACAGTGCATGGACTGCACGGTGCAGTTGCATGCACTGGATCATTTCCCATATATATACGTGTGTATGTTTAATTCCAAAATGGGATATGATGAAAAGTTTTACCTCAATCAACTATAACAGTATATTTATAAAAATAGTAAATAGGAACAAATATTTTCACCCTATTTCTAAATAGGGTAATTTGCACATATACCCACTTAGTTTGATTAAAATTGAAAATATACCCACATAATTTCAGAAATTATAAATAATCTTCACATAATTTAACCATAATTGTAAATAACTTCACGCCGTTATAACATTGTCACTGTGTGAGTATATTTGCAAAAAATATACAAACTACATGGGTGTATTTGCAATTTCAAAAATTAAGTGGTGTGTTTAGTTTTTGCAAATAACCTAATAAAGTTTAACCATAATTACAAATAACTCTCATGTTGTAATGATACAGTAATGACATTCTAATGGCATAGGGATTATTTATAATTTTTGAAATTACATAGGTATATTTGCAATTTTGATCAAACTAAATGGATATATTTACAAATTATCCTTCTAAAGATGAGAATTTTATCAAAAAATTTCATGTATTTTTACCAAAATGACCGTAAAATGACCGTAATTAAAACCTAGATTAAGATTAAAAATAAGTTATTGATGAATACTGCTATCAAAAAATAAGAAGCTATAATAATGTACTATAATATTTTTGACATTTGGGAAATTTTTTTTAAAAAAATAAAAGAGTAATGTATAGTGAAGGGAATAATGTTGAAATGGATAGGCTTAGTATGAAAAATGTGAAGAAATGATTAAAAAGTAAAACGTTTATGTAATTAAGATATCACATTGTATAGAAAACTACGTGAAAAAGTAAGAAGATATTTTTACTTTTCTATAGTGCCAAACGCGAATATTTGTTACATCTGAAAATGAGGAACAGATTAAAAAAAGATTTTGAACTTGGAATAGATTTAAATTTTAATCAAGAGTATCTCGATAAAAACATGAGGGAAAGTGGGGTAAAAATATATGGTAATATCTTCATTTTATAAAGTGTTCATATCTAAAAATAGTGATGAGAGTTTTTGTTGACCCCATATATATAATTCCTATTTTTCATGCCTAGTCAGATGGATGGCCTTGAAGATTACTCCACGGGCGACCTTGAGTGCGTGGTAGACCAAGGACAATGTATCAAGGTGCACGATTTCTTGCCACGATGGAGTGATGGGTGTTTTATAGCATAGGAAGGAAAAGAGAGAACCAATGTTGGAAGAAAGATAGGATGATGAGACGAATGACTTTAGGTGCATGGGTTATTACCTCAAGGAAAATCAAAGAAATGGAGCTAGTGGCTGACCATCAACATCCACCATTTACTTTTCCTGCTTGTTGCATTTGGGCCATCGACTTGTCTCGATTTCTAAGTTCGTCTGCATTCATCCTCCTGCTAATTGCTTAATACGACAACATGAATGACGACAAACCAGTTCATTCATATATACAGTAGCTAGATAAGAATTTCGAGTTAAAAGCCAGAAGCCGACTTGTACCGTTGTAATCTCGCTTAGTGTGGTTACCTACAAAAATTGCATGTGGTTTGTCTTTAAGTATTAGGACTCCTTCCCAAATCCCGGTTGTTTTGCCTGTGAATTATCGCAGAGAAAAGAGCTACTTTTAAATTAAAAAATTCCAGGTTATTATTTTCTTGACTTGGGCCAACAGGACACTACAACGAAATTTTCTACGTGTAGCCATCTTTTGATTTGGCTGCATTTGATACCAATTACAACTAAATATTATATCAATTATAGTCAAAAGTTTATCATTATTTGTAATCAAATCTTAATAACTGCATAAAATTTTATTTTTGGCTATATTTGATATAAAAATAGTTACATTTAATCAAATTCCACCACTCAAAAGCAACTAACATTTATAGTTAAATAATTGATTATCGTCAAAATGAATCTAGGGCATATGTATTTACAATAAATTTTTCAATCTTTATAACTATTATATTTTTTAATTATTTATTCATATCTTCCTATACAATTACTCCACTTTTCAATCATTGTTATATAACTAACTTTTCTATTTTGATTTTATTCTCTTTGTTAATCATCGTTATCCCTATTATATCACATCATTACTAATTTAAAAAATTTTATTCGAAAAATTTTTCATTCGAGAATGTTATCATTTTCCAAACATACCCCTAGTATAGCCTAATATATGTTATATACTATTAAAAAATATTTACATAAAATAAAATTTGTTGTGGGTAAAGCTTACACTAGCTTAGCTTAAATTGTGTATTTTTTAAAATTTTCATGAAAATATTTTTAAAGTATATTCAATTCATATGCTAAATTTTGTAGATTTGGATATGTGCATTTTTTTATTTTCCAAAATCAATATTTTAGGGTATTTATAATTTTGGATATGTGTATATATAGTATCAAATCTCATTTCTATATAACTTCATTCATTCACTGTATTCATTACATTTACCACTATTTATATTATGATAAAAATCTCATCATTTGTCTAATATTATTGTACATAGATCTATTTATAAATGCATAAAATTAATATAGAAATGGTTTTATTATATCAATTTTAAAATAGTTTTTTAACATCCAAACGTTTTAAAATATCATTATCTATGGATAAATGATTATATAAAATTTTCATAATTTATATATGAATATATTTTTTAAAACAAATGTAACCCATACCTGTTTTGATATAGTTGAAACTTGATTTCCAAATTCAGCAAATAATGCTAAACACAATAAATAAAGTATATTTCAGAGTAACATCAAGATAACAAAAAAAAACAATAAATAGATTACATCTGAGAATTTAGCTGAGAAGTACAGCGGCATATAAGAAATTTCCGAGTGGTATACGACCACCTGGTTTTATTACATGACGCAAAAGAAGGAAACGATTTGACAAGACATAGTAATCCACTCGACAACAACAACAACAAAAATAATAAATAAATAAAAGCAAAAGAGGAAGCAGCATCACTGCATCAACAATGGGACGGGGACGAGCATCCAGAAAGCATTAGGAAAACGCAGTCGGTATTGACCCCATTTGGCACTTGGCCGCCACTGAAAAGCCGTGACAAAGAGACAAGAAACAGAGAAAGGCAAGCCAGTTCGAAGACTAGATCACTACATGCAAGGAAATGGAATTGAGGCGTGTTGATCATCTTCCACAGTCCAAATTCCAACCTCGCAGCTTTTCGTAGATTCAATTGTAAGTTAGACCATGTTTTATCTAAACTTACGTCAAATCATGGGATATTAGAAAAAAAATTTTAAAAGTGTATAACTAAGAGAACACAATCATTTACATAACCTACCTATCTTTCGTATTTCTATTTTAGTTTATCATAAAAATAGAAATTAAAAAAATAAGAAATGATGTTTCTGTGCATAAGAGACTTATGCTTTGTAAGATGATTTAGGCTTATAAAAACTTTATAAGATTATTTTAAAAATTGGACCGCTATTTATGAAAGTGTGTGTATATATATATATATAATTATTATATATTTGTATCTAAAAATCCAACATTTTGATCATTTACGAGGTCTTGACCCTTTTTAATTTTCTTTAGTTTTTGTTTTTCTGAAATTGCAAATCTGGGTTTACATAATCCGTAAATCAAGTATTAAGATTTTTGATATGTGTATATGTTTTTGAATTTTAAACACAGAAGTATTTTTGTCATTTTTTCCTTTAAAATTGGCCTCCGTACCCCCTTTTTTTTTTATCAACGTTGCAATATTAGAGCCCAACGCCGTAGTGCAGTTGGTGCTCACGTCTAGCAGTATGCCATGTTGTCCCGGTTTCAATCCAGGTTGGGAGCATGGTCTTCCATTTTCAGGCATGTTGCCTGAAAATATTGAGAAAAATACAAATCAGATGAAAGAGTTGTAATATATGAGACATAAAAAAAAAAAAAAAAAAACGTTGCAATATTACATCTCATCTCAGTTCATATTACGAATTTAGCTTTAAAAAAATCTTTTCGTCTTTTTTTAAATCTCATATCACAGTATAAATCAAGCTCAAATACCTTTATAATTTTCCCATTATTAATAAACGAGAAGACAAAACGCTCCATATCTGAGAGACAGTAGCTCGGACCACAGGGATTCAATGCCCCTTACGGGATTCAAACCCACATACAAGAGCAACCTCCCTCTTGGCCGGTACTCCTACAGTTTCAAAAAACAAAAAATAAAAATAAAAAAATTTTAAAAAAAGTTTGTCCACCGGTCGGAAATTGATCATGCCTCAATAAATATTAGGGTTTATTTAATTATTTTGAAACATTCCTAAGCTTAGAGTCTGTTTTGCAAATACCAGGGCTATAGGGCCTAATTTGTAGTTAACCTTTACCTGCTTGGTATCATCCACTTATGGTAGTGTGTGCTCTGGAGGCTCAAAATCATCAGCTTATAACAAGCAGGCCAAACAGGCTCAAAAATCCAGCTCTGGTTGGAGGAATCTTCTGATGACATGGGTTGGCATACGCAGGCTATGGTGAAAACCTCGATGATCAAATATTTCATCTGGATTCTACAAGTAACGCTCGAAAATTAAGGTTCATGAATTTTATTTTATTTTTTGGATTAGCAAGGGTACTAGGTTTGTGGATTAGAGGGTCGGCAATTGTGAGCTGTGATATCTGCCAGCCAAGCCGATGGAAGGCCCGAAATTGTCCACAGAACTCGTGCAAGGTCCTTTTTCAGTGAATTGAAGATGGCGGTTAAAATTCAAGTCTTTGCATTTTTAGGGGCCCCCCCAAAAATTTATTATTATTATTTTTTTTATAAAAATCAGTGTTTGGTACTTTGGTTGCCGTCAAAGTATCATGACACGATGCAACCAGACTCAGCTAGCGTAGCGTTTTGAGTATTCGATTTTTTCTAGGGTTCCGTTTTAGGTAGGAATATCTAATTCTAATAGATGGCTGCTAGGATCCTTTCCAGAAAAATGGAGGGAGCGAAGAAGAGGAAAAAGAGTGCTGGTAATTGGCCCAATGACATCCGAAATCAACGTTGAGCTGCGGCCGACACTGATCCGAGTATATACGGCAACGTGAAGTATGCTTACACACGCATCACAGCACCCGTCCGGACGACGTCGGCCTCGCCGACTTGTGGTGCACTTGTTGGTGCTTTTCCGTTGGAACATTTTGGGGGGCTGAAGCTTGCTAAGCTAACTTTGGAGCAGGATGATATCAGGATTTAATAATATTTATTTGTACGGTTCGACTCCTCTTTCGTTTAGAAATTGGGCATGGTTTTGTTGCAATCCACGCGCCACGAGCACTGGATGCGAGGAGGAACTGCAGGTAAGCTAGAATGTTCAGATGGAAACTGGAAATGGACATGTTACCAATACCAATACTCCGACCAACTCAAGTTCTGAGTTAGCGGACCCACTTCCAAGTTCCAAAGCACATCCGTGCCATTACTGACCTTGATGGGAACACAAAATCGGCTTTTATGGTGTCGGAGGCATCATAGCAAATGGGGCCCATCCACCACCAATCAGACATCCGTTTGCCAAATTGTAAGTGTTTATACCATCACAGCATTCCAATTTCTTGCGTTTAGTTTTCCAGAAGCCAAAAGCGCTGTCCGAAACCTCCGTCAGACGGAGCCTAAATGACATTAATGCATAACGCTAATGAAGAGCTGCGAATTCCCAGCCAAGAAAGAATTTGGACGGTTAGATCTTACCATCACCTCATCTGCACGAATTGTGTCTCGTAGGACGGCAACTGATGAAAAGTAGTGGCAGGCAACACGTAAAAAGGAATCCACTACTGCTGCTCCTTTTTTGTGGTCTTTCGTTCTCAATTTAACAATGCATACTTCTTCAAAAAGTCGGCTCAATTTTGTATTTTTTTCTAATGATGCCTTTCGTGAAAAATGGTTTTTCCAGTAAAGCAAGAGAACGCCTTTACCAAAGTGAAAGCTACGTCTGGCGATTGGCGCACTACCAACGAGCCTAAGACTTTCTATAGAATCAATGAGGCAAATGGGCCTCCTGAAAACTTCCAGTTGAAGGGATGAATGTCTTGCCACGTGAATGGAATGAAAACAAAAACATAAACCAAAACTAGTCCCAAAGAGCTATGGATTTATGCCCTCCAAAATAGAAGATCTGTCAGTCATCAAATCATATCAACCTTTCTGCGATGACTCAGGGAAGTAGAAGCATAAGTTTTTTTCCCCCAAAGCACAACATGGATTTGAGCTACTTTCTTACACTTTCATGGCCTGTCCATGTCATTCTCTACAATGGTAAACGGCAAAACGGATCAACTTGCTTAGTACTTACAACAGCAGCAACGGCAGCAATCACTTCGCTGTGAATGTAAGATGCAGGGCCTGGAAACAAAATTAGCTCTAATGCCTGCCGGAGACTCCAAGAAACAGCAGTAAAAATATAAATTGAGCTTAAGATCAAAGACGCAGGTCTTCAATATCTGTTAAAAGGCTTGCTCCACCCACAGATCTCTGTTCTGAAAGATTCACCACCAGCTGGCCACAAGCCCCACTTATATCTTGACCCATTTGTTGACGAATTGTTGTACGGACGTTATAGATGCCCCTCAGAATTTTCTGAAACCTTTTGACGTTGTGGTCCTTGCTGGTGGCAAAACAGCTCAAGCTACCAATAGGATTGTATGGTATCAAATTCGCAACCTGCTCAAGTGATAAACATAATCAAGCTACACAAGCAGATTCTACTAAAAGAGTTCAAAAAATAGGTCTTCACCATATGCCTTTGTTCTCTCAACTCAAATGATGAATTTCACAACATTACAATTGACAAGTGAATTTGGTTAGTGCTACTGGACTGCCTTGATGAACTTACAGCAGTTTACCCATCCGAAACATTGACACGAATTCATACTAGCTGTAAATCCAAAAGCAAAATAGTTCATGTAACGTATACTTTTCTGGGTTTTGCTCACAGAAGCCATTTTTATGCAAAACAGACAGGACAGGAAGCAATTCAAGTAAAGAACCAGTTTAAACTAGCCAGTCGAGTCCAGTTCTTGTAACATTATTCATAACATCCAAAAGTTGACACATCACAAATTTAGTAACAGAATTTAAAGCTCACCACTTGAAGAGTCTCCAGCAATTTCCCGAGCTGGTGGGCGTGTTCCTCTTCATCATTGACACCGTCAAGCATTATGTACTCGATGAAGATTTTTTTCTGACTGCAAATCAAAGACAACTATGAGATATTCTCTAAAATGTCAAACGACCAGTAATAACACACTGCCTGGCAAAAAATAACAACAATAATAACAGACCACCTGGAAAGCAAATCACAGACATTTTTTACCTTTTCTTTTGGTAGATTTGTAATGCATCCATGAGTTTTTCGAGGGGAAAAGCTCGTGCTGCAGGCATAATTTGACAACGAATGTCTTGAACTGGTGCATGCAGTGAGACTGCTAGGTTTACATTTGGCAGATCATCATAGAGCTTGCTGATGGCATTAACAATCCCAACCTATGAAAGAAGATCATCTTCATTAATTATAGTAACAAAACCACTAGTCTGGGGAGTCGTGATTCGCAATCACTTTGTAGGAGCTGCATCCGCTGGACCGTAGATATTAGCAATAAGAAATCTCTCCTTTAGGATACTAATAAAATCTGGCAATCTAGCATCTAGAACAGTTTTTCCTGAGGGGAAATTTGCTATTCTCCTCAATGATGAATGCAATTACAAGATTCTTTCTCATATAATTTAGAACAGTTTTTCCTAAGGAGAAGTTTTCTATTCTCTTCAAAGATTCTTCCTTTTTCTAAAATTCTTTTCTCCATTTTCAATACCTGATATGCTGTATCCTCTTAATGGCTGATTGGAATTAGTTTTTGGACATGTTCTTTCAACTACAATTTCAGACACCAAACTTCCCAGAGATATAAATAATGCCAGATACTTACAGTGGATATCGTAATTCTCTTTGGCGATAGTTGAAATGGCATTCCTGTCATAACCTGAATGGCTTCTACCACAGCAGCATAATTGTTCAACGGTTCACCCATTCCCTGCAATTGTACAACCACAAGCATAAAAGAAATTTTTATTCATATTGTGAGCCATAAGAAATTTTAATCCAAAGTCAATGTGAATCTCACTTCTAGCTCCATTTTTCTTTTTTAAAATTCTATTGTTAATTTACATCATGCACCTCTGTTTTTACTACCTCAAGAGTATGTTGGAATCAATAGGGAACTTTTACCAAGCATGGGTATACATGTACATGTGATGTAACTCCTGGAATACACCCATGACTGCATGTACATGATCGTAAATACAGCAAACATCACATATAAATTTTTGGCAAACAGACTCTACTTCCAACACTTTGCAGTAAGAACTAAGAACAACCAAAAACTCCTGAGGTCAATGCCATTGTAACAATTCATCGCTGCAATATGGTATCAAGACACTCTTCGAAATCATTGGAAAAAACCATGGAAAAATATTTGGAAATTCAGAAATTTTCTCATAAAATGGATGTTTCAAATGACAATAATTTAATAATTTGGAGAATTTTTCCTCATAAAAAATTGACAATAATTTGATAGACTAAATAACACCAAAATATGAAAAATATCGAACGATGCATACCATGAAAACAACATTCCGAACTCGTGAAATTTGAGATGCATGGACCAGTTGTTCCACTATCTCGCCCGATGATAGGTTGCTTTTAAATCCCATGCTACCAGTAGCGCAGAATTTACAACCCATTTTGCATCCAACCTGGAACAAAAGCAAATAAGAAATACATGATCCAGTAATGCACATTCACAGACAGGAAATCACAAAAAATAGTACCTGAGAGGAGATGCACAGTGTTGACCTTTGTCCTCCAGGGCGAGGTTTTCCATCATATATTCCCAAACGTGTATCATATCTCATAATAACAGCTTCCACAAATGATCCATTCTGTGTTCATCACGTATCATAAGATGATTAATACTAATTTTACTTAAAAGAACATTAGAGCTCTTATGAATATTTCTGCTGACCTGACACACAACTCCAAGTAGTAATGACATCAAAACAAACTTTTATTATCATTGTTCTAAAAATCAAGAAGAGACATTCTATCAATATATATATCAAGAAGAGGTAGCACTCCTAGCCCAGAATAGTGCTAGCACATCATTTAACATTCACGTGCTATTCATATGCCCGGGAAAATATATGTGAATCAAGCAGTTTAGAAGACTAGGCCGGTAAAATCACCATAATGCAAATCATGCCAGTAAGATAAAACATCATTAGAAAATAAAGAGATTCTTGATGTCAGTTTAGAAAGCAACTCCTTAAGAAGGATGAATCACACAGTCAACGAACTGTTTTAATGGTCCGGATTGGCATGCATAATGCATGCAGGTATTGCCAACCACGCCGTATAAAGAAAATGAAGTCGAGATTCACTTTACATGCACTATGAAAACAAGGGCTCGGAGCAATGCTTTAAAAGTAAACCCCAATCTTCAGAGCTCTCTAAGGATCAAAACTCACCGTCCAAGGCAAGAAAACCTTGGATGCTGTAACCATGAATCAGGTATGCGGGAATACAAGGATTATCGCATTTATGGCCCAGCTGATCAGTTCAAGGGCGATTTTGAAGCAGAACAGTGGTATGCGAGGGACAATCCCAGGAAATTCAGATGAAACGCCTTGAGAATGCAAAAATGGGGAGTGAGAACAAAATGCAGGAAATGCTGGCGGTTGAGATTTGAGAGATAGATTACCTGCAACTTGATGAGCAGCTTTGTGGTGACTTTGTCTTTGGAATCGACAGCAGAGGCGAGAGCCGAGGTCATGAATTTGAATTTGGAACGCAGCAGCGGGTAAACAGAGGAGGGTAGAGAAGGGATTTCGTGCGCCTCGGAACTAGGATTCTGAAGAGCATGCCTGCATGAGGGAGAGAACAACATGAAAATCTGCAGTTCAATAGCGAAGGGCTTCGAGACGCAGCGAGAGAGAGAGAGAGAGAGAGAGAGAGAGAGAATCGTACTTCCAGATAATAGGGATGAACGTTTTGCTGATTCCAGCGTCTTCGAATTCAGCTCGGATGGCTGCCAAGTCGAAGACGGAGCGAAACGCCATTGCTTTCCCTCCACTGGCGCGCAGGATCCGGAGAGCATTTGAGGTCTGTTCGTCTCAATGCCGGTGTTCGTCTCAATGCCGATGCTCCGGCATAGTAGATATACGCAGGCTCCGCGGACCGCGACCGGGGTGTGTTTTACAAAGTCATTTTGCCACGTACATGTCACGGTCTGGTGCACCCACTCTTCCGCAATTCTCAACGTATGATTTGTCGATTTTTAACGCATAATTATTGTTTTAAATATTTCTTGTATCTGCGAAAATATTTGGTAACTTGTCTCTTTGATTAATGGGTGTCATGGTGCTTTAAAAAAAAAAAATTTTGATCATCGAATTTGATTAACTATTTGATGAATCCTTAACCAACCAATTGCATCGCATCAGATATTGATGACCACCAAATCAATGAATGATAAAAATAGATTTATAGGACAACTACCTTACAAATTATTTAACAGCGGTGTATTTTTAAAGAAGCGGGGAAATTTTGCTTATATTTATCTTTATACTCTTTCATACTCTCGCTTTACCAAAGAAAAAATTCTCACTTTTACATTTCCACTGTTACCATTGTTCACATCTTGCATAAGACAGAAATGAAATAGAATCTTTTACTTCTTAAAAATATTTTTCCTATTTGAATAAGACAGAAACGAAATAAAAAAAAATTTTCTTATTTGAACATGATACAACCTACTTTTTTAATTTTTTGTAATTTTTTTCATTTTAAAGTTCAAACACACAACATCATTTTTTTGTTAGTCCTTCCCCGCGTGGCCCGGAATTGGCGACGTGTTCGTGCTTCGGCGCCGGGTGGAGGCCTCGGCACTGTGAACTGTCGGAGATAAAGGAAACGCTTTAGCCGGAGAAGTTCAGAGGGATTAGAGGGATTACCACCTCTGCAATTGGGCTGGTGATAAGGGGTGGCAGCGTCGGCGCGTCCTCGTCTGGAAACACACTATGAACCCGAGCGTGGAGGATCTCCTCCAGGAGGAGCTTCAAACCATGACAATCTCAGGATCTGCACTGAGGAAAATTTCCCCGGGAGCAGAGGCGGCTTGTTTATGTTCGGTTTGGACGTCCAAGCCGTATAATAGAGAGCTGCTGAAATCTATGATGC
>JAXCLR010000063.1:59327641-59340136 GCA_035584095.1 Annona squamosa | reverse complement strand
ATTTTTTGGCAATGAATTGCTTGGACTCCTCTATCCCACCCCCCCTCCGAACGGAGAGGTGGGAGGATAGGGTGTTCGTTTCTTATCAAAAAAAAAAACATCATTTTTTTGTTTAATTTTCGTTTTGTTTGACTATTTCTCAAAAATACTTTTCTTATTTGAATATGATAGAAATGAAATAGAATCTCTTAATTCTCAAAAATATTTTTCTAACAACCTACTTTTTTATGTTTTGTAATTTTTTTTTGTTTTAAAGTCCAAACACACAACAACATTTTTTTGTCTTATTTTCATCTCATTTAAGTTACAAAGAAATACTATAAAAAAGTTGTCTCCTAATCTAATAAATTAAATTTTACTATTTTTGAAAATGTATATATTTTTTATTTTTAAAAATAAGGGATTCTAGTACTTTTTAAATGACTAAATACCCCTTTTTCAAAATAAAAATCTATATTCAAATTTTCAAAAATGATAAAACTTAATACACAAGTTAAATGCATCAAGATTAAGAGTTTTATTAAAAAAAATTCATAAAAATATTAAAAAATGGAATTTCTAATCTGATAGTTGCATCGAACAAAACCCAAATATCTTGGCTTGTGGTTTTTTTTCTGATATTTATTTATTTTCTTTGATTTATAATTTAATACCAATGGACTTAAAAGCTGTGACATAATTCAATATAATCCAGTTCCAATGTTAGAATAACATCGAGCATGCTATCTAGCTTCGGTAGGCTTGCCATTAGTATAAAACAACATTTTAGGCCACTTGATGTATCATGCCGACGACCTTATACGCCATGTATGAAATTCCGCAATCTTTTTGGATTTGTGTTGTGTTTTACATTGATTTTTGAAAATCAACAAAAACAACTTCATGCATCAATTCGCCTTTATCTTGTACACTATCATAAATTTTTTTGATAATTCAATCGGTCAGTCTAGGCAGCTCGATCTGGTTCGTCCTCATGGAATTTTCGTAGCAAGTCACTTTGGAAAGCATCTAGCATCCATCATTGACGGGTGGCTACTGCCTTCAGCACCCAAGGCTTGGATCGATTAGTCGTCGCACTTATCCGAGACTGTACAACAGATTTATGGGTCCAAGCTCCAAATTGAATCGAACCAGCCAGCTAATTTCACGCGTCCGTTCAAGAAAAGTTTCTGAGATTTTTTGGGTGACTGAAATGAAATTTTGCTCGCGCAATCCACACTTTTCAAGCCCATCAGTTGGGCATTGGACGGCTTCAGTCATTTGATCTACAACTACAAAATTACTTCCCATGAAGACCAGATCTCCCCAAGCTTACAATCATTTCGTTTTCAATGAAACAACCAACAAACGAAATTGCCGATTCCAGTGACTGTTGAAGCGGCGAAAGTACAAATCTGAAAAGAAAAAAGGGGAAAAAGGAAATGTTGCCTACTGGCTACTGCAATTGCTCGCCTTGGCTCATAGCCTCGGATGATTCTCTGCTGTCTCCTCCTGCGAGAGCCCTTCGTCTGTACGCGAAGTGGCGTAGTCTGCTCTCACGGAGCTGGATCTCCAGCCCACCAGTTCGGTGGAGGCAGGGGCTTGAAATTCGGATCTTGTCCGCCTGTGAAACGAATCTTCAAACGCTTCTCGACCGTCGTCCTTGACGAAGAATGGACGTTGGGAATAGCGGGTTCTGCCATGGGAAAGGCAGCTGTATTTGCTTCGATCCCTGTTCTTCTTGAGAGCGTGAATAACGAAGGGGATCAGACCCTCCATTTTTCTGGATTTGGTAATCGGGATGGAAGGATTTTCTTTCCTATTATTGCGTCTTGCGTGGAATGGGATGGGAATTAGGGGCTCAGCTTGGGCCTGGTTGACCCAAAATCGGCTCGTCGAATCCTCCGAAAGAGCACCGAGTGGATTTACTTTCGCAAAACCTAAATTCAATGAAACCACATTTGCCAGCGAGGTCACACCCAGGTCCGCGTTTCGAGTCGAGTCTCCTCTGCGACTGCAAGGGACTACAGAGCATTTTGTTTTCTTACATGTGGGAGTACAGAGCATTTATCCCTCGGTAAGTAAAGAATTTACAAGTTGTATTTTCTTATTGTGGAGCTATTTAAAAATATGTCTTTTCAAGATTAAGGTTGTAAATAAGTTTGATTTGTAATATGAGATATCGTAGTATATACAATCTCAATTAAAAAATATTAAACCATATCTGCCTTTAGTAAATAAAAGATTCCGCCTCATAATTTTTCATTCAATTATCTTATTTTTAATTATTTTTACATATCTTTCCTTAATGGAAGACTTCCTTGACATTGGGTTTCATAAAAATGATTTCATGAAACTTCTTGAATTTTGAGATATTAATCATTCATATAGAATTCAATTCATTTATTGTATTTAATATCATTTGCTTAATTAGAAAATCAAACGAAAATCTAAATCTAATATGTGTAGGCTACGTTTGCTCAAAAATAAATACATTTATATATAAATAAGGAAAATATTTTAAATTCGTTCGCATATATATTAGAATATAGTAAGAGTTATAAAATCATTGATCTATATAATAGTAATATTTTAAATAGTTTAGATGTTAAAAACGTTACCTAAAAACTGATATTTAATATTAAATTATTTTATTATATTAATTTTACACTTTCATAACTGGAACTGATATTTTAATTTTATTATATTGCACAAATAAAAGAATTTTTATAATAATATTAATAATGTTAAATATAATACATTAAGTAAATTTTTCATCAACAATTTAGAAGTTAAAAATGAAAAGAATTCTATAAAAGAGAAGTTCTATAGAAATATCTTTGTTTCGATATAACTATTATATTTTCTAATTACTCTCAACAATTTTTTCTTATGGTCTTTACTTATAGGGTATGTTTAGTTTAATAGAAAACTTTTCACTATCTTAACTATTCTATTTTTAATTATTTTTTACATTTTTCTACACAAGCTACCATACTTTTCAATCATTTTTACACAGCTATTTATACGGCTAATTTATCTTTTTTAACTTTATTTTATTTATTACTCATCATTACTCGTATCACTTTATATCATGTTCTCTAATTTTAAAAATATTTACTTAAAAAAAATTTATAAAACATTTTTATCACTTTCCGACACGCCCATAGTCATTAATTTCATTGCTCTCTCACCTTTTCAAACTTTTTCCAACAACAGCTTTTAAACAATTTTTTTTTTTCAAATTACTAAATGCGCAGAGTACTTTTGCCGAGTCAATGGTTATAAATGAAAGTTGTAAAATTGCATATGGCGCGGAGGTAAATGCAAATAGCCCTTGACCTCATCCCGTAAGTCTATTTCCTTCCTCCAATCAAAACGACTTTTTAATTTACGTTTAGGTATTGAATTTAAAAGAAGAGCTTACCAAATTTGGTATTGCCAACACGATTTTTTATCGGCAGCACCAATTTAAACTAAGCCCCTTCTTTGTAAGTTTCAACTACTGGTTTAGGTTCACCCATAATGACATCCAGTCAGGGAAATCAGATTTTGTTCTTCTTGCATGTCAAAACGAAAAAAAGATTTTATTCTTCTTGCAAATTCCTTGGCTTATGCGGCCAGCGATGTTGACCAATTAAGATGATTTTGTCATTTGGAAGTTCATTGACAACTGCTGCGCCGAGGATTAAGCCGGCCGACATCTACGACCTGCCCCGTGCCATCTTATTCATGCCAGTCCATCGCTACTTTTCTACGTAAGGGTTGGTGAATGCAGCAAACGGAAGGGGGTAAAAAAATGGATGAATGCCAATGGATGATGTTCCTCGTCTCTCAGTTTCTTCTGCACAGAAAACCCCTGTTCGTCGGACATAGCTGGTTTGAATTAGGAATTTCATCAAAGAGTCTTTGGCAGGCCCCCTCATGTTGAATCATTCACTGATTCCAGATTCTATTTATTTTACCTGCCTTTTCTTTCAATTTGCAAAGTAGAAATAGGACGCAAGAGAGAAAAATGCGCGGTTTTTTTTTTTTTTTTTTTAATTACGTCTGGACCAATGAGGTTGCGTTGGTTGCGGTTTTTAATTACGTCTGGACCGATGAGGTTCCGAGAACATCTCGGGGTGTTAATGCTCATATTAAACTTGTCAATATCTTCGTCCAATCTATTCATAAATGAGTTTGGATTAATATTTTTGAATAAATAGGTTATGATTTGCCAATCTGTTTAACTATTTAATTAAATAAATGGATTAGAATTTAAATTTTATAACTCGTCAACCCATTTAGCAATTCATTTAACTCATATAACCTATTCAACCCGTTGAATTCGTTCAATTCATTTAACTCGCTTAACTCATTAAAGTGTTATATATACGTGTAAACTCTTTAATTGTTTTTTTTTAACTCTTCCTTCAATCACCTAATTTTTGTTTTTTCACTGCTGTTTTAACTTCATTTTTCCATTACTGCTCTATTTCTATTTTTCATACGTCGAAATATCCTTTTGTCCTTCCCTACGAGATCATTATCTATTAGAGTCTAGGCCTAGTAAATGGGTTAGAGTTGAGTTTTTTAAATAGATTAATAAACGGATTATGATTGAGATATTTTAAATAGATTAAGATTAGAATTAGGTTCTAATCCGTCCAACCTGATCCGTTAATACCCATAATCTCAATTGAGCTTGGCCTCAAGCAAGCGTGCCACCTAATTACAAGTCTATAATAGCTTGATGCGTTGCAGCATGAAATTGCCCTGCTACTTCCAAATGCTATGAGTTCTGTTAATCAGTCTATCTCGTCGCCGAGTCCTAGTAATTACTAATTTGAGGTACGAAGTGGGTTGAGTTTGGAGTCAACCCAGCCCAATCCATTTTATAACCCAAGTTTCTAAGATTACAACCCAATCTTTGATTTTTGGGTTGCGCGGCAGGTTGAAAATGGGTTCAGTTTGCGCGGCATTGGCAATGGTGGTTAGTCACGTTAAGCAAAATAGGGGAGGTAATCAGGACGACTGGTGACCCGCCACACTCCAACCCTATTTCAAGGCGGGTCGGGCCTAGATTTCAAGAATTTTTTGAAATTTTGGGTTGGCCGGACAAGCCAAACCCGGACCTCCTTATCTACAGCACACAAATATAATCGAGATATGCAGAAATTCTTACGTGCAACCCTTCAAATTTCTAGTTTTTGACACTTGGATAAAAAATTCAATTCATTGGTTATATTTAACATTATTTGTTTATTTAAGATAGGATAACAAATTTCATCAAATTAAAAGTGTGTTAGGGAAGCCATAAAATTTTTGATGAAATTTTTTTAGTGTAAAAGTTTTAAAATTCGTAGAAAATAATGTGATATAAAAGGGTAATGATGATGAATAAAAAGAATAAAATTAAAATAAATAAGTTCATTAAATAGATAATTGTATATAAATTATTAAAAAGTAAGGTAGTTATATAAGAATATATGAAAAATAATTAAAAAATATAATAGTTATGGAAAGTAAAAAATTTTATATTCAAAACTTTTAGTAACAAAAGTTTTAAGGTTTGCCAAACACCCCATGCGTGTGTGCATAGACCATGTTTGCTCAAAAAGAGGTATATTCATGTGCAAATTGAGAAGAATGCTCAAATCTATTTACATATGTATTAAAATATTAATATATTAAAATATATTAATATTTTATATATTCATTTATTTACATAAAAATACTTAGATCTATTTAAGGTGTGTTTGGGAATGGATAAAATTTTAGTAAAAAATTTTAGAGAATAAAAGTTGTCAAATGATGTAATATAATAAGAGTAATGATGAAGAATAAACAGGATAAAGTTAAAATAGATAGATTAGTTGTATATGTAATTATACAAAAATAATTGAAAAGTATGGTAGTTATATAGAAAAAATATAAAAAATAATTAAAAATGTGGTAGTTGTAAAGAGTGAAAAGTTTTAGATTAAAAAGTTCTAACTTGATATTTTATACCCATTATCAAACATACCCTTAAGCAATTTTAACTTTAACCCAAAATGTAACATCCCTGTTATTTTTGTTAAAAATAATCATCCAAAAGATATTAAATGAGTTCAAGCAATTAATAGTTTAAATATTCAAGTTGCCAATAAAATTTTTAAATAAGATATGTTTCATTAACCTATTTTCTCAAAGTTACAACATAATTAATTAAGTTTCCATTTAATAATGATGTTACACCATAGAGAAGTCATGTTTAATAGGTACGTAAATTTTTAACATTATTTTAGTTTATCCACATTTTTTACCCAACACATTGTCTTAATGCCTACACGACATTTGCACCGAGATTTATTAAAAAAAGCGTGATGGTCAAACTAATCTTATCTAAATCCAATATAAAAAAAAGTCAAACAAAATTATTTAAAAAGTAAAATCAGGGTTATAGACACCATAATTCAGTAGGACCTACCCTGATTCCCACCCTCACATTAATGTATATTGTTTGTACTAGCTGGAATGGGAATGACTATCTAAAATATAAGAGAACAATTGATTTCATGAAACTCCTTCTAATTTTAATATTTTGATAATTTATAAAAATTCATTCCATTTATTACATTTAACATAATTTTTTAGGTAAGAATCCACATTTTATGTAAATAAAAAATATACATAGGTCATATTTGGTTACAATTATATATATATTCATAGGTAAATAATGAAAAATGCTTAGATCTATCTACACATATATTAGTATATAATAATATCTTATAGAATCATCTATCTACCTAAGAATTGTGTTTTATGTGGTTTAGATGGAAAAAATACAAATATAAAATTAATATTTTGCATTAAACTATTTTATTATATTGATATTACACATTTATAGATGGAACTTACATACGGTGATACTAAGGAAAAGAAAAACTTTTCGTGATAACAAAAGTAATATTGAATATAATAGATGATGCTAATTTTCGCCAATCATCAAAAGTGAAAATAAATAAAATTACATAAAAAAAGGATTTCATAGAAGCATAACACAATATCATATACTTAAAAATGGAAAAAAGATGTTAAACTAAAATGCATGTACGAAGGCAAACTAGGTAGAACTCGATGGCTTAAGCAAAATTGATAACTTGAGATAATATTGATTATGCAATTGATCTTATTATATTTTATGGAATGAATTCCTTCATTTTCATTATAAAGTTGGTCATTAGGATCAATAAAAATTAACTTCTACACATTTTCATATATTACTATTCCTAATAATAATTTATGTATTTAAGTAATTTGAACGATCCATTAACTTAATTTCCAACTCAAATTCAACCACATTTTTTAAAATTATTTTAAAGTATTTTGATTAAGAGAGCAGGGTTGAAAATAAGGTTGAATTGATATTTTCTTACAAACAGCATTAGCGTCAGAAGACCTTATCTTCGATTCAACCCGAAACGAATTTGTCACTCTAGCGATGACTCTCTCCGGCGTTAATCGGTTACATCTCTAATTATTTTTTGCACCGGTTACTACTTAATTTTACGAGATGAATTGTCTAACTTTACGAGATGAACTTGGTGATCTTGTAATTTGACAAGTCTGATGATCTTCTAATTTGATCGTGAGTGTGATTTCAGTTGAAATCACATTGGAGATAGACAGGAGGTTCTGCTTTTCTCTCGAAGAGCAACCGAAATCTAGTAACGGAATAAAATAAAAATTTACAGAAACCACACAGTTGACTGCATTCATTGCAAAAAAATAATAATAATAAAATTACGGGTGCCAATTGACAGAAAATATTAAGTTAAAACTTTTCAATTTCTGCAACTATCATATTCTTTAATCATTTTTTTAATATTTTTTTATACAACTATTTTATTTTTCAATCATTTTTATATAATTATCTATTCAACTAGCTCATCTATTTTAATTTTATCTTAGTTACTATTTATCAATAACATCATCTGACAAAAGTAAACAGATATTCACCCTTTTAAATTTTATTCATTGCTAAAGACAACGAGAACGAAGGCACGGAAAGAAGAGGCTGCCATCTGCTGCATCCAGTGACTAGAGTGCTAGCCAAAATGCATGGGCCTCTTGATTATTAAACAAACAAACATTACCAAACATTACTAAACAAACACAAGAAACAAGAAACAAGAACAGAACATAGCGATAGTCCCATCGCCTTTTGATCTTGTCTGCCTTCTTTCGTTCTGTTCTCTAAACCCGATGATGGGTCCTTTTAGCATTGGCCTTCTCTGCAATCCTGAGGGATCCTTGGTGGCAAACATTGCTGCTGCCTTTCAACTGCAGTATTTGTTGCTTCTCCTTCCCCTTCATCACGCATATCTCATGTCGTGCCGCCCCTTTCGACGTTTTTCCGTGTAAATCGACAATCGTAGTCATTGCTTTCTTCGATGACTCTGTTATTAAAATCTTCTCCTTGCTCTCGATCCGAATATGGGCAGCTGTTCTTTCCACCTTCACCTGAATTTTTTCCTCTTTGTAGCAGACCCTTTGGTGGGCTTTATTTTCAGATTTCACTACCAACTGGCTCTGATCGCCTCGAGATTTCTCCGCAGCAAGCTTATGGCGTGAAGCACTGACCACCCTCTTCTCTGTTTTCTCCCACCCGTAGCGCGTGGCAGTGACAATCGCAGCCCTGTGGGAAACCACGGCGCCTGCTTTTTGCTCTCCACTCCCCCCCATTTTCAGATTCGACCAAATTCGGAGGCAGAAAACCCTCGAATGCTATGAACAAGATGGAGAAGGTGCTCTTCAGTGCAGCGGGTTTAAATCGCGATCCGTCATTGACTTGACCGCACGGAGCCCAATCCAGTGCACCCGCGTGCATTCAGCCTCAATGCACCCGGGTGCACTGCACCTATTTTTTTTTTATTTTTTTTGAAATTTTTTGTATAAAATAGTTAATCTATGTTTATTTAACATATGTATCAATTTTTACTATTTTTGGAGATTTTTAAATATTTTTTTTTAGATTTTTTAAAATCAGTGGCATTTTTAGTAATTAATAGCTTCATAAAAAAAATTTAAAAAAAATTAAAAAAATAGTCTGAATACATGCGGGTGCACTGGATTGGGCTCCGTGCGGGTACACTGCACCTTTTTTTTGTATACAATAGTTAATCTAAGTTTATTTAACATATGTATCAATTTTTACTATTTTTTGGAGATTTTTAGATATTTTTTTTAGGTATTTTAAAATCAGTGACATTTTTCGTAATTTTAAATTACCAAAAATGCCACTGATTTTTTAAAATCTAAAAATCTCCAAAAATAGTAAAAATTGATACATATATTAAATAAAACTAGATTAACTATTGTATATAAAAAATTTTAAAAAAAAATAAAAAAAATAGGTGCAGTGCATCCGGATGCATTGAGGCTGAATGCATGCGGGTGCACTGGATTAAGCTCCTGACCGCACTAGCCCAATCTTTCCACGAGTAAATGCCCCGCTTCAGTGCACTCAGGTGCATGCATTAAATCGCGGCCGTTCTTCAGACAAAAAAAAATCCTTTTCACGCATTGACTTGATGGCACTGGCCCAAGTCGTCCTTTGATCTTTGAATGTCCTCACTTGTCCGCATTCTGGGAAGTTGGAAAATATTCGCAGCGCATCCTCCCTTCTAAATTCTATGTTAATATAATCTGATCCGTCAAATATTTATTTTTGCCTTTTCTAAATTCTATTAAATAAATTTTAAAATGAAATGCTCGTGAATGTAAAAAAGAAAAAATATGATATAAACATTGGATTACGATCCTATGCACCCAGATGCATTTAGTTTTGGTACATCCAGGTGCAAATATCTAATTTTATTATTTTTTAAAAATTTTTATACAATTATTAATCTAAACGTATTTAATATGTGTATTAATTTTTATTAATTTTGGAGATTTTTAAATTTTTTTGGTTTTTTCAAAATTAGTAAAAATTAATATAACTTACGGTATATTTGTCCTAAGATGAGTCCCATCTAATCATAAAATTATAATATATTTCACTTATTATATTTAAAATTACTTATTTTATTAGCATACCAATTTTCATCCAAATTAGATATGTACATTATCCTTCTTTGAAAATGGTACAAAATTAATATAACAAAATAGTTTAATATAAATAATAATTTTAAAGCTATTTTTTAACATGTAAATTATCTAATATATAATTTATATATTGATAAATAATTGTATAACATATTAATATATTTAAATGAATGTAGAGCCCCTTTGAACCAAATATACCATAATTTATGACACATGTAAATATACATGATCATATCTCATATATATATGTGTGTACATATATAAGAGAAAACGATGTTATTATCTCAAAAAGAGCCTCATATGATCATCAAATTATAATCTATTTCATCAGTTCTTCATACAAAGGAATATATATATATATATATGTATGTATGAATAAAAAAATAAGAATTGCCCCGGGACGGATGGGAAACTCCACATTCCAATATCGAATTAACTAAAAAATAGAAGTTCAGAATTAGGAATTTGGACACGCCAATATGTAAAACCGCTGCTCATTCATTTATGGGCCGAGTGGATCATAAGCTCCTGGAGAGAGTGTGGGTAAATACTACCCACCATTAGAGGCGGCCCAACCCACTTCCGTACATTATAGTGAAATGAGATGACCACCTGGCAAATCGAAATGGTGGTATGTGGACCGTTTCTTGATGAGAAGATGTCGATTCCCGTCCTTAGGTCAATGCCTGGAGTGGTTGGAGCAACGTCATTTGTTGCCTGGAAAGAAGATCCTCCATTACCATGGAGCCTGGATTAGTACCACTAAAAGCGGAACTCGGATTTTTGAAAGAGCAAAAGCATATATTGACGAGATGCCATGCAGCCTGGGAATGAGCATGTTATCTCAGAGACTCAAGACTGCTTTCTACAACTCTTCTTGTCAGTCATCTTTCTAAAGAGTACTAAACCCATTTTACTATTATTAATTGGTTTATTATCGACAGCTTCATGGCTTCTAAGTGTGCAATTGTTAAATCATAGTCCAATTTTTCATATTTCAAAAAACAAGTTTATAGTCGTGGGAAAATTTTTGCCAATAGGGGAAAAAAAAAATACTACTTTTCCATACACTTTTTATTACCTACTTTATAATAAAATTTTCACATACTTCGTTTCAAATTTCCCTCTCATTTTCTCTAAACTCTCTTTCTATTTTTTCCCCCATTGTTTCCGCATGCCGAACATAAAAATGTATTTTTTCCCTCAACAAAAATTTTATGAATTTTTTACGAAGATATTAATTGCATTTTTTAAGCAAATGAAATTATTAAATTTGATCAGACCATTCGGTAAAATCTTTAGAAAAAAAACGAGTTCCTTAGATTCAAAATTTTCAATGACACGGTTCTTGTACTATTTTGATTCTACATAATTAAAAAAAAGTTCCTTGACTCAAAAAGATCCCATTGATCATCGATCCCGGCATATTTCAAAGAATACAAGATTATTTGACAATCTATGTCTTTATTTTCAATATAATTTTTCAATTCTCAAGACAGTCTTTTAAATTTTTAATAAAAAATTTATATTTTCGATTCATCTCTTTTGTGGAAAAGTCAATTCATCTTTTCATAAACTTTTCCACCAAAGCCATACACTCTGGTTACAGCAGAACATTTCCAGGGTCGGTTTGTTTTTTTTTTTTAAAAAAAAAAATTCGACTAAAATTTTTCACTATGCACAATTATCTTCATCTTTAAAAATTATTTATTTATATATTCCCATACATACTACCATATTTTTAATTCGTTTATACACAAATATCATTTTTTTAAAGCGGATTTGCCATGCGACCCTATCGTATGAGATTATAACAAGAAAAAGATTGTTACGTATTGAAAATAAAAAAATATTGTACTAGAAAAAAATTAATATTAAAAACAAAAAAATAAGATTGACATGAACGATCTGTACAAAAGATTGGTATGAACGAAAAAATAAGATTATTATATATTCAAATATTAGATATTAAAATTTTAATAAGCACATCCCATGGATGATCGTAAACATGTAAATTCCGTTTGAATTTTCCATTCCGTCCGTTACTCCGTTGAGATGGTTCTGATCTTGGCCTTGCCTTATAGGACATCCCTTCTACCATCTTCAACAGAACCAGTTGATTAACGAAAGCAGGCCGTCGTCGCCGGCTTCCGACCTCGCGGCCCCCAGCGGCAGCTTGTGAAATATAACACCCACAGCAGTAGTCCAGTACATGGCGTCTGCTGCCAAAAGGTGGGTCAACCTGCTTGACCATCAGCTGATTGTCTCATCCGCCGTCCCATCTCTCCTCCACACCCAACAGCACCGTTTAAAGATCCCACCCGCTCATCAGGCAGACCTGCTGGGACAGAATCAGAACCGTTGAACTCCAACTCTACGAGTGCGCGCATCATTTAAGCTTAAAAAGGGAAAAGCAGAAGAAAAGAAAAGCACGATCCA
>JAXCLR010000063.1:59287083-59318942 GCA_035584095.1 Annona squamosa | reverse complement strand
TAGTTTGTGTAGAAAAATGTGAAAAAATAATTAAAAAATAGAGTAATGATGGAGAGTGAAAAGTTTTAGACTGAAAAATTTTAGTTGACATTTTTTTATGCGAAACAAACGCACCCTTATTTACGGATAAAAATTTCACAGTACAATTTTACTTGTTACATTTTCATCGCAAATTACCGTCCCATGTTCGTCCCAACGCACTGCTCGTACGGATATTTAATGGTGAACACACATCGGATTCCTCTCTCACCTAGCCGTAGCTGAGCATAGCGTGGTCAGTGATGTACAACGTAGGGTTCACAAGGAAGGTCACGTCACGTGCTTGCCAGCTTATCCTATTCTTCTTATCCTCATCAAAACTACCGCCTACAACATTCTCCGAATTCCTTCACATGTATCGCGATCCTACTACCGTTGATCTACACATTTCTCGCAGTGGCCCACCTACATTCACAAGCGTCACACGTCTGACAACATGCCAAGCATGCAAAGTATCCATTCTCCCCACAAGTTTCAGGAAGGTCTCTACCGTAATAACAACATGCTCAGTTCCAAACCCCAATCGAAGAGGACATCTGGTACCAATAAAGTAGTTTTTCTCGCTACATACACTGAAAGAGAGAAAAGTCGAAGTAATTTTTGTACGCTGGGAATTTTATCTTTGCGCTTATGAACGGCACAGATGTCACGGGTACATGATGGTTATTGTGCACGCATGCGGTGGGGCTGGGAGCCGGAGATGATAAGTACATCACTATGTACTGTATGGCTGTCACGTCATGACATCGCTGTAACAGGTGGGTAGGGGTACCACTCGGACCAGCCATATCCACAGCTGCTGCGCTTGGTGGGCGGCGTTCGCCTATATACCCTCCTTCCCAAGCCGTTCATATCAAAAAACAAAAAAAAAAAAGTCCCAAAAGTGGTGAGTCTTCCCCTCCCACCACCTTCTCATATAATTATTATTTTTTATTTTTTGAAATTTGATTCTGTCGACTAGGGTACAAATACTCATTTTTTTTTATATTTTTTGAAATTTCTGTACATGATTATTAATCTAAATATATTTAATATGGGTATCAAATTTATCATTTTTACCATTTTTAAAGATTTATATATATTTATTTTGAATTTTTAAAAATCAATGACACTAATTTTAAAAAATTTAAAAAACTAAAACTTTTTACTTTATGTAACTACTATATATTTTAATCATTTTTACATTTTTTTTATACAATTATTTTACGTTTCAATCATTTCTATATAACTATTCACGTAACTAATCTATCTATTGTAATTTTGTACTCTTTTCTACTTATCATATCACAAGATTTAACAACTTCTATTCTCCACAAATTTTTATCAAAAATTTTATTCATTAACAAACGCACACGTTGAATATACTTACATTAATAATTCCATAAACAAAATTTAAAAATTAATTACATGCACACCAGTGCACCGAGCTTAAGTGCGCCTAGGTGCGAAGAACCACACTTTTTTTACGGAAAATTACCATCCGGTCACACTTCTAATTAGTTACGTGATTTTCTCGTTTATTTAAAAATAATAATAATTCCCAACTGGCGCGTTGAGGATAATTCCAATTGATGGGATGGGATGGGACGGGACGGGATGTGATTTGTTCTATTTGCTACTCTTTTTCATTTCTCATATTCTAATAACATCCATCTTTTCTATTTTGATGTTGATGCTACATATATAAGTTGGATACATTAAGGGTTGATTTGACTACTGCAAAGGCAATATGGGGCTGTGGCTTTGACCAGTACCGCTCGGGTGCCCTCCCTGGATGCAAAAATTTATTATTTATTATTTTGAAATTGTTTTTTTTTTTTTTTATAAAAGTTTGAATCTAGGTTTATTTGGTATTTATATGAATTTTTATTATTTTTGAATATTTGAAGATATCTTTTTAGATTTTTAAAAATAATTGATTTTAAAAAATTCTAACAAAATTTTAAAATTTCTAAAATTAGTAAAAATTGATATACATATTAAATACATCTAAATTGACCATTAGAAATTTTTTTAAAATAATAAAGAATAAATTAAATACATCAAAATGCACTGAAGTTAAATTCACGTGGGTGTATTGAAAAATATCCTGACTTCTAGTGCTTATGAGTTTTGTCAAACGAGCGAAAATGTCTGGCCTGATTTCTTTCTCTTTTGATACGCACTTTTTTTCATAAATGATCCCGTACTTGAGCAATTTAGGCATATTACGGGTGTGTGTAGTTAAAACTTTTCACCCGCAAATTTTCAATCTAAAATTTTTCTTTCTTTACAACTATTTTATTTTAATTATTTTTTCATTTTTTTCTTATATAAGTTACAATAATTTTCAATCATTTCTATATAATTATTCATACAACTAACCTATTTATTTTAATTTTATGCTTTTTATTCTTCATCATTATCTCTGTTATATCATAAAATTTTTCTTTTATTTCAAGAATTTTTATATAAAAAACTTTTTATTTAAAAATTTCATCACCTTGCCAAACACAATCGATATTTTTTAAGAATATGTATGCAAAGTGATAAAACTTTATATGAAAAATTTTTAGTATAAGAATTTTTTAAATAAGAGGAAATAATATGATGTAGTAGTGAAAAATAAAAAATGGAGAAAATAATTAATTTTATTGTACGAGTAGTTGTGTAAAAATAATTTAAAAATAGTAATTATATAAGGCAGTTATGAAAAGTTTTACATTGAAAATTTTTATTTATTTTAAAATTTTTTATTATAGCCAAATCTACACTAAATTTTACTTTTATATTTGGATAGGTTCATTTAAATAAAAAATTTTAAATCAAAACTTTTCAATCTTCATAATTATTATTTTTAATCATTTTTTATATTTTTTATATGACTTTCATGACTTTCAATCATTCATATGCAATTATCTATAAAATTAACCTATTTATTTTAACTTTATTCTTTTTACTTTTTGTCGTCACCCTCATTATATCACATCATTTATCATAATTTAAAAAGTTTTACACAAAAATATTTTGGTCCAAAACTTCTATCACCTCCCAAACACAATTTTTATTTATTTTTTATAATCACCTTGTTTATTTCAACTTTATTCAAAATATTTTATATTATTCAAATAATTTTAAAAATATTTCCTTTCAAACAATCTCACCAAATTTAACGTTAACGGAGGAAGTAGGCAAAACAGTCTGCATAACTTCTATGACTTTTAAGCATTCATATGCAACTATCCATAAAATTAACTTATTTACTTTAATTTTATTCTTTTTACTTTTTATCATTATCGTATCACATCATTTATTCTAATTCAAAACTTTTACACACAAATTTTCATCCAAAAGTTCTGTAACATCCAAAACATACATTTCATTTTTTTTTATAACCACCTTGTCTATTTCAACTTTACCCAACGCGTTTTATATTATTCAAACAATTTTAAAAATATTTCCTTTCAACCAATCCCACCAAATTTAACTTTAACAGAGGAAGAGGGCAAAGCAGTCTGCATTTTGAGCATCTTATCACCACGCACACAAGCCAGCCACTTCAGTCCCGCTGTTGCATGTTAAGTAGAATTGCTTATCAACTCCAAAATAAACGGCTTCTGTCTCTTTCAACGTGTAAGATCGATGCATGCCGTTGACAGCAAGGAGGTATGGTTTAATGGTGTCTAACCCATTGACATATATATTTCGGTAGGCTGCCACATTGTTGTTGGCCTATTTTATAATTAGGGTGTGTTTCGCATTTCACAGAATTTCTCTTTTTACTCTTTATAATTACTCTTTTTATAATCATTTGTTTGTGTCTACATATTCAATCAATTTACTTTTTGATTTTGTTCATAAGTACCTTATATATTTTAAATTTATTCTTTTATTTCTTATTATTATCCTAATAATATCACATAAATTATCTTATTTTAAAACTTCAAAATTTTATTCAAAAGTTTTATTTGTCATCCAAGATACCCTTAATTCGAAAATTTTTACCCATTGTATTTATAAGTATATATTTAATTAAAAATCAAATTACGTACAAATAAAAGTTGTTCATTGTCCTCATGTGAGAATTTGACAAATTTACATAATAAAATCATTTGGTATGTATATTAATTCTAAAGTTGTTAATTGAACATTAGAACTATCTAAAACATCATTCTTAAGTGAATGAGTGATTCAATAAAGCATCAAGACATTCTAATATATATGGATAAAAGAGTTTGTTTAGGATGAAGAGAATGAAAATAAGAAATTAGAAATGGAATAGAGATAAATGAGTAAAGTGGAAATAAGAAAATAAGTACAGTAGTTGTATTAAAAGATATGAGAAAATGATTGAATATAAGAGTTAAAAATGAAAAAAATAAGGCTCTTTGGGGTTAATTTTTGCATTTCCATCATCCTTTAAATAAACGCACCCTAAGTGCACTTAATTATTTATACATGATTATACAAATTTTAAAGTGGGTATGACACATCCAGATACTGATTGAAATGATTTTTAACAACATAATAAAATAAATAATATTAAACAAGATGAACAAATATAATTTTTATTAAAATCATCATATAAGCACAGCCAACGCCAAAGGTGTCGTGGTGTGCATTCGAGGCACACACAATGAGGTCCCAAGTTTGACCTTAGGACAGCACACGTCACGAGTCGTCGAACCATGGGACCATAGATAAAAAAAAAAAAGAAATCATCACATAGGCTAAAATAAAGAGAAACTATTAAATTATTTCAATGATGTCGAAACTATTTAACCGGCCATGGAAATTTAATGTAAGCATTCATAAAAGATGTTAGAAGAATGATGAACGCTTGAACTTGAATGGATGAGATTACCTTTTTCAAGACAATTTTTTCAATATCCATTAACGCCTTTCTCATTCTTAATATATATCGAGAAAATTCTTCTCATGCCTAGACATTTGCTCCTAATTCTTTGTATCCGCACAATATTTTATATATTCTTATCATACTTATAACATTTCATTTTAAATTTCTTTTATGCTTGTGTCATCAACAAAACTCTTATTTGGTGTAATAAAAAATAATTTTCCACATTAAATGACTAAAAGTCAATGGATATGTTTGATAAATGATAAAAAATTTTATGAAAATTTTTGGCGTAAAAATTTTTGAAATGGGAGAAAATGATGTAATATAGTAAAGAGAAATGACGAGGAGAAAAGATAATAAAGTTAAAATAGAAAGATTAAATGTATAGATAGTTGCGTAGAAATAATTGAAAAGTAGTATAATTGTATAGAGATAAGTGTAAAAATAATTAAAAAA
The DNA here is from genome assembly GCA_035584095.1 of Annona squamosa. NCBI lineage: Eukaryota > Viridiplantae > Streptophyta > Magnoliopsida > Magnoliales > Annonaceae > Annona > Annona squamosa. The sequence continues at coordinate 59,313,607 of JAXCLR010000063.1, read as the reverse complement.
TAAGATAGTTGGATAAAGTAAAAAGTTTTAAATTGAAAAGTTTTTAGAAAAAACGAACACTCTCTAAAGTTGAATAATTTTAATTAGAAAAATTTTAAAAAGTCAAAATCATCTTTTCAACAACTAGATAGTGTTTGTATTAATAATGTGAGTGTAATAGAAATTTAGGGTCAAATGTTATAAGCGTAAGAGTAATTAGTGAAACTTGTGAGTATATTATAAATTAGGTGCAAATGTTATGTTTATAAAAAGAATTTTCTCTATATACATCAGTGCATTCTCGTTCAGCTTGTTACATTTTACTACTATTTTCTGATTAATATTATCACCCTACTTTTACTATTATTACCTTTAAATTGTAATAAATTCTCACATTTTTATTTAATTGTCTTTTATATTCTAAATTTATTCTCCTTATCGTTAATCAATATCTCTATCATATTATATTATTCTCTTATGTTTAAAGATTTTTTTCATTGAAGTTTTTCTACTTTTACTTTTACCTGTTGCCGAAAGTACTCTAATGATAATGTAGACGCACTTTGTTAAATTCTTTCGAACTTGTCTTTAGTTCCATTTCTTCAAGAATGCAAGTGTAAGTAACTTAAGAGTTTTTTTTTTTTTTTTTTTTACATGATGAGTCGTTGGGAATGTTATCATAAGAATATTTTTTATCTGTAATTTATTATATTCCGTGAACAACAGCAATGAATTCAATATTTATATATTACGGTTATATAATATATATGCCGTTGTGATGTAAGTTTATTAATGGGATGTGACGATTTTCATTCATTATATGGAAAGATTCCCAAGGGTTGACACTCGAGTTGAAGGATAGTATGAAAACCTGGCTATCCCTACTTAGTTAATTTTTTTTTAATTTTTATATTTACGACTCAATTCAATTCTACATTTTTAATCCTTAACTCTAGGGGTATAAACATAACAATATTGTTGACAAAGTTGGCGGACTCAAAGCCTCAACTTTCTGCAAAAAGGCAGAATTCTTTGCCGACCGCTCTAGTAGCATGCTGAGAATTCAATTATTTACATTTGAGTACAAATAATAATAAATAATTATTACAAATAATACCACAAGTCTACCGCATTAGGCAATAGAGGTAGGCAAACCCAAAATTTGGCCCCAATGCCGCATATGAGCTTCTGCTGTGGCGTTAAAAGGGATGAATTGTCTACATTTGAATAACTGGGCGGTAGACATCATTGCATATGCGTGTGAAGTTCAGGGATTGAATCTAATTGGTGAAATAGTCTACATTCATAGCAAGGAAAAAGTACAAATTGCGGAAATCAGCATCATAAGTAAATCTTGATGGGTGCCAAGTGCAAAATGCTTCATTGGATATACTATCATTAGGCGCCCACAATACTTGGAAGAATCGGATTCATTCTTTAGTAGATGTCACTTGCTGATTTTGTTTGAGCCCTCTTTTTCTCGTTGCCGCATCCAGCTAAGAACCAGACAATTGACAGCCCACTTCTTTGTTCCCCCTTCCCATCCATCTCTTATATGGATAAAGATTGCGAAAATGTTTCAATCGATTGATGTTTTCTTTTCCCCTCGGCGCCAGCTTTTGGTTTGCGAGCTAAGGGTTCCAAATGCTTTGGTGGTCTAGGGATGGACCACAAGTCAGCTTAAGTTTGATTTTATGGACTTTTAATTTATAATCCATAACCAATTAATCATTTGAAACCCAAGTAGGCATTCATCCACGTTATAGCATACGCGGCAGTGTTTGATTCCAACTCACCTTCCTTTCACCCATGTAAAACCATAATTAATGGAGAGAACTAGTTCTTACACGTTGCTATATATTTACGACAAGTGTCCATTCCTCTTCTGGGTTGTGGTTATTCATTTTTTTTTTTCAGAGAAATGCCCACAGGAACGTACAATATGAGGATTAATTTCTTAATTAATGCTTTCAGATATCTTATTGTTCCCGTTTCTTTTAAGCTTTTGGGCCATCTTGTTGGTGTCTAGTTAGCAAAAGCGAAGTTCAAAGAGTTCAACTACTTCAACGGGATAATTATATATTTTGTATCCGCGGACAATCAGTCCCATCGGATAGATTACGTTGATTGAAAACTAGGAAGAAAAGGCCATAATCCAAAACAGTGAAATGCCCCAGCTCATGTCACTAGTAGTACATGACATGCAAAAAGAAGAGGTCTCCATGTTTTTTCATGTTATATCATCTTTAGTGACGGTTGTATGAATATCGTAGGGATTAGCCTGCACAAAGTAGGTAACGAGAGCACTAGCACTAATAGTAACTAAATTGTCATTTCTCATATATTCCAATTGATTTGCGGAGCCTATCATTATCATAATCATCTTGATCTTCTTCAAGAGCCTTTTTAGGAGCATTTTCAACGTAGCCCATCTTCATTCTTTTTCTGTGCCAAAATGACTGCCATGAATAATGTATGTTATTACGCATGGTAGTCTGAACTACCCGTTGCTAGTATGCTCTGCAGTAATTAACTACGGTTAGCTTAAAAAGGATGTGTATACATATATACCTATACAGTAGCAAAATATAATAAGTACTGTTATCAAAAAATATTTATTGAAAAAAGCAAGCATGGGCATCTTATACGGAGTTGCTGCTCCCAAATTTCGAAAAATATTTTAACCTCATTAAATTTTATATAAAATAAGGTGCAATGACTAAAAATATACAAAATAATAAAAAAAAATAAGGTTATTAAAAAGTTATATGTTAAGACCAGGCAAAGTTACCATTTCACTCTAAAAGAATGTGTGAACAAAGGGACCACCATTAATCACCTCACCAAACAGAGCTGGAAAAAACTGCAAGTGGAGAACACTGTTTTCTTGATCCCACCTAACTGCAAGATGGGTATTAGTACCAGCGACCGAGACTCTGCTCATCCACTGAAATAAGATTACTAGACAATATTGGAGCGACATACAATGAAAATACGCCGTCAGAATTTTCATACATGTCAAATTGCTTTAAAAAAAAATGTTAATTAAGCTGGTGGAAAGCTGCAAATGACCCGTCATTTGCCCTTCTTTTCTGTGCCTCCGCCAACCGGGAATCTTGACTGGAAAAACGATTTCATGATCTGTTAACCTTGGAAAATATGTAATTAATGAATGTGAGGCGTGATCTGGGAAGTGGGAACACTGCTGGGCGGGTGGGTTAATATCATTGCTAGGGTTGGGGGAGGTGTATAGCTGTCTCTAAGGGTTGCTGTCAAGACGAAGAGATTGTGGACATATGAGCTAGAAAGTAGTCTGGGTGTGCGGATAAGTCTGGATTTTTGGGTCCCTACTCACCACACAAGAATATAGGATAACAATGACACGAACGAAGGGAGCATGAAAGACGTGCTGCTCCGTGCCAACCATGCATTTATATATCCTTCCTTTATTTTATCAAGGAAAATTTTGCACGCCTACTGCAGCATCCAATTTTAGCAACCATAGGCCTTAACTTCCTCCAATCATATTCCATAATTGTCTACCGAGCTATATATTCGCAAGAACATTTTCTTGGACTCTCAGCTGCTGATGGTGCAGGTGGGATTCGTGGTATGAATGATAGTGCGTGCGGACGACTTGGAGGGAAAAACAGACAAACTACTGGCAAAATAGCAACAAGAAAGACTGTTCGGAAAGAAATTCATTAAATCAAAATGCCCATTATCATCCTACTTTAAATTGGAGAGGTCTTATAAGCTCACTGGCCATCTAATGCGACTGAAATCATTTGATGTTTTTAATTAGTTTTTAAGTGGAACCCATTCTGGGAGTTAGAAGTGGTGTAGACCGACTAAGGTTTTTTTTGGACTTAAGAAATACACACAACGCCATTGTCTTCCACTGATTCGTGATTCTCGCTTCTTTATTTTTTTATTTTTTTTTCTTTCCTTCTTTTTTTTTTTAACAAATGTTTTTTCTTTTTTCAAAAAAAAAAAAATAAATTTCTCTTCTTGTATTTCGTCCTTCAGCATCTACAATTCTATACACTCGACGGCCCTGGTTTTCCAGTCACAAAGCGTCAGTACAGGGCTACGAAACTGACTGCTTGTTTCTTTTTTTCCCCACGAATATTGTAAACCATCTACATACTATCCTGGGGAATAATAACCTTTTAGAAACAGTGGACTTCGCTCGGGAATAAATTCAATGATTCTCACGCAATAAAAGACTTGCAAACTCGGTGATTGTATGTTTTGGATTAACATGAAGCACAGCCGTCACCTCCATTAGTTAAAAATGAAAGAACCCAGCATCTTAAAATTCCTTGTAACATTCTGTAAAAAAAAAACAAAACAAAACAAAACAAAAAGAAAAATCCCTGTAACATGCATTCCACTCGGGGTAAATAGATTAACGAAAATTTGGACCCTGCCATATCCGGTAGCACATGATTCCATTATAATTTTCGTTTAATATGACATCGTCTTCCGTAATACTGCATGCAAAAAAGAAAAGGTCAGAAGCGGGGCTGTGCTTGTGCAGTCTCCCTCTGATCTTTTTTACTCCTAATCACACGCCCATCCACTTTTGTGGCGTGTGCGACTAGCTAGCTAGGCCGGCCTTACCTTCCTGGGCCGTGTAGGTTTTTGTGGGGTTGGGTGGAGCATGTCCAATTCCAACCATTGACAGCGTGTCGCATTGCCTTTGGGGGTCAGCTTTATATATTCGCGTACGATATGATCGTACTGTGTACAACTCCACACTCGATCGAGTTGTTGTACGTGCGGTCCGGTGCTTTGCCGTGCTGTGGATGATAACAACGCGGCAAGGACCGAACAAGAAGAAGAGCAAAAGTGAGAAAGAGGGAGGGGGGGTGCGGGTGGGGGTGCCAGGGTGTAGTGAAGAAGTGTGTCTGTGTGAGAGTTGGGTTAATGGCTTTTCAATCTTCGTCTGCGCATGCACGCATCCAACTATCCAAGCATGAGTGCATCTGTCTGTCTCACTCACAGGTCACAACAAAACACCAGCCCCCCCACGGCCACGGCCACGCCGGCGCCCGCGCCCATGCCCATGCCCATGTGGGCCACGGGCCTCACCCAGCACGCGGAGTACGTACGTGCAGCAGGCCAATTGGCTGATGCAACGTAACGTCCTGCCGACACGATTAGATACACGCCACTTTCGTCTTTGCGCCATTGCTGCCGCAGCCCTCGCTCACCCATAATAACATACATTAAGGAGGGTTTACAAAGGATGAAAGATCGATTTGCATTTGATGACTTTTTCTAATTTCATTATAGTTTTTTAAATATTTAATGCAATTTTTTTTCCATTTCTAATATACGTTATTGTCTTCTCGTCGCATTTTTTCTATTCCATAATCCGTAGACGTCGCTTGAATCATTGCAAGCAAACCCTGACTCTCTCTCTCTCTCTCTTTTTTATGGTCACTTAAGCGTCAGTCCATCATGTTTATTAACGGTTTCTTCCATTTATGAATAATTTGAGTTGGGTCGAATAGGACTGGTGCATATCCTGCTCAGAGTCCACATGTACGTAATTCCATTCGTAAAAGCTTAATTTCAACCTTCACCTGTAATTGGTTCCTTAGGCTCGATTAATAAAGCAGAACTGTTTGAAATGGTGTAATTAGTTATAGAGCAAATTAGTTCGTTTTAAGGAAACATTGAAATTGACTATGATATACAAATAGAGGAAATAAATCGCCATGTCAAAGCCCAAAAGTAAGGAAGAGTTTAGATGATTTGTGGATAGATTTAAATTCAGATTGGAGTTCCCTGGCTACCTTTCACACGAGTGGAGCACCCTCGTTCTCTGGTCTCTGGGGCAATTATGAAACGAGTTGTATTTATTTATTATTTCTGTTCCATTTCTCCAATCTAACCTAGCTGTCCTGTTTCCAAATTTAACTGCCATTCTTCAGGTTGAACTAACCTAACTAATGTCACAACTCTAGTTACCACTCCTCCAGTTTTAAGAGATGCGTGAGTGCCTGCTTATCAACCGTCACAATCAGCTGGAGTATAAAATCTTTTCACTCCAATTGAGAATCTGGGTAGATATTGTGTCGATGAATGGGATATGGTGGAAAAAGAAGGCAAAAGTCCTCGTCCATTGAACAACGCTGTGTAACCTACGAAAATTAAGCTGAACTGGCCATTTGGGCCTAAGGAGCTTAATTCATGTCTATGAATTGCTGAATGCACTAGCTAAGCAAAGGATCTTTAAAAATCCAATTATCCCACTTAGAACATTGAGAAAATGTTTATTTTTAGCAGTCAGTTACCATAGCCCATGTGCCAAGTTTGTTTGGGTAGTGGGAAATTTTAATAAAAAGATTTCTTAATTAGATGAGGTGTGATGTCGTGGTATAGTATAATAAGAGTAATAATTAGAAGTAAAAGAGATAAATGAGATGATTATATGAAAAGAATGCGAATTAGAACAGTAGTTGTACTAATATGTGCTGGATCGTATGTTTTATTGCTTAGCAAACTACGTTACCATGGTAAATAATACTCTTCTTTTATGTTATGATGAACATGCCAAGTAATGTAACCTATGTGCAAACAATGTAACACTCTTTTAATCTATGCTGTTATGAAAATATGTAAAGAATTATTAATAAGCAAAAAAATATACCAAAAAATGTGTGAAAAATTAGTAAAAAATGGGATGAAATTTTTTTTCTTTCTTACCAAACAGCACATGCACAAACAATGAAAACAAATTTTTTTCTAAACTACTATAAGCGATCAAATTTGTAACTTTTCGGTACAGAAATTACCGTCATCAAAAAAACAAATTTCTTGAAATGCAATGGGTATGTATTCACATAACGTAGCACTTAGGGTGTTATTATTATTTTTCTTCTTGAATCTTTGAAAAAAATATTTTCAACTAACTATAATTAATTTTAAAGCTTAACAATTATCCCTCCTAATTGAATTAGGTTGGATTATAATTAATTACCACACGAATGTATCCTTTATGGTGACCTTGACATTTAGGGGGAATTTTTTTTATAAAAAAATTTAGAAAGAGAAAAATAGTAACTTAATCGAATAATAGTAATGACTATCAGCAAAGTTAATAAAGCTAAATAAATAATATATTTGTACGAGAAGATGGGATCCTCTGAACCCAAAATTCCACTAACCAAACAGCTTAACAGAAATCTATTCCGAGATTGTATTTTTTAATGATAGTATCGTCTACTTTTTTCATGTACCATGCCGGCCTATTTTATTTGTATTAATTTTCTTTCAGAATTATCCATGACTGCTTCATATCAATTTTCTTTCTATTTATTAGATTACCTTTTCATCATCATTTTTTTTTTCGTGCATCTTTTCCCAATCATAAATGAAAATTGGCCTTATGATGATTTCCTGGTGGAAAAGACACTACCGAAGCCAGTCCAATGTGGTTTTAATAACGTTGGCCTAAGCTACATGAGTTGAATCTGCTGCTGAGCTGGAGCATTGGCACATCTCCGGCTGAGGGCCTGAGGCGGCTGACATGCTCGCACGCGGCGCCACTGGCAAATGCTTGTGTGGCTCCAGAACACGACGTTCAGTTCCAGACTTGCTCAGATGACAGAGGACCGGTCCAACCGCGGCCTGGGAAAGAATGCGGTTCCTTAATTCAATGCATGACCGTTCAGACGTCTGGTTGAACAGTGAAAACCGATCGAACCATGGCTTGGTCGACGGCGAACGAAGCGAACATCGGCTTCAAGTCAGGTGCGCATCCCAGGCCAGCAATAAATTTGCACATGCGTTGACGTCATTTCAAGTCTAAACAGCCTACTGTCATAATTGCGTTTTCATGTATAGTCCATGAGAGCACGGTAATGCTTTGTTTTTGAATTTTTACATTTTTTTTGAATAAATTTTAAATTAATAAAATTATTATACTGTAATTATATTGTGCTGATCATATTAAAATTTAAAACGGTTTAAACCAACCGGTTGAGCCTAAACCGAATATAAAAATGTTTACTTTAAGGTTCGGTTTTAATAACAATTTTTTTTTTTTTTTTTGATGAAATCGGTTTTAATAACATTAGTTCTGAAACGCATGCATTGCTTGCAGGCTATTCAGTTGCCATTGTCGGTCCGATTGGATGGGATGGGATGGGTCAGTGATGAATGGCATCTCTACCGACTACGTACCAGTCTTGCTTTAGCTGCGCTCGCATGGGTGGGAACCATTGTATTTCTGTCATGCTCTTGACCAGATTTGATAGGATAAAAACGAGATGATAAATTAAATGTATTGTGAATGATAAAAAAGTATATTAAGTGGGTGTTTGGCAATTGGAAAAAAAATGTCATGTTAAAATTTTTCAATCTCTACAATTATTATATTTTTTAATTATTTTTTTTACATTTTCCTATACAACTTACCTATTTTTCAATCATTTATACACAAATATTTATTTAATTTAACTTTATACTCTTTACTACTCATCGTTACCCTTATTATATCATATCATTTGATAACTTTTACTCTACGCAACTTTTCTTTAAAAGTTTTATTCATTATAAATGAAAAATAAGTTATTAATTTTCAAAAATTAAATAAAAAATAAATTTCAGAAATGAAAGATTTCATTTCACGATCATTTTATCCTAATTGCAGACAAGTCTAATTTTTGCGACAGCCAGCAAGGAACCAAGTAGCTAAGTGGGCAAAAGTAGAAAACATGGCGAAGAAAATTGCATAAAATAAACTCGACCGTCCAAGTTCAATACCCACGGATGGCATCTACTGCGTTTTTGGTTTGTTTGTGAGTCATCTTGGCTCTAGAGACTTATCAGAGTAGGAATTAAGCTCCGTTTTTTGCCAAGCTTTTAAATTGAGCTTTTTTTAAAGTTAAATTAGAAATGGAACTTTTATAAAAAATGTTGTTAAAATATTAAAGTACTTTTAAACATGTGAAAGTACTAAAAAGTATAAAGGAAGTCTTTTCAACTTTGAATTATTGTTTATTACGTGTCAATAACGTAAATAAACTGTTATTCAAACCATATGGATATCTTTAATAAATTTAAAATTTTATAAAGAATAGGTGAATATCTATTACTTTCAACTACTACTCTTATGTAGAGAAAATAATAATCTAGATTTTAAATAATCTTAAGATATTTAGCAAAAAAGACATATAATAGTATTTCTAAATTTAAATCCTATTAGTAATAGCAGAAAATTCCTTTAAGTGAATAAAATTATTAAAATATATTAATAATTTTGATTATGGTATATTTATTTTAAAATTTTAAAATGTAAAATGGTATAATATTTATTTTAAATTCTCACCTAATTTAATATCTATTATTTGTAACATTTTGTTTTATATATCTAATTTTATTTTATGTTTCCAATTCTATTACAACAATTTTGACATAACTATGTCTACATGCTTAGGTATAAAAGTTATACTATTTTTATTTATTTTAATAACATATGTTTAAAATTTATCTATTTAAAAACTTATTTATTTGTATATTAATGTATTTGAAAAATATTCATTTTCATATTTGACTTGAGCTCTTGAATAATGAATATCATTATCTAGATGTTCAAAATAATTCAGCTCCTCAAGTTTCATAGAGCTATAAGGGCCTTTCTGCCATTTAATTTGTAATAAATAACCATCGGCTTTTGCGATTACGAACATGCAATGTTGTGAATACAGCAGAGATAATTTTGGATGCTTGTGACAAGTTTGTAAATCCCATGAGCGAGGTTGTACCTTTGGATGAAGCAACTGCCAACCGTCTTAGAGCTACCATTGAATACTTTGCCTTAGAAGCACTTCGAACGCTATGCCTTGCTTATGTGGAAATGGAAAATGATTTCTCTGCTGAGAATCCCATTCTATCTGGAGGATATACTTCTCTTGGGATAGTGGGTATAAAAGATCCTGTGCGTCCTAGTGTCAGGGAGTCAGTTGCATTATGTAGGCCTACTGGGATATCTGTGCGAATGGTCACAGGAGACTATTAGCACTGCCAAGGCAATAGCAAGGGAATGTGGCATCCTCACAGATGATGGCATAGCCATTGAGGGCTCAGATTTCCGAGGAAAAAGTACTCAAGAATTGATTGGACTAATTCCAAGAATTCAGGTTGCTTTTCCAGAGAATTGTCTTTGAAAGGATTCCTTCTCCCCCAATTTTTTCCTTTCTATTCTATTCTCTCTCTCTCTCTCTCACACTCCCCACATGCATAGTTGCATACACGCATATTTTCTTCATTTCAACTTTTCACATGACGATTTTACTGGATGAAATGGTTAAAGGTGATCACTCTAGCTTATATTTATCCATCTTGTTTTGACCAGGTGATGGCTAGATCTTCACTGTTTGATAAGCTCACACTGGTTAGGCATTTGCGCACTACATTGAATGAAGTTGTTGCTATGACTGGTGATGGTACAAATGATGCTCCTGCGCTTCATGAGGCAGACATTAGACTTGCAATGGGAATTGCTGGAACAGAGGTAGTTATCCGACCATTACTCATGCCCTTCCATTGGTTGATCGAATGGAATTGTTATTAGGAACACGAGGCAGACATGAAATTGTTATTAGGAATCTATATAACTGGACATGCTACTAGATACATTTCATTTCTTAAAATGCTAACATTCATTTCTCATTTCTCCAGGTTCCTGTGGTTCATTTTAGCTCTCTAGTTTTGGAAGGAAGACCAATTAATTTCTCAAAGTGGCAACTCAGGCCAAACAGCAACTGGAATTATAGAGTCATTTCATATGCAGTATTTGTAAACAACTGCAACAGAAATTTTCCAGATGGTGCTGATAATCACATAGGCGGCAACACTATAGTCCCTATATGTGTGGTCATGTAAGTTGCGTGTGATTGAGTTCTCATTAGACTATCATGTAACACTCACAAAAATGAGCTGGGTTGAAAATTCCATGGGCGATTTGGTGGGTGACAATTGGAAATGCAACGGGATGCCAAATATTGGACTTTTTACCAGTCTATTACCAGACCCGTAATTTTTTTTATGTTTCATAAAACACAATCTTATGTGCCAGTGAAAAATGGGTAGACATTTAAATTCGGCATTTGGAGATTCAAGTGGGCAGCATACACGAAGAGATGATGGACAAGATCTTAGAATATTCTTATGCCAGCAAGAGGAGATGTTTTATCATTACGACTTTTGATCCAGCAATTTTGTGCTGTTCCATTCCAATCTGCAACAATAAGAAAATCTTGCTTTTTACGGCAATCTCCAAAAAATCGTCTGCAGAAGTCTTTGATTATTTTTATGACACTATATATTTTTTGTTTCTAATATATATTTATATGCAGAAATCATGTTAAGTATTTCAGTTTATTCAGATGAACAAAGGTTGTTTTTTATGCATATCCTTGTTAAAAATAGGTTTTGGCTTATTTCCTGTTATCTTGTTAGGTGGTGAAAGAAAGTGCTGATGTCAAAGTTCTGGATGATAACTTTTCGACAATTACCACTGTGGCTAAATGGGTGCGCTCAGTATACATAAAAATTCAGAGATTTGCGAAATTTTGATTGACTGTCAACGTGGTTGCCATGGTGCTTAATTTTTCTTCATCATGCTTTACAGGTACCTTCTGTAACGCATAGGCCAAAAAGTAACTATTGTAAAAAGCAGACGGACTTAAAAAAAATGATCATTAAGCTTGTGGGCTATAGGCCTCATTATATGATATTGTTCACTCTGGTTTGGCAGCTTAGCCGCACAGTTTTAAAACACGTTACACCATATTTAACTTGAAACCCACTTGTAAACTATAAAAAACTTTCTCCTTCTTTTGATGCGAGATTCGATTTTGGGCTATTACAAGTCCACTAGCTTTCACCTAGTTTGTATTCGAAACATAACTCAATTATGAGTTTTTTCTTGCAGCCCAAACTTTTTGAATCACATCTATTGAAGGGGGAGCTGCTCTGATACCACTTGTAATGCATATACCTAGAAAAGTGATCGTTGAGCCTAACGTATAGAGCACACAGTCTCAGAAAAATGATCATTGGACTTATGGGCTATATGCCTCATAGTGTGATATTGATCGTTCTTGCCTGACGGTTTAGCCGTACGACTTTAAAACGTGTCACACTATGTTAAACTTGAGACTCACTTATAAACTATTAAGAACTTTCTTCCCCTTTTCAATGTGGAATTCAATTCTAAACTATTACAAAAAAATAAAAATAGAATCCACAGCTAATATAAATAATAATTTGAGCAAGATCTATTATTATTCATTTGGCCCAGTTGGTCCAAGGGTCAACCCTGCCACGCAAGATGTCCTAGATGGACTTTGACCATTGGACTTAAATATTTATTTTTTCAATTGTTTACACTTTCCAACCAAGTTTTTTACACAATTAACTACAAGTGTAATTATAGGATCCATTTTCATCTTGTGCGAGTCCTTTCTAATGTAGCCAATTTTTTATTTTCCAAAAGGCTCACATGTTTGATCCAACACCGTGATACAGTGTAGCCTAAAATCTTATTGACAAGATAAAGGTTACAGTTTGGAAGATAAATAACAACTGCAAAATGGTCAAGATTTCTAAATTTGATGATTTTTTGTTTATCTTTTATCCTTGGCGGGGCAATATTGAGCATCAATTAGAAAATGGGTAGGAAACAGTATGGAAGCTGGCCATTCTCTTACCCCATAATTCTTAGTAATCAGATTATTGGTAGCAGGACTCTTTTGAAGGCATTTCGTGCAAGCTATAACTGCTTCGTTTATTAGGGTTTGTAATACAGATTATGCATAGTAGCTTATGTTGTTATGCTGCATGGGCTTTTAGGAAATGCTTCAATCACAGCTGTGCAGCTTCTCTGGGTCAACATGATAATGGATACGCTTGGGGCCCTTGCATTGGCAACAGAACCTCCAAATGATGAACTAATGAAAAGGATGCCAGTTGGAAGGCAAGGAAATTTTATAAGCAATGTCATGTGGAGAAATATATTGGGCCAATCTCTGTATCAATTTGTTGTCATGTGATGTCTCCAAACACAAGGCAAGAGGTTGCTGCAGCTGATGAGCCCTGATGCAGATCTAGTGTTAAACACGCTGATTTTCAATACATTTGTTTCCTGCCAGGTACTTCTTTATCTTGAACCTTTTTTCGCATGCAGAAATCAAAACATGTTGCTACTTTCGAGTTCCAACTCTTAGCATAAATTTTAGATATCGTGGTTTGCTTGATATAGTGCTAATCATCTGCATACCATGACGTGTAGAATCATTAGTGCTTCAAAAGCAGTTGTCGATCAAAAGTAAGGTCTTATGCTTGCAGCCTACTGGCATGCTAGACTATTGGCATCAGTTTGCAAGATTTGCTCCGGTATAAATATACAAGCGACTTGTATGTCGTCATGGAAATCAATTTCAGTTATGGATGCATGAAACAAGAGCTGTTTATAATTGTCCTCAAATGGTTTCATTTTTATAGAATAAGTTATGCTTTCCGTTGTTATTTTCTGACCAAAGTAGTAATTATTCTTTCCGAGTCACTCAAAATAGGCAAAAAATTTTATACCTTAGGCTTGACAGTAGCCATTTCCTTGCATGGACACATACTCTTCATTGGCATTGGATCAAACTCCCTGCAGAGGAGAAGATATACCAGCAGGCAGTTTAAAAACTTTCTCCTATCCGTAACCTTTTGGAAAACATTCTAGGCATCTAGAGGGTCTTCGAGTAAATCACAGCGAGTCGTTATAGGACTCGAAAAGACGACTCCGAATTTCATCTAATGTTGGTCATGATATTCTGCAGGTTTTCAATGAGATCAGCTCGAGAGAGATGGAGAAGATAAATGTGTTTCAAGGCATGCTGAAGAACTACGTATTTGCAGGTGTTCTTGCGTGCACTGTCGTCTTCCAAGTGATAATTGTGGAATTCCTTCGTGATTTCGCAAACACAACTCCACTCACTCTCCCTCAGTGGTTCATTAGCGTCCTCATTGGATTCCTTAGCATGCCAATTGTCGCTGTGGTTAAATTGATTACGGTGGGTTCCCATTGAACCACGGAACCGCATGAGAACAGAGATGAGACCTGATGATTGATCGTATTTTGTAGATAAAATCGGATCCTGAGACAGATATCTTAATCAATTCAATATTTTTGATCGATAAAAAAGATATGTTGTTCGAATGCACCATTTTGCTGTCCGATTGTTTATAACATACTTACATTTATGCCTTTGCTTGCCTTGCACGTGCCCACTTCAAAACCGTGCGAGAGAAATCACACCCATGAATAAGTTGGCCACCAGCTCTTGACAAAACATACTGTCATTCTGATAACTGAGAGCAAGCATCCAGATTCCAGAGTCCGGAACCTGGGGAAAGGGATTTGATTGACCTAGTCAATGTCAACGCTCTCACCACTGTCACCACTGAGGAGTGAGGACCCATCCTATCCGGCAGTGATGAACAGCAGGGAAATTGATTCCTCCTGAAAAGTCAGCCCATACAACTAAGATGGCAGTGCTAGTTCCAACAATATGTCGATTTATTTTATTGAAAAAAAAAAAAGGAAAAAGAAAAGAATGTGGTTTTAAAGACCCACTTCAGAAATTGACTGTGAATGGATGGGAAGGGCGGCCGTTGGATCTGGATTCCTCTGAAAGTTCGTGTGTCAAAGAGTGACCTTTTGACTATTTCACACTGCAGAGCAAGAGACAGTCCGGGAATTTTGTGCACACGCATGAAGACAATATCAGGAAGTGGGGTGTGCACTGTAGTGGCCCAGAACTTATGGTGGTCCATTCTACCTTGGCTGCATGCATGACAAAACAGTCCCTGCGCCTGTGCAGTTTTGTCACATGCAAGTCTTTTCTGGATCTGAGGCTCCCTGGGCATTAGATGGAATGGGAGAAAAGAGGGCAGAGCGGGCGAAGAAATCTGGCCGTGGCATTCACCTTTCTACTTTGGTAGGCTTGGCAGGGTGCCGGTTATAATCATGCACTGTTCTTTTCCGAGATATAATCATGATTAGAACATCTTGATGAGCGTTTGGATGGACCATCCTATGGAATTGCAATTATGGATCCAAGGGAGTGGACTGACAGACCAGGATGTAACTCAGAAAAGCTTTAACATCAGGTAGAAATTTGAGGCGTCGTTTGCCTAGCCTAGGATTCATGGTGGCAGGGAAAATGAAACCCACCCCTGTTTTTTTTAATTACACAATGGACTCCTCGTGTCTTAAAATTACTGAAGCTTAGGAACATTTTCGTCCAAAATCATTCCACAACTATCATATTACATATCGTTCTCGTCGCTAACAATGAAGTATATCATTTTATTCTTTAAGATATTGTCTGTCTTTATGGCCTCAAAAGAAAGCATTCCAAACATTCAAACAAATCCAATCACATTCTTCAGAAGTTTTTCTAAGGCCAACAGTTGACGCAAGTGCATCAAATCACAAAGACGATCCGGCATTGCTCCCAGCCTTTCGAAAGTCATGGGAAGCATCCCATGTAAAATCCCCTCCTATGGTGGGTGTTGCTGCACACGAAAAGATAGCACACCCCACTGATAGTGCCCATCTATCAGATTATACAAGAATATCTGGTAAAGAAATACAACCAAATGAATAATTGGGCAGCTTTTAATGAATGACTTGAATGACTATTATCAAATAGTCCTCTGTGGCCTATCTCAGCTCTTCTTCATGACCCAGCTTTTCAACTCATCTTACCTTTTCACTGCGGATCAACGATAATTCTGGGGAGATTTCAATCTTGGATGTTCTTAGTTTCTTCTCTAACTCCAGCTCCCACATGAGCTTCTAACATGGAAACACTCACTCCCGACAGAAACAATGCATTATCATCAAAATTTCTATATACATATTTTTCACCAAAGAGCTATGAAATGAAGCCAGCAGCTCGCACTTACTGAAGATTTGGATGATGTGATAAGCCCCATCTTCTCATCGATTGATTTTTACGTTAGTTGCTGGTTTGACGGCATCAAAATGGCTGCGGCCGCTACCGCAGAAGGGAGATGTTGAGTTACATTCATGACTGTCATTAGGAAGTTGGCAGGAGAATTAAATACATTTCAACCAAAGGAAAGGCAATGCAAAAGACCCAATGAACATTTCTTTGAAATGTTTGTAATTTTTTACCTTTCGTTGCTGCTGCAATGACTTCAACGGCATTGGATAGCAACCCCTTTGGCCTGGGTTGATCACAAAGCTTAACGGCAAAGTAGGACAGAAAGGCAAAGGGGGTGACAGAGCTCATCCTCTCCATTCCAACACGTCCAAAACAAGAAGCTCCACTCGACAAATCACCCAATTCTGAAAATCAAATCCCTCCCCGCGGAACTTGGATAGCGGTGGAATTTCTTCTTCTTTCATTTTTGAAGCCAGAGGTAAACATGCTATTGTTAGCAACCAAATCGCCCATGATTTCCCAGTCTGCCAATAACATAAATGATTCACTAATAAATGAAACGAAAACAAAGAAAAAAAGAAGAAGAAGAAGAAGAAGATAAAAGGCATTGCCAAAGTGGTAACTTTTTCTTACGTCAACCAATCGCTTGCAAAGAAAGCGATCGAGATAACTGACCGAAAGATAAGCGACTTGAAACGTCAATCCCAGGAACTCTCTCATCTGAGCCAGTAACACGGGGAGTGAGAAAAAGTCGAGCATTGGAAGATAATCCATCGATAAAAAAATGAAAACAGATGAATCGAACGGAATGGAAGAAAACCTACTTCTAGAATCCATCGGACGCCGTCTAAACGACTGCATTGCAGCCAGTTGTCTATCAAACAATCGTCGGGGGAAGTGCTTTGAAAACTGACCTCTTTCTTAACTAACATTTCAATATACTCATCTTCTGCATTAGAAATTAGGGAATGAACAGAGCAAAGGATTTCTTCTGCCTCTTCTGTTCCTCCTCCTCCTCCATTCAAAAAACCATAATCTTCTGTGCAAAGCAGGCTGGAGATAGAAACAGAAAATGGGTTCTCCATATTCCTTGCTGTTTCTCTCTCCAATGGTAGAATTCGAATTCAAGTTGGTCTTTTGCAATTTTCCCGGGCAATGGATATAGCACTGAATTTCAGCGATGTAGGGCCACCGAAGAGACGTTATAGGCCTTTCTCTAAAGCCAGACGAAAGGAGGAGAAGGTGAAAGCTGTGGGGGGTCGTGAGCCGTCAATCTCAGGATGGCTACCATTTATAATCGTGGGAGGGATGGAGAGCCCAAAATTCGTGGGCCGACTTGGAAATGCTGTGGGACCCAGTTTGAAACATTGAACGAATGATCAGGAAGACTAATCAGTAATCACCACCCTTCAACACTAGAAATTGCACCGTCTAACTTTTCCATAAGTCTAATTCTGATCGATTAAATACATTACTATATAGCTAGAATCGATTCAGCTGCCAAAAGCATCGATCTACAAATCGTAATCTACTTTAAAGATATGGCCACCGATTTTTTTTTTATGATTATATTTACATACATCTCAACACATATTACATTGAAATTCTGAGACATTCTTACAAATACGGAGATACATAACTCTACCAAAGAAATTTGGAGACACAGCTCCACCAAAGAATTAAGAAGACACAACTTCCACTAAGCCAAAGGAAGACCACAGCTCCCACAATATTTTCCGGGCCGAAATCCCGATATGGGATTCGAACCCCAGACCACAACTCCGCAAATGCCCTATTACCGCTATGGCCACCAACTGAGCACGACTCAGTTGGTTATGGCCACCGATTTTATTTGTAGCATTAAGCTCAAAAATTCATAAGCAGATAATGCTCTTAACTGTTCCCATTTTAAAATAGTATTAGAATAAATTGAGGTGGTGGGGGTGCTCGGGGATTATTTATGATCTGCAGCCAGCTGCGAAAAATCCTTTATTATTATTATTTTTGTTTACTTTTATAAAAGTGTTAAGCTACATGCATTTAATCTATATATCAATTTTTATCATGTATATCTATATATATATATATATTTAAATTTCAAACGCAGATACTTTAGTCATTTTTAACATGAATGCAAATAACCCTAATATCTATAACAAAACTTCATCCGTTCATTCTGCAAAATAGACTCGTGACTTTTGCTTAACCGTAAATTAGGAGCTTAATTAATATATCATAATGTATTTTAGGCTAAAAAACAACAATAATTTATTTTTACAATTAATTATATTTTTTTGATTTTTCTTCATAAATATGTTTATCTAAGTGTATTCAATCTATATACAAAATTTTTTCAATTTACAATATTTTTATATATTTAGTTTTGATTTTTTAAAAATCAAGTTCTTAAAGGGTGGAAAATGACTTAAATGCCCTTCGATTGTTGATTTTTAAAAAATAAAAAATGTAAAAGTATTGTAAAATGGCAAAATTTTGTATATAGATTGGACATACTTAGGAAAACATATTTACAAAGAAAAAAAATTAAAAAAATATATCTAATTGCAAAAATAAATGAATGTTGTATTTTAACTTAAAATACATCATGATGTATATATTCATGCTCCCAAAGATTATGCCTTGGCTGTTTTAGCATTTGCGAAATGTACCTTATCAAAATTTTCCAATTAACACTTAACTTTTGAAAGCCAGTCTTAGATGTGAAATAGTTCCAATCTCAAGTTGAAATTAATACAAAATATTAGAAAAATTTTATATTTCGCTCTATCATATGTGGATTCCATTTCGTGGAACGGTTCCACATGCCTGTTGAATTTTTACCCTTCATTGATCTCGGAGTTATTCATGTTGAAGTAACTAATCAGGAATATGATAGCATTGTGAGTTGTCCATTTTGTTTACGGGGTGTTTGTTTGTTAACACCTACAAACTTTTAAAACTAAAATTTTTCTATCTATAATTTTTTACTTTTCAAAATTATCTTATTTTTAATTATTTTTTCACTTTTTTCTGTACAACTATTCTACCATTTAATCATTTCAACACAACTATTAATATATTTAACATATATATTTTAACTTTATTTTTTTATTATCATTATTATCCTATTATATCACATTTTAAAAACTTTTATATAAAAAAATTTTCGTCAAAAATTTATCATTTTCGAAACACACCCATATTAATAATGAATTAGTGTAGATAAATTACTTTGAGTGGATACTTAACTAGGCCCTATGATAATGAATTAGTGAAGATAAATTACTTGGGTTGGATACTTAACTAGGCACTAATAAGTGCAAACCTAGGTGTGATTTTGCTTTGAAATTTGTTATAAGTCTCTGATCATGATGATTTTTTATAATAACTGAAAAATTAGTAAACGTTGAAGTGGTTTGAATTCATAAAAGTACAAAACCCAGAGGTTCCACTTAAAGAATCCCTTCGTATATTAAGGGGGACTCAAGAGTTTATTCTGCAATATTATGAAACTTATAGAGCTTATTTTGCAAATACCTGAGGATCCAATTTGCGGTTAAAGAAAGTTACTGGTTTATGATGCGTTTGTTTACCTGTAAAAATTTTTAAATTAAGGATATCTTTGTTTAACATTAAAATTTTTTAAATAAAAACTTTTCACCTTTTATAAATATAATATCTTTAAATTATGTATTGGCACCTTCTTATACAATGACTTTTTAATTATTTCTGCGGAGGATGGAGATAGAATCTTATTCGATTAATGCGGTTTTGTTCTCAAGAAATTGAGGACGTATTTTGGTATTTTTCTTTTTCAGAAAGTAATAAATAATGATAAAATTGGTCCAGTCCCACCGCAGTAGAGGCCCAGCAACGTACTCTCAAGGCGCATGTAACAATCATTCACCAGGTGTGCGGGTTTGGTCAGATGGGCCCGTAAGCTCGGTGTTCTGACCACTTGGCTCACTTCGACTTCTTTCGAAGAATAAGCAAAGACGTCTTTTTAGCGAGATTTTATCATCCTTAAGATGGATAAATGAGTCAACTCAATGTAACTTGAGCTTGTTTTTAAAGCTTATTCTAGCACCGTGGCCAAGTGCATCAGTGAGGTTTATTTTTTTGATTTTTTCTAAATATGCCCATTATGTTTGACCATATTTTCAAATATACCTATTATGTTTCCAAAATTTCAAATATGCTTACCATGTTTGCGTATAATTCCAGGTATGCCCACTCTGTCACTAATCGTTATGTTAAGTAATACACCAATTGGGAAAAAGTGGTAAATTTTTTGAAAATACTTAGAATGCCGCTGGCGTAAAAAATAAAATGAGGATAAAAATTTTCATCTTCTCACATCCCATTCAAGCCCGTTGTATGCAGTGAAACAGAACCAAGAAAGAGTTCAGCTCATCGATGCAAAAGCCTTCTTGCCAACAGATTTTATCAAAAGCACCGACATCTGTAGATCGGAAGCTTCAAACCCATCTGCACTTCTCTTGCATCAGTAGCAACCACCTCTGCAACTCAAGCAAACGACCATCACAGCACCAACAACAGCAAAATTGCTACCACGATGCCCAAATAGGCAGCTGCAAATCATGGCAGCCAATCTAAATTCGCCATTGGAATTTCAACAGCCCCCTATTCCTTAGCATCTGCTTTTCTCCCAACTAGCACTTGTTAAATCCACCTCCAGCACGCCTAGCTTACAAAAGTAACCCACGTCCATTGAATTCGGTCTAGCCTGCGACGGTCCAAAACAAAATTAAGCTCCCATCGTTTCATCCAGCTAGTAGCACAGCTTTAGCCACAAATTTCAAGCAAATTGCAGCAGCTTCGCCCCCATCGATTTCTTCACAGCCAAACACGACCTCTGCTCTAATTTGGAGCAAAGCAAATTTAAATTAATCGTAGCAGCAATTTGCCATCAAATTGAACCTGTGAAATGCCTCAGCGAAAGCAAAAAGCATCCAACAGCCGTCAATGGTAGCAGGAAATTCTTCAACCATGGCCATTCTTAACCGAACGCCGACTTCCATCTAAAGCAATAAGTAAGCACCAAAGACGGGGAAGGAATCAATGGTGAGTTGAGATAGGGAATGTGGAAGAAAGAGGAAGAGAGGTGATGCCACATTCAGCGATGAGGAGGACAACTTGGTTGGAAATGGCACAGCTCGTCAGCAGTACACAACTTGACCGTGATTCCTTCGTCGGTGATTCTTTCCCTGGAGGAATTTGCTTCCTACTCCACGATGAGGTGGAACAGCTTCCGACTCTTTGCCATCAACAGATACTGCAAAAGCAGAGCCTAAAAATTCCAAGGGAATCAGGAATTGTGGTGAAAAAGAGAGAAACTTGGAGACACCACAGAATTAGATTACCTTGCGGAGGTGAAACGTCATTCCTTTTTGATCTAGAAACGTCATTTCTTCGACTATGATTACAATGTCGCTGTGCAATTTGGAGGTGCAGAACCTGAAAAAAATGCAGGTTGAAATGCTTATTTTTCATAAAAAAAGATATGAGGGATGAGGAGGAAGAAAAATAGAAAAAAGCAGACCATGCTTGGCCTTTGGTGCTCAGTTTTTCGGCGGCCATTGATCCTACGCCGTTGGTTTCTGGTGTCAGTCAAAATCCACAGTCCATCTTGGCCTTTGGAGCTGAGCTTTTCGGCCTTCGGCGCTGAGCTTGATGAGGCGATGCCACATTCACCCAAAGCCCTGCTGTCGTGCTTGAAATCACAACCAACAACCGGCCGCCGCTTTTTCCTTCACCACAGTTGCCAACGCCAAACGTAAGCGAAGATGGAGACAGTGATGGTGGAGGATGAAATGACAGCGGACGGACAGACGCACGCAGTTTGGATAGGAACGTGATCGCCTGCCTGTGCTCCGGGTGCGCATACCCATTTATTTTTTACTTTTTTTGAAATTTTCTTTTTTTTTATAAAACTGGTAATCCAGATGTATTTAAACCCATTTAAAAAAAAATTTGCAGTGGCAAAGTATGTTTTTAGAATGCATGTTTTGGACGAACCTAGTAACTCAGTGTCCGTTATTTTCTTTTCTTTTTTAATTTTTTTTTAACCTGGATCCATCAATGAAGTCCCAAGCTCCGTAGTGGTAACTGTGCTGTGTAAGAAAAACCAAGTAAATTCAGGCGAGTGAGTTTGCATTCTAACAAGTATTTCCTTTTCAGATGACATGTTCTATGAGTATTTATTGCAACGGGGTTAGTTTTAAATGACACCACGAGGTTTATTATTTTGCAAATTTATACCCATAACTATTCATTCTGCAAATAACTGAATCTCATTTACAAAACACCCTCAATTAATGACAAAAGTCAATATTGGAGTCAAAATTTTGATTGATCTGTCAATTTCGAGGCTCACGTGGACCCAATTAGAGATTATTCTCACATGATTGTCGCTACTTAGCATGTTATTTACAATTATAATAAATATGGGGCTTTCCGATGCACGTCCTGGAGAATAATTAATCTATAATTAGTGTAAATGACAAAATAGAATTGTCTACTGTTCCCACGTAATAGTACTTTGCTAATCCATTTACAATTTATATGAAAGCAAATGGCGTAGCGGAACAGATACTCCATTATAACTTTTGTAATGCTTGAATTTTGTCGTTTCGAGTGGCGGATATTTCCTGTACTGTATGTCAATTAAAAGAGTGTAAGGGGTTAACTTTTTTACTCCGACTTTAGACTTGTAGTACTTGAATATCCGCATTTTCAATTTTGTTATTTTCAAAGACTCCTTCTAGGTTGCTATGATATTAGTTTATATTTCTTACACTTTAGCTCCGAGACATAGATGTACAATCGACAACAACACAAGCTCAACGACATTTTAAGAACAATGGTCGCCCACAAACCTTCTGATTTATAGGCTATGATAATTTCAATTTAGGTTATCCTATTTGTAGGAGGTTAGGTGTGTCGTTATAAGACTGAGGAAAAGTTCCACCTCTCAAGCTAGCTTTTGGAGCTGAGAAGGCTTATAAATTATTCACAGGTATCAGAATCCAGGATTAAACAAGTCCGCCTAAATGGTGGGAAAACAAGTTCATTAGTCTCAGGCTAACATTCGGGCTAAGAAGGCCCAAAAAACACAACGTTTCATCACCGTGAACTCAAAGAACGTCCTCAATCTTTGTTGCAGCTGTCTTTCTGGTTGAACCCAAAGCCATTATAAATTGTTTGAGCTTCATCCTATGACTAAGCTATTCCACAATTTCTCTGTGGAGTCCGTGGAGCAGCACAATCTGAAGACCATAAGAAAGTAAGATTAATGCTGTATGAAATGCGGGGGGAATTTTTTGTAACTTTGCCTACATATGACATCAAATTACAGTTCGTTAGAAAGTAATCATTCCTCTGAAAGAACCCTTCCCCTTCCTCATTCCAATCTTTGGCTGGAAGAAGTACTCCTTCAATAAATATCTATTAAGTTGTCCCACATGGTTGTGGAAGTGGCCGAGAGTGCAGCTAAAGTGTAAGAGAATGCTTCACCTCTTAAGCTAGCTTTGAGGTTGAGAAGGCCCATGAATACTCAACAAACTAATATTAGATGCAACAGCTCTGCCCAAGAGCTGAGAAAATAATTCACCTCTTGGCTAGCTGTTGGGATTGAGAAGTCCGACAAGCACCCAACAATATCGTATTATCGTCAAACCTCAGGCCCGCAGAAGACTTGCTGATTTATTTGCAAACTCTCTGGGTGATACACACAAGAATAAGGATCATCTTATTTTTTACCTTCATGATCTAGGGGACGGGTCAGTGCGCGACCTCATGGTTTGTTGTATCCGTTGTTACCAGTTATATGGCGTCGGATTGGTTTACATCCTGCCCTTTTTGTTTTTAAACTCAAGGGGTTGGAGGCCTTAACTTCCAACAACCAGAAACTGAAGATTATTGGACTGCAAACAAACATAACAGCAGTTTTATCCCTGAAAGCTTTCTGAGGCGCAACTAGGGTTACTTTGACCATGTTGCGGAACAATTCCTAGAAATTGTCAGATTTCAGCCCTCTACTTCTCAGCAAATATTTGAAGTTGCTATTGGAAATGACGGCCGCAGAAGCTAGATGAACACTGTTTATAGAAAGAAGTAATACTGCAGAAATATCGCGTTAAAGTTTATTCACAACATTGCATGTTCGTTTACTAATGAATGAAGAAGGAAAAAAAAAAAAAAAAGGTTTTTATCACAGCACACCTACCACACCAAAGGACTTTGGCTCGGATGGCAGAGCTCTGTTTTTCTGTCAACGTGAATTCGACTCCTAGACATGTGGAAGAAATCAATCATTAATTAGAAGAATTCATCTAATAAAAAATAAGAAGAAATCTAGGATGGGTTCGGTAGAATTAATGTGATGCACTCACTCCAAAACGATCGGGAATCAGCTCTAGCTTTCGGTGCCAGCGCCAAATTTGGCCCTGTGAGAGGAATTCAGATCATCTTTCTTATCTTGCTTGCGATCCGCTAGATCAAGAGGCTCTTCTGAAATCTCATCAATGTCATCCTCTGTAACTAGCTCCGGTGTTTCCATCCATACAGTCAGTGAAGGAGGCCTAGATAACCGTCTATCGCGTGCTGGTAAGGCCAACGTTTCTGAAGGCTGAGGATCTCTAGATTCCCCATTCATTGTCTGTGGAGAGTGCGGCGACGGACCCGAGCTTTCGGCTCTGTAGGATGGATTAGTTACCGAAGGGGTCAACACTAAGTCGGGAGGTGGCGAATGCGGCATATGATCTTCCTTCTGCCCGTTTGGAGGGCGATGTTCTACTTCTGCCTCAGGGGGTGGTGTAACAGTAAAAGCTTCTTGATCACTGTCAGGGGAATCTAAAAACTGGGTTTTCATAAAAGCACCACGGAAATGAGGGGGAGAGTCGGAACTCTGAACTGGGGCAGGCTGCGCATGGGCATCCTCAGCAGAGTAGAAAGAAGTTTCAGTCTCCATCTCCACATCCGAGGACGATACAGAAGGATCAGAGCGCTGAGAATGTACAGCCAGGGGCGGCATGGGCGACAGCTCTGGGCTTGGTTGGAGTGATTCCAACCTATGGATTGAGTTCATGTCGTATCCAATAAATGTGTTGGAAGCCGCGCTGGCTCTGGACTCCACAGCATCCAGATTGACAGAGCTGGAAGAAGCGTCCATGGCCACAGCAACCAGCTTCTCCCGTTGGGAATCGCTCCCAAGGAAGTTACCTTGCCGAGAAGCAAGCTTCTTCCAGCGTCGATACAGGTAGAAAGAGGATGCCAAAAAAATGACGAGCATTGAAAGAGAGACATAGGCAAAAATTGCGATTAGTTGTGTTTTGTGGGATCTTGGGCCGTTGGGCTGATTTGGGAGGGAGAGATTGGTGGGAACTATGGCTTCCACAGTGGGAATGGATGGGGAATGGGGAGGAGGGCTGAGCGGAGGCGTGCTGTGATTGAGGAGTGGGGAATTTGGTTTTGGGATGGGCAACGGAGTCGAAGGAAACGGGGGAGATGAAAGGGATTGCAGGTGGAGAGTTGGGGCGTTGCCGTGGTCGGCTTTGCAAGAGGCGAAGTGGCTTGCAAGATTGAGCAGGGAAGGAATCGGCAGTGCGGCGAGTAAGAGTTTGAGATGATTCATGGTTGCTTTTCTTTTTTCTCTTCTGAGGTAGACCATGGATTCTAGCGACAACTTCTGTGGATGCTCTTGGCTATCTCTCCCTTCTCCCTTACCGAGGAGGCTCCATCATCGCCGGACATTGTCAAAAATAAAAATGGTTCGGGCGCATATTATTTTTATTTCGCCCAAAGCAGGGGACGAGGTTAAAATTTATTAAGGGTGTTTTTGTTAATATGTAAAAGTTAAGAAGTTAAAACTTCTCGATATACAATTTTTCACTTTTCATAATTATTTTATTTTTTAATTATTTATTTATATCTTTCATAAAATTATTATATTTTTTAATTACTTTTGCATGTATATTAACCCAACTAATTTATTTATTTCAATTTTATCTTATTTATTTTTTATTATTATTCTTCTTGTATTATATTATTTAACCATTTCTATTCTTTGCAACTTTTAATCGTGAGTAAAAACTCGAGATGGCTGATAACCGTGCACAGCAGCTAAAGAATGGCAGAGCTCACCTCCTGCCGTTAATTTCGTTTCAAGCCAAAAAAGGACGAAAATGGCATAAATGCATGCGGATACAAAATAACATTAACGAGTGTGGGACGAAAATGCCATAAATGCACGCAGATGCAATGGAACAACATGGGTGTGGGAATCGCCGGATAGAAATTTATGAAATACGGATTCGTAAGTTCATTAATTTATTAATTAATAATTATATTTTTACTTTTTATTTTTATATTTCAAAATTTTTTAAATTATACTTCAACTGTCCTATTTATGCTATTTTTATTTGTATAATTTTATATTATTTATAGAATTTTTGAAATATTCTATTTTCACATGACCTCCTGACATTAATTTCGTCCGCATCTACCCCTCCTGATTTGGCGAGTTTTTTTATAAAGCC
>JAXCLR010000063.1:59263601-59281171 GCA_035584095.1 Annona squamosa | reverse complement strand
GTTTGTCGGCGCCGCTGCAGCAGATCGTCAGCGGCAGATCATCGGCGCAGCTGTGGCGAGAAGGGTTGCGGGCCTTGCGGCAAGACGGCGTGCGGCAAGATCGTCGGGCGAGGCTGCCGGCTGCGGGACGACGACGGCAAGATCGCAGAGGGCAAGGGCGAGCAGAGCAGGCGAGGGCGAGGGCGAGCAGAGCAGGCGAGCAGGCGAGGGCGAGGGCGAGGGTTCAGGCGAGCAGGTGAGGGAGAGCTACGGCTGCCGGCTGCGGGACGATGAAGGACAAACACAGTCACAGACGAACTGACGAAGCAGAGTCGGTGTGGGCGCGTCGCAGGCAGAGATCGTTTTTTTTTTCGATTTTCCCCTTTAGTTCATGAGTTAGGGTTAAGGATGATCCGTCCGAACCGGTCGAATCCGGTTGAACCGGAATTCCGGTTCGACCGCCGGTTCACCGGTTCGGACGGTTTTATACTATCAGACCGAACCAGTGCGAACCGAACCGGAACCTGGACCGGTTATCGGTCGGACCGGTCCGACCGGCCGGTCCGGTCCGGTTCTGATAACACTGTCCAAAAGTGTAAAATATTGGAAAAAAAATATATAATTAATTTTTATTTTTGTCTCCCCAAATATGCAGGCCCCACGGGATAAGATAGGATGAGATAAGAACTATCCTAGATAGGGTAGTTAAGATAAAATTTAATTTTGAAACAAATTATCTCTACGGGATAAGATATGATGAGATAAGAATTATCATAGATAAAATTTATTAAGATAAAATCTAATTTTAAAATGAATTTTATCTTATTCCTATCTTCCTATCCCTTAGAAGCTACGAGACTTCTATAAATTGGGGTGATGACTTGATAGATGGGGATGATCGTAAGAAGATTTGGGAGGTAAAGTGGCGCAAGGAAAAAATTTATTTTCTTCAAAGGTGTACCAAATCAAGTGGGACACTAGCGTTTTGGGATTTACCAAAAGATTTTTAAGAAAAAATTATTTCTATTTATTTATTTTAAAGGCATGTATTGAGAATGATAGACTTGTAAAATTTCTTTTTTTTTATGCATTGATGTAATAATGAGAACATAATTAGTGAAAATAGAATTCTGAAATTTTATGAAATTATAATAATTAATTTTGCCATAAATGTGTGATTGATCTTGGGAAATTGCATTAAATACACGGCCCGGGATCACTTTTCTGGACCGGTATGTTACAAAAAGTGAGTTGATTGGACCAATGAGTCACTCTTAATATCCGTTCTTTTGGTCATGACATCTGGTAGTGTCGTGGTAACCACACCCATCCCAATTGATGGGCAACGTGGTTTTGATCCTTATGATCTGTAGGTGAATTGTATTCTTTGATAATATGAGTATTTATAGTTGCCCCTTTCATTGTGAAGCATTGCAAAGATGTCCCTCTGTGGTAAGAGTATTTACAAGATGTCCCTCTATGGTGAGGATAGTAAAAATGAATGATTTGTAATATCTAATATCACGAGTGTGTATAATACCAATAAAAAAAATTCCATTCGTCTAGAACCATGTTCTCAAGCTTATTTGATTTCCAAGAACTCTTACCTCAATTCAAAAAGGGTTAGTAAACCATCTATCAAACCAGCAAACTACAATAAATGATCCACACCAATCCTTCATGATGGTATTATACACAGCACACCAATTCTTTATGATAGCACCATAGCCCGTCGTATACCAATCCCTTATGAAAGCACCATATCTCACTACGCTAATGAAATGTATTTTTATAGCATGATAAAAAAAGTGAGTATTGAACAAGACAAATAATTTATATTTGGAAAAGAAATGTTTACTTGGGTCAAATCATTATCCTTACATAATATGAAAAACACATTATACAAATACGAATAAAATTCGAACAAAAAGGCTTATTAATGGATATGTTTACTGATACTTTCTTTCGAACCCAATGAGGTTGAAGTTTTTGATTTTTTTATTAAGGGCATCTTTTGACATCTACAACGCCTTGCTAACTAGAACCTACTTATTTAACTAAGGGACCATTAGCTCAGTTCAAGATCAAATGTAAGAGTGAATGCATATTCACCTAAACATGCTAACTATAACATTTAACACAATAGTAATATAATCATGGAAATAACTAAATTCAAGTATATCAATTTAAACACTTTATCTGAATTCACAAAATAAATCCCTTAATTGAATCATCAATACAATGTAGTCTTTCTCTCAAAATATAATTGAGAAATCACTAAATGTTATAATTTAATCGTTGTCCTCCTGCTAAGTACCCATGTCATCCCTGCAGCGCACGATATACAGACGTTAAATACACACTGCATGCTCCCAGGCGCATATGCCTATTTTTTTTAAAATTTTTTCGTAAACTTGTTAACCTAAGTGTATTTAATGTCTATATCAATTTTCATAATTTTTGAAAATTTTTAGATATTTATTTTTGGTTTTTAAAAATCAGTGGCATTTTAGTAATTTAAAACTACCTAAAATGCCAATGATTTTCAAAAATAAAAAATAAATATCTAAAGTACTCCAAAAATGGTAAAAATTTATATACAGATTAAATACACATAGATTAACACTATTGTAAAAAAATTTCAAAAAATAAAAAAAAAAATAGGTGCATGCGTCCGGGAGCATAAGATCATAATCCGCTTTTCTTACCATTTCGCAAAGTGATTAATAGTAACGAGGTGAGTTTGGAAAAAGTCGGCAAGTAAAAAAGTAGAAAAATCAATTGAAATCCTTAATGCTGAAAAGAAAACTCATGCTAATGAAAGAGACACATGCTTGTGCTCATACTCATGCTCGAAAGATCACGTAAAACATTCATATACCGCGTACTATTGTATGCCCCTTACATATATACTGTAAATCTCATAAGTTAACCACCATCGATACCATTTGACTCACAAGTTAACCACGAAACCACAACTCCAACATGACCCTTACACAAACACACACACACACACACTATCATCACCATGTAACTTGTAAGTTATCT
The DNA here is from genome assembly GCA_035584095.1 of Annona squamosa. Taxonomy (NCBI): domain Eukaryota; kingdom Viridiplantae; phylum Streptophyta; class Magnoliopsida; order Magnoliales; family Annonaceae; genus Annona; species Annona squamosa. The sequence goes on along the minus strand of JAXCLR010000063.1, from coordinate 59,278,144 downwards.
ACAAAGCAATATCCAAAAATACGTATATATTGATGACATGCATGACATAATCCAATGTAACTTCATTAATTTGACATTTAAAATCATGTGATTGACATTGTAAAAGATTCAACATAAAATCTAAACACAAACTGAAATGCCTTCATTGATCCACACCAAAACCACTTAGGGCTCTCTAAATTTTAATTTCAAAACAACGTAAAACAACGGTACCATCTATTACATAAGAAGAAATAGAGAATTTACAATTTAATTTCAAAATTTCTACTTATAATTCTAATTTAAAAACTAATAAAATTAAGATTAAAAAAATCCTACTTACAAATAGGAAAAATACACGTACTTAAATTACTTGCCCTTTGAAGCAACCTTTAATATTACACAATCTTTCTTTTTTAGCTTACTTGTTTTAAAAGTAATTTTTTTGTATCTCTACTTTTTCTAAAATTGCAAACTTGGCTCTTATAATTACTCTTTTAAAATTACAATCAACCCCAATCTTCCTTAAATTTACAATTCAGTCCCTCTTTTCTCTATTCTTATTAAATTTCAATTCAGCCCTATTTTTAAATTACAATTTAACTCAAGCTTCCTTAAATTTATAATTAGTCCCTCTTTTATCCATTCTTTCTAAAATTACAATTCATCGCTACTTTTTGAAAAATTTAACCTCTTTGACACAAACTTTAAAATTAAATTTAGGATTTTCGTTTATTCTAATTTCACCCAATTAATTAATCCTCTAGATGTTCTATCCATCCTTTTTTAATAAAAAGAAAAACTAGTTGTGAAACTTGTAATAACTTAAAATTTTACGATCTACTTACGTTACAAAAATTTTATCTTCAAAATTTAAACTAACCTTTATTTCTATAAGATTTAAAATTTCACAATCTACCCACCCTACAAAAATTTCATCCTCCGAACTTCATATTGATGTTTGTTAGTATTTGACAATTAAAGTAACCATGCATTTTATAGCTTCTGCGTAAGGTTAATATGACATATATAAAGTAGTCATCGCCTCATCAACCCTATTATTATTGCTAACTTAGTAGGTTTACTTTTTTATCCCAATAAAAACTTTCAAAATAAAATTTTTTAATTTAAAATTTTTCACTATTCACAATTATCTTATAATTTAATTATTTTTTCATATTTTTCTATATAACTACTATATTTTTTAATTATTTTTATATAATTACTCATACAACTAACTTATCTATTTTAATTTTATTTACTTTACTCTCTATCATTATCCAGAACATATAATATAATTTTCTTTCAATTCAAAAATTTTTATACAGAAAATTTTTCGTTCAAAAGTTTACCATATGTAAGACACATGCTAGAAATTTTTGGAAATGGTGAATCCAAATTCAAGGCCTTGACTGGCTGGTTGGTTATCCAAAATGACGCTCCTAATGGACTAAATGCCCACAGATGGCATGTATATATTTATACCTCTTTTTAAACTCATAGTTGCAATTTCATGACATTTTAAAGTTCTAACTAGCAGTTATGCAATACCGCTTACATTAACAAATGGCTAATATAAATGCGTCCAGTGTGTTAAGGTTAAAAGTCTACGGCTCCGAGTTGGATAAAGATTCGTGTGATTATCCTTTTCTTACTTGACGTATAGTTACATCAGTAAATAAGTAGTCATCCATGCTCTATGGCCTAGTAAAAAATAGCAGCTATGCAATTATATTTATGACTATTTTGAAAGGACAATTTGAAAAATTTTTAAACAAGTCCCACGGATGAAATAGCATACATTTTAATTTTGAGGATTGTTTGCATTTGATTCCTTTAACTATGCGTATTTTTTTTTCAACCAACTAATTTTGTGTATTTACTTTTTAAATATATAAGTTTATGACAAATTGCTCTTCAATGAAGCTAATTTAACTAGGCCATATAAAATTGTTCTCTCTACATATATGAGCCGATTGAACTAAGCTATAAGGGCATTTGATGTTTTGTTGATGTAGAGAATTTTAGGATTTAAAATGCAAAGAAGTCGAAATTATAGGGTTTAAAAAATAAATATGTATAACACGTGGGTTAAAAAACAAGGCCGAAAATTGCAAAAAGTCCTAATTTTGGGCAGGGCAATTGCGCATTTGAGCCCCGATCATGTCCCATGTGTATCCGGCTATGGTCCCACAAAATCCATTGACCGTCTCATCGTGCACAGGAAAATAAAAGCCACTGGATCCTTGGTAGTTCTTGGGTAGGGAAGTCGCAGATCGTTGCGTGGCGAAGTGAAGCTTCACCGCATACGAAGGACACACGGCAAGTGAACCCACGATGCAATCCAAACCGTTGGTCCTAACGGATCGGTCCGTCAAATGACATCCGTTTTCTCAAGACGGGAGGGCTGTTCATGGACAATTTTCCTGATTTCTTCACGGCCGTTAACGGTCATCTCTCCTCCTGCAAGAGACAAACCAGCGGTCAAGATCATAGAAGGGTCGGTCAGGGAAGAAAAATCCGAGTATATTGCACCGTCCTCGGGCGGCTACTTCAATAGCCGTGAGAAGGGCCGACACAGGCGTCTACACATTCCTAGAGACTCATTTCCCGCTGCTCGTCGTTCCGGCGGAGAACTCTTGATCACTTCATGTGAGGAAGGGAGGAAAAGCCCCAATTTTAGATCTTTCGGAGCCTTTTCTTAATCGAAATTTCGGTCGCGATGGGGAGTTCAGTTGGTATTTTACTGGGCTTTCTGTGGCTGTTATTGGGGGCTGGAATTTCGTTTGTGTCAGCGAAATTCATAGTCGAAAAGAATAGCTTGAAGGTGACTTCGCCGGATAGTATCCGTGGACAACACGACAGTGCGATTGGGAATTTTGGGATTCCGCAGTATGGCGGAAGCATGGCTGGGGCGGTTGCCTATCCCAAGGAGAATAAGAAGGGCTGTGATGAATTCGGGCAATCGTTCAAGAAGCAGCCGGGGGCGCTGCCGACGTTCTTGTTGCTTGATCGAGGAGGTCGGTTTGATTTTGTTTTTGTTTCTGTTTTTTTTTTTTTTTTTCCAAATTCTTATTTGCGATTATTTTCCTTGGGTGGGGGTTGCGATGCTGGTGAAGTCGGTACCACGAATTTTGATGAGTCTATTGTGGGCTTCTTGTTCTTTTTTTTTTTGTTGTTGTTGAAATGAGTGATTTTTAATGTTTAATGGCTGCGCAAGATTTGATTTTTGTTGTTCTTGTTGTTGTTGGTGGTGGTGGTGGTGACGTATCGCTTTGTCATATAGTAGGCCAAGATAGAGAGAGGTTCCATCTTGGCTGGTGGCCCTCTAGTACTTCATCTTTCAGAAAACGTTTGTCACTTCATCATTTACTTAGGAAGAGTGAAAACAAAAATAATAAATTGAAATATCTTTTACTTCAAATTCTTTATTCTTTAACTATGTGGCAGTGTATATAGCTTTAGATCTTATTTGAGTCATGGAATTTCTGTGTTCGTTCTAAGGAGAAACATTGCTGATGATATTGATTTTTGGCCAGCATTAATGTAAAATGAACAGTACGCATAAAATAGCTGGGAGATTCATGGTTTCTCCTGTGTGTAAATGTCAGTGATTGATTGCTTTGTACTTTTCTACAGGTTGCTTTTTTGCTTTAAAGGTTTGGAATGCACAAAATGCGGGGGCTTCTGCGGTACTGGTTGCTGATGACACTGAAGAACCTTTGATTACAATGGATTCCCCTCGAGAAGATGAAGAGGCAGCAAAATATATTCAAAACCTAACAATTCCATCTGCACTGATTACTAAAACGTTTGGTGATAAATTGAAAAATGCCATTAAAGATGGGGAAATGGTGAATGTGAACCTTGATTGGCGAGAGGCTGTCCCACACCCAGATGATCGAGTAGAGTATGAGCTGTGGACGAACAGCAACGATGAGTGTGGACCGAAATGTGACATGCTGATGGCATTCACAAAAAATTTTAAGGGTGCAGCCCAGATACTTGAGCAGGGTGGATATACTAAATTTACACCTCATTATATAACCTGGTATTGTCCTGAGGCTTTCATTTTGAGCAAACAGTGCAGGTCCCAGTGCATCAATCATGGGAGATACTGTGCACCTGATCCGGAACAGGATTTTAGCCAAGGCTATAATGGGAAGGATGTTGTTATTGAGAATTTGAGGCAGTTGTGTGTGTTTAGAGTTGCAAAGGAATCCAGTAGACCCTGGGTTTGGTGGGATTATGTTACTGATTTTCAGATAAGATGCCCCATGAAGCAGAAAAAGTACAACAAGGAATGTGCAGATGCTGTCATTAAATCCCTTGGTAGGTCCGACATTTGCCTCATTATGGATGATGATGAAATAAATTTACTGTCGTGAGCATCATTTATGTGCAACAAAGCTTTCTGATGCTATTTGGTAATTTGTCACATTGGGTCAGGACTGGATGCTAAGGAGATTGAGAAGTGCATGGGAGACCCAAATGCTGATTCTGAGAACCCTGTCTTGAAAGAAGAGCAAGATGCTCAAGTTGGTGCAATGCATTCTCAGAAGCTAGTTCATTGACAATCTAATAGGTTTTGAATTTGAACTCTACTCTTTGGTAACTGGAGCTTTTGTCTGTAGGTTGGAAAAGGAGACAGGGGTGATGTTACTATTCTACCTACTCTTGTTGTCAATGACCGGCAATATCGAGGTCAGTCTCTGAAACATTTTATCTTGCTCTGATGTCTAGTTTGGGTTTAGTTCTTATATGATTTTGTTGCAGGGAAACTGGAGAGAAGTGCTGTCCTTAAAGCCATTTGTTCAGGCTTTGAGGAAACTACTGAGCCAGCTGTTTGTTTGAGCGATGGTAAGTTTCAGATTTATTTTTTGTCTAGGTTACGTCCGTTTTTTTTTTTTTTTTTGTTGTCTCCCATCATTACTGATTACATTTTTCAACTTGTCATTTGTTCATATTCTCTGTACTTAATTTATATTTGTAAGTCTGTTCAAGCAGTGAGCATCAGATGATTCCTAATGCTCATCCTTCTGATTGTGTTTCTAATGTTCAGTACAAATATATAAGGATATCTTTGAAAAATAGTTAACGTTTTCACTTTTTGAAAAAACAAAATAGATATGGAGACAAATGAATGTTTGAAGGATAATGGCGGCTGTTGGCAGGATAAGTCAGCCAAAGTCACTGCTTGCAAGGTAACAACCAAAATAGCCAGCTTGATGGGTCCTTACATAATTTGTATGTCTATTGATGTATGTGCTATTGAATCAGGATACATTCCGAGGGAGAGTGTGTGAATGCCCCCTGGTCAATGGCGTGCAGTTCAAGGGTGATGGTTACAGTTCCTGTGAAGGTAAAGCCAACACCTCTTTTTGTTCCTTTTTCTAAGATCTGTCGCCAGCACTATGTGAATATACTTTTCTTGGTAGAGGTTCGCTGGCCATGTCTCATCTTCCCTTCCAAGCGCTTTTACAAAGATTGTATATGAACATCAATATAGTATGACAAGTTGTGCATAAGTTGGTTCCCTATGTGTAGACTGTGGACGGCTTCCTGAAATCTGGCCACTTTACTCAGGTTGGCTTCGAGCTAGGTTATCTGAACAAATGACCCATTAGTTAATGACTTTATTAGCCCTATTGGTTCACATCTCCTCAAAATGAGAAATTGTGGAGGCTAGCAGACATTTCTAAATTAAGAATCATGTATATGTGTCGCAAACTACTTTCAATTGTCAATTTTGTTTCTTTTCAGATTGATTTCTACTCGTAATTCTTTCATATGGTTGCTTCACATGTGTACTGTTTTATTTGTTGCTTGTTGCAAACTTGCAATGCAATAAAAAAGAAGGGCATTATGCATCTTTAGTTTGTCTGAAAACAGGTATCTTGTCATGACATCCTAACTCTTTTTCCATTCCCCATAGATGGTGAAAGGAAGACCCTAAGAAAAAACATGGATAGAAGTAATTAAGCAAGATACAAAAATGTTACAAAGGGAGGAAAATATAGTTTATGATCATAAAAAATGTTATAACAGGATCCACACAGCTGACCTCACATAGGTTGAAAACAGCTTGTGATGATGATGATAGATGGTGTATTTACTTTGCTTTTTCAGCATCAGTATTTTTAGCAGCTTGGCCAATGAAATTCTGCGTTGTCGTGCCTGCACTGAATGCCTTATATGTTTCATCCTTGAGGTGAAGAGCCTGTGGGGCCTAGGACCATCTAGCATGCATAAAATCTTTCACTGCCTGCCGGACGAGAATCAGTTATTGGGAATGTTTTGCCTTGTGGCTTGTGTTGAACACCTGCAAGTTCTGAATTTCATATCTGCTGGTGACTTTTGACTCATCTCTTTTGCTTTGGAAAATTGAACGAAGAGAAATGCAAGTACTAAAGAGGTGAACAAAAGAGCATAACAAATTTTTAGTAAGGAATGCTCGCCTTTGGAAATAATATCATGTGATAGCCATTTTGTTGGGATCTTTTTGCATTATTTATTACGCTCTATTCATATCTTTTTATATGGTAGACCTTTACGGGCTTTAATTCATAGTTATTAGCAACCGAAGCTCAAAATCCTTTTATTCCTGCATCAGTTTTATCCTAAGAGTGTGTTTGAGAAGTGATAAAAACCTTTGGAAGAAAAGTTTTTGGTATAAAAGTTTTGAAATAGTAGAAAATGATGTTATAGGATAAGAGTAATGATTAGAAGTAAGTAGAATAAAGTTAAAATAAATAGGTTAATTGCATGAGTAGTTTGTAGAAATGATTGAAAAGTAAGATAGCTGCGTAGGAAGATGTGAAGAGATGATTAAAAAATAGGGTAGTTGTGAAGAGTGAAAAGTCTTAGATTAAAAAGTTTTAGGTGTATCCAAACATACCCTAAATCACAATAAAACAGAATAATATGGATTAAAAATATTGATCTCTGGGAACTATATATTTCTATATTTGACAATACCCATCATGGTGGTTATCGAGTGACTTTTATGATTCTTCTGGCTCCAAATAAAGTGTAGGATAACAACAGTATGGATGATTTTATGAAATTCCTAGTCCAATTAATTCCTCAATGCCATCCAATCAACTCATTGGTGTAGTATAGGTTTACAACTTGTTTAAGATCAATCTCCCCAATGTGATGGAATTGGATGCTTCAGAATGGTTTTCTAATCTGTAAGTGTATTTTGGTGGAAAATTCCAAACTTATTTTTAGCAGGCTCTAGTCTTTAGACATGCTTAGTATTTCCGTTGATTTATCTTGATGGGTTGTTTTGTACTTTGCTCATGTATTTTAAATATCTTTTTATATGGAATGAAATGAACCCAACAATCTAACCCCCAACTCATCCCAAACTGACCTCGGTGAGGATGGACAAAGGATGTCCCAAACTATTTTGGGTGGCATACATTAGGATCCCCATTCTTATTTGATTGATATGTTAAGCTTGACCCAAGCTGTATGCTGGGGCACCCCTAGTCCAATCATATTGTTATTCACCACTTTAACCTGTTATATTCCTCAGGTCCTGTTGATATCTTCAATTTGAAAAAATTTGTTCTCTATCATTTTATAGACCCATAAATAATTTATATACCTGACCACCACCCCGTGGACCATGTTATGTGATTGATCTCATTTTTTTAAACTGTTAATTGGGATGAGCATGAAATCAAACATTGATGGTTGGTGTAGTCTTAACTGCTAACTTTGGACACTGTAAATGAGCCACAGGTTTTAGTCAGGTTGATGCTGATGCCTTGGCTCACATTAGCTTCATGTTTCCTCTAATGAAGTTGTTGAATATCTTGAGAAGTGGTGTGTACCTTGAATATATTTCTCTTGTTTGTATGATTAGACACAACACATGGTAGTCTTGATTGATTTGTGGTTAGTGCTGGGCCTCATACAGATATAATGGATGTTGAGAATAGTACCTATCCAAGCTATTCCTATGGTGGGGCTATGGTTCAAAAGTTCAATTACGATGATGTTGAAGTTCTTTGTTCATGATCGGAAGTGTTAGCGCTTCCAAATATTATTGCAAATGGATAAAAAATTCATTTTGGGTACTGTAAATGTGCCTAGGTCTTGGACACAGTAACCATCAAATTATTTTCGAGAAAAAGACATTTCCATATTGGGTCATGACACAAGATTCAGTAGCATGAATGGTTTGAATCAACAGACCTAATAAAAAATGAGGGTTCTACTTGTTTCACTGCATGGACATTACAAAGTATTATTGTAAATTTTGATTGAACTTAATGCTTGTCATGCAGCAAGTGGGCCTGGAAGATGCAAGATAAATAATGGGGGCTGTTGGCATGATACTCAAGATGGTCGCACCTTCTCTGCTTGTTTGGTTGGTGCTACTAGCCTATTATGATAATGCATTCATTTTTTATTAGTATTATTTATTTATTTGATTTTTATGAACGGATTCAGCTGTAAGTCTCCCTGCTTGTCCTTCTGCAGGATGATGGGGGCAGCAAATGCAAATGTCCTCCAGGCTTCAGAGGTGACGGTGTTAAAAATTGTGAAGGTAAGCAGTCCACTTGCCATCCTCTGAAGTAAATATCATTGCTGAAGATGCTTGTGGGAAATATCTCCAATTTCAAAAAAAGATGGGTGGCTCATGTTAAGAAATCACCTATCCCAATTTAAAGTGGAATAGCAGCAGGCTGCCATTTGATCTTGCAATGGCATCTTGAGGGCAGGACCTCAAGTAGTGCTGATAATAAAAAAAAAAAAAAAAAAACTTCAAGATATATTAAATTAATTAAAAAACTTTCTTGGCAATTTATCCATGGTAGTTTGCTTGAGCAAGAGAGAGACTTCATGTCCCTACCACTTAGCGATGCAGCAGATGTTCTAATAGGCCGTCTTAGATGGCTGCAGCAAGCATGTCATCCAACCCAAAAGCATTCCTTGTGTCACACAAGTTTGAGACTGTTTGCAAGATTGAATCCCTTAGATAAGCACCTTTTTATGTTTCTCCAAGTCACTAGGAAACTAGCCCATGATAAGATGACACAGTAGAGTTCATTTAGTTGATCCCTGTTAGGAGCTAGCAGCTTACTGTGATGGAGGTCTGGGATAATGATTTATGAAAAATGCCTCTGATGAAGTTGAAAATCTGATAAGTTTGGGTAAGTGAAAGAATTGAGAATTATAGGTTCCCTTCCAAAGCTTTGGACCCTCATTTTACAAGCGTATCAGCCTGTCAACCTCCATTTGCAAATGCAGGGGATGCAGATTGATAGAGCACATTATTTTCGGGATACAGGTCCATATCCTGTACTAGTGTCACAATGTTTGTACATGATGTGAATACAGGGACCAATACGACACTAATTTTGGGGATACAAGTCCATATCTTACTCATATCTAAGGGGTATACTGGTATTGACTAATACAATATGAACTTCTAGAGCGGCGCTGACTAAATTTCTGTAGCATGGACATGGATACACACTGACATCCGGATCCCCTGTATTAGTCTGCAGTTGAGATGAAAATGCTAATTGGGAAATGTAGAATAGTTGGATTCTAAGTTCCACTTTTATTAAAGCTCTATCCATGCAATAGCCTAGAACCGAATCCTACATCGAAAGGGGAAAAAGTTCCTGGTAGTTTATAAGTGGGTCTCAAGTTCAATATAGTGTAACGCGTTTTAAAGCTGTGCGGCTAAGCTGCCAAGCCAGAGTGGACAATATCACACTGTGAAGCCCATAACCCATAGGCCCAATGGACGTTTTCTGAGCCTGTGTGCTCTGTGCGTTAGGCCCAATGGTCACTTTTCTGGGTCTGTGCACGACAAGTGGTATCAGAGCAGCTCCCCCTCTAGTAGATGTGGTTCGGAAAGTTAAACCAGTGAAAGTCAGAGCTGTAGAAGAAGCCCATAGTTGGGTTATGGTTCGGGGACGAACCAGGCGGAAATAGCCTAGAACCAAATCCCACATCGAAAAGGGGAGAAAGGTCCTGGTAATTTATAAGTGGGTCTCAAGTTTAATATGGTGTGACGCGTTTTAAAGCCGTGCAGCTAAGCTTCCAATCCAGAGCGGACACTATCACACTGTGAGACTCATAGCTCACAGGCCCAATGGACGTTTTCTGGGTCAGTGTGCTCTGTGTGTCGGGCCCAATGATCGCTTTTCTGGGTCTGTGCATGATAGTGCATATTCTTATCAGTTCCAACTTTCAATTTGGATAATGCATTACTTATGTGCGACCATCTTTGCCAAATGACAGATATTGACGAATGCAATGAAAAGAGTGCTTGCCAGTGCCCTGAATGCAGCTGCAAGAACACCTGGGGTAGCTACGAGTGCACCTGTAGTGGGGATCTTTTGTATATCAGAGATCACGACACCTGCATAAGTAAGCTACTCTTAATGCTCAGTAGTTATCTTCATGCCTGATCCTAGTTTGTGGATTATCATTTTGATTTTCTTCTACAGCAAAGAGGGCAGCTGCAGCAAAGACTGGATGGACCGCAGTTTGGGTCATTTTCATAGGTTTGGCGCTTCTTGTTGCCGGAGCATATATTGTTTACAAATATAGAATCCGAGTAAGTCCTGAATCTTTATTAATCATGATCGTGCCTCTGAAAAATTACCTGGCTTTCATTGTCTCATTCATTTGTCAACTGCAGTGTCATTTTTTTGCTTTCATGTGACTGTGCAAATCAGGTTGGGTTAAACCTGAATCTGACAAACTCAACTCAAAAATGGGTTGGTTAAACCCTATCCTAACTTGATAATGGGTTGGTTCAACCCAACCCTACTTTTAAAATGGGGATGGTGTTTGATTAAGTTTTTACTACTAGGGTTAAGGTTCAGTTGACTTCAACCGGAGTCAACCTGGCTGGATTCGGGCTTCATTTGGGGTTGCATCTAATGTGGGATTTCTGCTGAAAAGAAATTGTATGAGCGCTTTTCATGGAAGCGAGATTTTGGTGCTTCCCTGATATGCGTTTTTCAGCCCTAATTTTTCCTCGAATGTAGGGAAAAGCATTTGTGGCTGTGCTATCCGCCCAAGCACCTAATTATAAATATATTGTGGTGTGAGATGGGTTAGCGCTTGAAAATCGGGTTGTCTCTATTTTTTATTTTATTTTATTTGATATCACAAGTTGCCTCTATTTGAATATTTAATTTTGCCAGGTAGATTATAGGTGGTTGGCAAGGCTAAGGCTATTCATGCTTTGTGACAGAATGGCCTTGAAAAAATTTGAGATACTGAAAATAATTGACTGTGTTAGCATGATAATTTTGGTTGGATGGACCTGCATTCATAACTGCGGAGTCAACGTCCTATGGGTGTTTTTCAGAGATGCAAGATGGGCTAGCAGGGTCATTCTACCAAAAAGATGAATTATTGAACTTCTTTTCCCCTAAAATCTGGAGTAAAAAAAAATAAAAAATGGAGTATTCGTTTAGTGCGGGTCTCCTCTCCAAAGTGCTATGTTACTTCAAGCTGACACAAAAAGAGATGTAATTGCTCCATTTTCAAATGCTAGGGAAAATCACTGGCTTGCAGTTGCTATCAGTTTTATACTTTTGTTTGCTGATATTACCTGACACCTTTCTTTGGCTTCTGTCCCCAGTCATATATGGACTCAGAGATAAGAGCTATAATGGCACAATACATGCCACTGGACAGCCAAGATGAGGTCCCAAACCACAGTCACGAAGATCGAGCCTGAAGCTGTTTCGATTATATTCTTGATGATTTGAGGGACACAAATGTGACGATTGAATTATTCACCCTTCTTTATTTTTTAAACCAATCTTCTCTCGAAGTAGGGTGGCTAATTTTCCCAGAAAAATGAGGGGTAATAAATGACATAACGGGATTAAATACACAGGTTACTAGGACTGGAAGATATTGAGGTGTTATCAACTGTTGGGTTCCTGGATTTTCTATTTATTTTTGCAAATGTATAAGGATGTACAGTTTAATCTATTTTACAAGAGTGTAACTTATTTGGACGTGGTGTATGAACAATGTAGATCAATTTTCAGCTATCAGATTGTTTGATCCTAGATAACTGGATATGAATTTACGATGATCCTTCAAAATGTCGTCTGATTTCCTGAGTAGGCTTACACATCTCGTGGTTGGGCAATCCAGCGCCTGTTTCTTTCCTCGGTATATGCTGAAGCAGGCAGGTTGCACCCAACAGGATTAGTGTCGGCAAAACAGCGTGTTCTGTTTGGTTGGTTGGCTGGGTGGTGGTGCTCGTTGTTGGGCAATGTTAATTATTTTTTATTTTTTTAGAAGGGGCGATGACGCAGCGCACAAGCACCTCAGAATATGAGCTTAGCAAAATAAACATTTTTCTGAACACGAGCATTTTTATTTTTGAAATTCAGAAAATATATAACAAATCGTGCAAGAGTGTATTGAATGGGGCCTCTAGAGTATAGGATTTTGAAAAATTGATAGTTACATATGTACGCTCAAAAGACGCTAAGCTTCATAAAATACACATTCTTAATGGAAATTATTTTTGGTAACATGATAAAAAAAATGACGTTGAATAAAATGAATGGTTTAGATTTAAAAGAAAGATTATAAAGAAATTTCATATAGCCGGTAATATTGAATAATTTTGTCATCATCAGCATAATAGGCCATTTTCCACTTATATGGGGTTGGCTGCGTAGATTCTGTTATGCCATTTTTGGCAATTAGAGAATAAATTTTTAGTAATTTGTAATATTTTCAAATCTTATTTAATTACTTTCATCCATGTTTTTTTGAGTCTTTCTTTCATTTTCCTACCATATTCTACTTGGATAGTCTTTGCTCTCTTCACTGATGTTATTTCAGGCTTTCATTTAACATAACTAAACCATCTTAATCTATTTTTTTCATTTTATTACTTATTAATCTCACTTTTAGATTTTCTTGAATTATTTCCTTCGTAATTTTATCTTTTCTTATTTTACCGCTTATTCACCTTAGCATCTTCATTTTCGCTATGTTCATTTTATATGTATGTTGTTCTTTAACTGCCCAATATTTTGCCTCATAAAGCATAACGGGTCTAATTGTAGTCTTATCGATTTTTCTTTTTAATTTAATTGGGACTCGAAGATCACACAATATTCTTAATGCACTTTGTCATTTCTTCTTTCCTGCTTGAATTTTATGCAATATATTTTTTCAATATTGAATAATTTCTTATAAGAAAATATAGGCTTTTTTACAAGCTTCTGACTGTTGAAAGGCGGTGATACAAGACATCAATCTAAAGCAATTTTTTACTGAAATCTACCTTTTTCTGTTTTTATAATTTGGCTTTTTTATTGTAGTGGAATTGGGCACCTTAATCTCATGGTTGCAACTAGGTGTGTAAATCAGGTTGGGTTGATTCTTGACCAACCTTATTTGTAAAATATTAATTCAACCTTACATTTACTCATATTTTCAAAATTTAGCCTAATCTTAAATTAAGATTGTGTTTAAGAAGTGATAAAACTTTTGATGAAAATTTTTTTATGCAAAAATTTTTGAATTGGTAAAAAATGATGTTATATAATAGAAGTAATGATGATGAATAAAGATAATAAAGTTAAAATAGATAAACAGGTTACTATAAACAATTGCATAAAAATGATTAAGAAGTATGGTAATTATATAGGAAGATATAAAAAATGATAAAAAATAGAGTAATTGTAGAAAGTGATAATTTTTAAGGTTTGCTAAACACCACATAGGGTGTGTTTAGTAAGTAATAAAACTTCTACATAAAAAGCTTTTGATATAAAAATTTTTGAATTTAGAAAAAATAATATAATATAATAGGAGTAATGATGATGAGTAAATAGAATAAAATTAAAATAGATAAGTTTATTGAATATATAGTTGTGTATAAATTATTGAAAAGTAGGTAGTTGTATTGGAAGATGTGAAGAATAATTAAAAAATAAGTTAGTTATAAATTGAGAAAAATTTTAGATTGAAAAGTTTTGATGTTAAATAAACATGCCCTAGTTAAATCTATATATTTGGATTGGGTTACAAATTGCATTAATAAATATAAAATATTAAAGAATAAATATTCCTTTTTATAGAAATACCTTTCAATTTATGAGTTATAGAGTAATATGATTACTAAGTAATTTTATTTTAAATCAATGATGTCTAGTTAGCCTATTTATCGCATAATTCCATGTGCTGATCTTAAAGTAACACTGAATATGGTTGGTCTTGTATGACGTTTTTTTAGTAATATATTATATTTTACATTAGCTAGCGAAATCGGGCCATGTTAAGTTGATAACTATCCAATCGAAACCAACTGGCTTTTAAGATAGTGTTGGGTGCAAATTAGGGCATATAGTCTGTCTCTTTAAAAAATGCCTAACCTGACTTTATAATAAATCAGATTGGGTTAATTGGGTTCGCGTAAAGAAAAACACTATTTCGTAACTTATTTTCTTGGGGTTAAGAAAGGGGAACCAATTATATACACCCGGGTGCATTCAGTCTCAATGCACCCGGGTGTACTACACCTATTTTTTTTTATTTTT
>JAXCLR010000063.1:59215014-59229224 GCA_035584095.1 Annona squamosa | reverse complement strand
ATGACTGGGCATGTTTTTCAAATGAGTGCACTCGTCCGGTAATTTTTCAAATGTTAAATCCAAGGATTGTATTTTAATATAATTTTTTTTTCTTTCTTAATTTTTATTCTTAATTAGGACAAGTGGGAGAATGTTAGAGTTATACTCCTATAAGGTGTTCTAATTAGATGATAAGTCTTGGATTTAAAGATAGCCCAATTATATTTGGATTACATACGCAATCTGAGTTCAGGTAGAACTGCACTTCTAGTAGAGTCATGATGGGAAGGGCTCTATAAATAGAGGAGTCTAGGTACCTCTCTCACACGGTTTACATCATTAGTGGTTCCCATCTACTGCTAGTATTATAAGGAGAAGTGTTGAGGGAAAAGACCTCGTGCTCAATTCGGTCTACATGTGGAATCTACGCACACATGGATTCAGGTACGCTTCCGCATCACATGATTTCCAACACTTCATGTTCGTGAACGAGCAAAGCTCGAAACGGCGACACCGTTGCAGATGAGTAGAAAGAACGAGAAAAGCTCGAGCAGATGGAGATAGCAGATGAGCAGAATGGTAGCAGAACTCAGAAGGTCGAGAAAAGCTAGAAACGATGAGAATTTAAGAACGGCAAAAATCTAAAAGCCTTGCAGAACGACAGAAAAGCTAGAAACAGCGTCAAACCGCGAAAGGTGGAAAGGGCGAAAAATTGAAGGCCTGGCGCTAAGAAATTGGGTTCGGGCTGAGACATGCTGACACTGCTTCTGGCCGGGTTCGGGCCGAACCTAGCCCAAGTTACACCCCTAAGCTGGAGCATCGACAAACTTAGGTGAGTGATAAATAGGAGAACGTTATTCTGTAATCCCGGCAACATTGAGCCTTAAGTGCTGTCGGATGTATATATCCGTTGTTTTTGTTTTTTTTTTAAATTTTTATGAAACTGTTAATATAATTGTATTTAATATGTGTATCAAATTTACTACTTTTAGAGATTTTTAGATTTTTTCTTTTTAAAAATCAGTGGCATTGATTTTTAAAAATTCAAAAAAATCTAAAAACCTCCAAAAATTATAAAATTTGATAAACGTATTAAATACAATTAAATTAATATTTTGTCTAAAAAATTTCAAACAATATAAAAAATTAAGTATATGCACTTAGAAGTTCTGAAGCTCAGTGCTCCCGAGAGCATACATAAGATGTAGCGTATAAAAATAAAAATAAAAAAGTAAGTTATGACATTGACTTTCTTTCCACTCCACCAAACGGCTCCCAAAAATTTCACCCATGATCGAACTTGAAGCATAAGTAATTAATATGCATGTTTACAAGTAAAAAAAAAGAAGTTTAATTTGTATATATACTCGTATAATTTGATGTTAATTAAAGATATACTCGTGTGGTTTTATGAATTGCATATGATCCCCACATAAAAATTGCATATTACCCCATACCATTAACATCTGACGTAATATTTTGAAAAATGATAAAAATGTCCTCATCAATAATTTCACAAATTGTATATCACTTCTACATACTTTCATCAAAATTACATATTACTCTATGAAACTATGTATAACAACGAGGACATTTTAGTCGTTTCAAAATATCACATCAACAGCAGGTAACAGCATGTGAGTAATATATAATTTTGATGAAACTATATGGGATAATATGCAATTCATAAAACTACATGGGCATATCTGCAATTAGCGTCAAACTATATTAGTATATATGCAAATTACCCAAAAATGAATTGCACTTACCTCTTAGATGGGAGATAAGAGTTAAAACATGTAATTTTTTTTATGAAATAAAACACGTAATTAATTGATACTGAAATGAAAAAAATTCTTCAACATCAATTAATCACGTGTTTTAACTTTACATGGATCCAACTAAATTATATTTATACATGTGCAAGCCTTACCTAAAATTAAAATTTAGTAATTATTAAGATTTATTTGCTATTTTTTTAAGTAAATTTTTTAATTTTGAATATAGGTTCGGTATATTATTTTTGAATTTTTTTATGCATACGCAAATGCTATCTAAATCCATGTTCATGTTATAGATATTCATATTCAAAATTTAAAATAAAATAATAAATAATTTTGAAATTTTGCTATATTTCGTACAACAGAATAAAAATAAGCGCAACACGTGCTACATATGACCAGGGGCCATTAACTAAAGGAAATCTTTCACTATATTCGTCACAGATTATTCATATGAAGATAATTGAATTGTTAATTAACCCTTGAACTAATTTTGATTGGATTAACTGCATAACGTACTTGAACTTTGAGGTAATTTGCAAATATATTTACTTAATTTAATTGTAATTGCAAATATATAGTTTCAAAATTTATAAATAATCTGGCATATTTTGACTGTAATTGTAAATATATTCAAATCATTAATGTGCCTTTATTGCACAATCATGATGTAGGTATATTTACAAAATTATGCAAATTATATAGGTATATTTGTAATTTTAAAAATTAAGCAGGTATATTTAATTTTTGCAAATATACACACTAGTTTGCATATCTTTGCAAATATACCTATATTGTAACAGTACAATAATGGTGTCATAAAAGTATTAATATATTTGCAATTATAACCAAACTATGTAAGGATTATTTGTAATTTTTGAAACTATATGAGTATATTTATGGTCAAATTAGGTAGGTATATTTACAAAGTATCCCTTGTTAAACTTTTATTGGCAAGATATCTATACTTAACAGTGATGTTATACCTGATGAGCATTTACTACACTTTTTCAACGATTATGGGATCTTTGTAGTTTCCCTTTTTCGATTGAAGCATTTACTGCAATGAATAAAAACCAAAAGATACATTGTCACCAGTTATGTGGGCTGGTGTTGTGCTTAAGGGATGTCTGAGATTCAATTTCTCTCACTTTTGGGAGTGAAAAAATTCATCCCTCAATTCGGGGGTATTTACAGTTGTCTTTTCCGAGTGTGAGAGTATTTTACGGGATGTCTTTCTAAGGTAAGAAAAGTGAAAGGGCCTGAGTTGTAATAGTTGATTTCACAATGTATGTAGATGCATCCAAAGGACCCTACACGGTTTGAGGATGTTATAGCCCTCTTATGGGAACTTCTGCTCTCTCCTGAAGACTGCAATAATGTGTTTATTTATTTTTGTAAATATCCACAGGCCGAATTAGGCTTTCTCCATATGCCTACTATGGAACAACGCTTACAGTTTGCGCCGCATGTTTCGGCTAATTTGTAGGTTGTGCAACCCAAAATATTGACGGTCATTCAAATCTCTATCATGTTGGACCTTATTTGGAGATGATTTTATGTTTCTATTTATCTATCGAGTTATTGGTTTAGGCCATGTACGACATTAATCCACGTTTGACATTGAGTGATTTTTATACATTTAGCTTTTGATAATTTCTGAACATCTTTACTTGTTATAAGATATGTTTTGTACATGTCATGCGAGATATTTTTTGTATATTTTTTTCACAGGTATACAAATGTTGTGTTTCTATGCTATCTTTGTTGGACGTGCACCACGTATATATGCATCATGCTAAGAGGCTCATGCACAAGTAAATCGCTATTCTATGCTTGTTTTAAATCTTTTTCTAATCGAGAATCTGTGGTAGATGCGTACAATCGTTATGTTGGTATTCTTAAAAGGACTAAGTATAGTTATTAACCTAGGTGATTGTATGAGTTGTAGTGGAGGGAATAATAACCATGTCATCAAGTTGTTTGCCTGTAAAACATGCAATAAACGAGCAGCAATAGCAAGTATGAACTAAACTTATGATACATGTGGACGACAAACATCCTGACGTGTAAATAACATGCAACAACTTTTCTTAAAGTTTGAATTTTCTTTGTAAATGTTTGCTCCCTTCTTCCTGCATGTATTGAATTTGGTGATAATTGCATTTTTAGGTATTTAATTAGATATAAAATTCCTTGGCAAATATATTGTTGGCTTTTAATTCTCACAATTAAATAATCTACTTATTTTAATAAGGGAGGAATGAAAGTAGTAATAAATTTATAGTGAACCTATATATGTATATTTACAAATTAATTCATCTTTAAACTGGCCTGCTTCACGAGGAGCAGATTACTTTCTATTGGGATTGATAAGGAAAAAAAAAAAACGCCACCAATTGTCAAGCAGCAATTTGGAAGATCCCGGCCATCAAAATCCTAGCCCGACTTAGTCTTTTGAGCCTAATTTTTTTTTTTATAAAAGAATTACTCTAACCCGACCCCCTTTCCAAGTGAAATAGGTTCGGAGAAGAGTAATTCATGCAATTTATTGTCAAAAAATTATCTGTATAAATTTTACTAATAATGGCTTGAAGGGTTTCCCCACCAAGTAAGATGATCCAATGCAAAAAAGGAAGCCAAATCAGCAATCGAATGGGCCACCCTATTTCCTTGCCTTAGTACATGGTGTATATTAGTAGCGATAATGGATCTGATTTCAGAAACAACGTGTCCCACCGGTGACGAGATCGTGCAATCATTTAGGAGGAGAGCGGAAGATCAACGGCTGGATCACCTAGTGGTGGGTCCCACTTCTCCAACTGTCCAGAGTACCGGAACTCTCTCTGCATGTGCGCACTTGCAAGCATCGGTCAAACAATTTGGCGCACGCGTGATGACCTGCTTGCCGTTGTTTCGTTTTCTTTATATTATTTATTATTTTTTAATTTGTTGTTCAACAATCAAGTGATCAACGCTTTATTGTTGAAATCTGGCCTGCCAACCACCTGAACTGGTGAACCTCGAGTCTTTCTCCAAGTGGACGTTATCACAACTGTTCATCAGGTTGCCTGGGAAATCAAGGGCCATGCAATGATTAGCTGCCTCGTTTTCTTTCCTGCCAAGGCTAATCATGCGGTGACTATCAATTGCCCGGCTTGGATCACCCATTCACCAAATAAATTAAAAGCATAGTTGTAAAAGATACACATCATCCCATATGCTGTAAGGAAATTTGTTGAATGTAATGGATTAAAATTTAATTCATTTATCATTTTCTCAAATATTTTTTTAGCTAATATTTTAAAATATTACTACATTTACTTTTAAGTAATTCAAATGTCGCAGCTTAGTTTTAACGCAGTACTACCTTCTTTTTTTATTGTTTAATTTTGGAATTATACTTTATAAGATCTTTTTTTATTATAACACAAGCAATCATTCTAATTAATTTTTTCAAAATTTGCACAATCAATAAATAATACCCGTACTGGAATAAAAATAATAATAATATCCATACGTGCACCACCCTTTAGAGTGAATCTAAAATCACTTCTATTTGCACAGCTTGGAATCAACTGCGCAAACAATACTCCTATCCAGTGCACTTTAGTGCACAATCTTATAGTACGCCTAGACATAACCCATTTTTTTAAAATTTGAGGAATTTTTATAAAATTATTAATTTAGGTATATTTAATATATAAATTAAGTTTTTACTATTCGTGAAAACGAATATATATTTTAATTTTTAAACACGAGTATATTTTTTGCCCATATTTAAAAATTAAAAATTATACAACGACCTGCACATCCCACGAACTGTTGATATTTTTTATAAAGATAATTTGTAAATATACTCATGTAATTTAATACGGATTACAAATATACTCATATAATTTCATAAACTACGACCTCACTTTCCCGTTAGCCACAGTTAAAACATCTCTGGATATTTTATGCCCACGACCTGTTGTTTCCATGGTCACGGACCTTCTATCGATCGTGCTGGAAGATATGCATATCAGTTTCTCTTCATCAATGACTGCGATTACCTCGTACCATTACATTTTGGTATAGAGCTTGAAAGTGAATGGAGAAGCTCAGACCCTTGATCCGTCACATCTTCCTAACCCCCATGGAGAAAACCCAAAAATGGGTTGGAGTTTTTGGTAATTGGGCTGTCGGTGATTGTGCCGTTTTGCGTATTCATGGCTATCCTAAGCATCTTTCTGTTTGTGGGAAGGAAGAGGAAGTTTGTGGAAGAACATCAGCATCAATTTCGCGGCATTGGAGATCAAGGCGGATAAGGATGTGTGGGAGGATCAATTGAAGTTCAAGCAGGGCAGTTGCTTATAGTAGAGGGCGTGGATACATAACAGGAAGTCGGGAGGTGAAGCTGATACTGTCCAGCGCCGAAAGGAAGATTTGCCTGGCGATTAAATTGGCAGCATCCGGATATATGTATATCCATTTGATAAAAAAAATCCAGGTCGGGGAGGGTGAGAATCTGATAGCTAAGCTAACCCGACTGAATCCCACCGTGGGAGTTCCTCTTCTCCAGGCACTGCACGTAATCCCAGTGACGTACGCTTAAAGGGTTATTTTTGTCATTTTACCAAGTGTCAAGCCATTCCTTAACGGTGGCCGACGGCAAAGTGGGCCTGTACGCAATTTTGGTAAAATTATACGGAGTAATATGCAATTTGGAAAACAATATAGGTATATCTGTAATTTAGTGTCAAACTATACAGATCTATTTGGAAATTATTTTTTTTATTAATCGAAAATAATTCTTTTAATATTTTCAGAAAATGTCCCTACTTTGCTTGTGCCTATATGGCCGCATGGTATTCGTATGTGGTAGTATTTTTATTTATGGTATACATTCTCAGAATTTTCGCGTTCGAAAATGAACTTTGTGTTGGCAAATGCACTCCATAAAATATCCGTCATGCCCATATATGTTTCACTGAACGGAGTCCTGCGAATTCAAATGCCGACCAGGTGTGCTTTGGCGGACGCTGATCTCCTACACCTGGGAGCAAATAGCTCTGGTAGCATACACTAATTTTTTTTTAAAAAAAGAATTTTATAAAATTATTATCCCAAGTGTATTTAATATGTGTATAAATTTTTACCATTTTTGAAAATTTTTAGATATTTATTTTTTATTTTTAAAAATTAGTAATTTTTTCGTAATTTAAAATTACTTAAAATGCCACTGATTTTCAAAAATAAAAAATAAACATCTAAAATACTATAAAAATGGTAAAAATTTATATGCATGTTAAATACACTTATATTAACATTTTTAAAAAAAATTAAAAAAAATAAAAAAAATAAGTATATGCATCCGGAACGGCAACGGGTGCTTTGGCTGCCGTCCAGCCGTAATAAAACATTTTACAATAAATGCTGGTAACAACCCCGACTGCATTAATAGCTCTGGTTATCATGCCTCCCCTGCTCCGCCGTTTACCGCGCCGTTTACCATGCTTTATCACGTTCCCATGGTTTCAGCCAACAGAACCGAAAATAATAATAATAATAATAATAATGATGCGGCGAAGGGGATTTCCCTCCCGTCAGGTACACACACATATATATCTCTGTACAAAAATTTGTCAGCCAACTTGGTGGGGAGCTCCACCAGATGTTCATATGCTCCATTTGCAGCTGCAATTTTGGCTGCCTCATGAGCCGCTTGGTTTGCATTCCTTATAGGTTATAGCACGGTGAAACAAGCCACTTTAAAATTCCCGGCATGCCCTCCAAATATTTTCTGTCATGAATTTCAGATGGGAGGACAGAAAGGTAGCACCTAACATAGAATTGATTAAGACCTGATCACAATGGTAGTTTAGATAAACTCGCTCTAATAGTTAACAATCCAGCATTGATTTTCGCCTGATTTGATGTGCGCAATTACACCTCATGATTACGTTGTAATCTTTGACAAACGACGATATATAGTTAGCTATTTACAATTTTGCTTATATAGATTGTTTTTATTATATTAGCAAAACACACGCACACTAAATGCACTTTCTTCATCACATGATGCAACCCTCTGGACTTTTCAGTCCCATTTATTCTAAATTAAATCATTTGAACTCAAGTATATTATTATTATAAATAAAATAAATGATTTGATTATTTTAGAGATTTATAGCAGCCTCCACGCCAAAAAGAAAAAAAGAAAAAAAGATGCACAATCATCAGTTGAAGGTTCATCCCAGCTCGGCCTATCGTCCTGCCAGCCCCAAACGGCATAAGCCTGAAATCTCTGCCTTTTACATCGTCAGATCCCTAAAAGCTCTCCGGCCGAAACCACTTGGTGGGGTTAGCCCATAATCCAGCGTCTCTGTCGATGGCCCATGTGGTGTTGACCAGCACTAGGTTGTGCTTGCGCTAGGAGTAGCCGCTTATTTTTACGGTGTCTTCCGCTTTGGAAGAAAGGGAGTCGATCCATGTCGGATTCTTCTGTTACTTGTTTCCCTTGTTCTGTTGGCCCAATGGTCTCCTTGAGCTCCAACCGCGCCTTTCCGGCTTTGCCATCTGATACACTGCTGACGCCCTCAATTCCAACCGCTCCTCGATCACCGCATCGAGAAATTCGTATATCCTTTATCAAGAATTCGGCCATTCTCCGTTTCACTCTGGGGGGATCCACCCACCTCAGAGTCGGGAAGTAATCCGCAAGGTTTGGTCTTTCAGTCTCCATCGTCGCCCCATGCACCACTCCTGGAACTCTCCCACAGAATCCGATTCAGAATCGAGGTCCCTTTAAGTACCCCGTGATTTTTTGTGACCTTTGATAAATCACGATAACTTGCTATTTATAATTTATTTATACAGATTGTTTTAATTACATAAGCAAAAGCACTACAAGCGCTTTCTTGATTATGCAACCCTTTTCAATCCCATCTTTGGGTGGAATTGTGGGATAGAGTAGGATTAAAAAATAGAATATTTTGAAAATTATGTGATTAATAAAAAATGACATGAGTAAAAGTAAAATAATTAAAATTCTTATAATTGAAATGTAAGGATAAAAAGAAAAAATAGAGTTGTTGGATTATTAAATGATTGGTTGGAAAATATAAAGAGAGGACATTTATCATGAAATCACATGCTATACCATATATGTGAATTTCCAAACATCCCTTGAATTAAATCAAATTCAAATATGTTACTTCTTACCATTAAAAAAAAAACGATTGAATAATTTAAAGACTACAAATTAATATATAGAAATCACTTTTATATTTATGTTACATTATGATGCTATTTGAGTACTTATAACGATGCTTCACCCCATGTCTACATATCCTGCTGATGATAAATGACAAACACATCAGCTAACAACTGAAGAAGCTCTTAATTAGTTACAACTGTAATCATCCAGCACGGGCACGGCTCGAAGTGGAACAGCCATTTGCAAGGTGAGGCCGAACTTGTCATTCATGTTCATGTCCTCCGGGACCATACCATCTGGCAGCCTCCACGCAAAGAAATGCAGAAGCGATGCAAGCATCAGATGCACCATCCTCAAGCCAAGGTTCATCCCAGGGCATATCTTCCTGCCCGCCCCAAACGGTATAAACCTGAAATCTTTGCCTTTTATATCAATGTCATTGCCAGAACTCAAAAATCTCTCCGGCCAGAATTTGAAGGGGTCAGCCCACAATCCGGCGTCTCTGTTGAGGGCCCATGTATTGACCAGCACTTGACTGTGCTTGGGCAACGTGTAGCCGCATATTTGGACGGTGTCTTGGGCTCTGTGGGGGAGCAGGAGGGGGGCCGGCGGGTGCAATCGTAGCGTTTCCTTCACGATGGCTTGGAAGAATGGGAGTCGATCGATGTCGGATTCTTCTATTGCTTGCTTCTTCCCATGGTCTGCTGGGCCAATGGCCTCCTTGAGCTCGGACCGTGCCTTTGCCATCATCTGAGGGTCGCGAAGCAGCTCCGCCATGGCCCATTCTACCGTCGTCACGTTCGTGTCCGTTCCGGCGATGAATATCTCCTGGTCAATTACGCAGTTTTTCCAAAGACATAATTGAGACGATCCAATATAATCAAATCCCCCGCCCCAGAAAGAGTGTGCAGAAGCCCAAATCAAATCCATCACATATGTCTCTCGTAGGGAAGTTTGGTTCCATATCAAGCACATATGTCTAGTGGGGGAGTCTGGTTCGAATCAAGCACGTCTGGCTCAAATCAAGCACATATGTCTAGTACGGGAGTTTGGTTCCAATATTACCATATAGATTAAATTAAACGGTAGTATATATGGTTACCGTGAGCAATGACTTGATGTCAGTCCTGCTTAGCCTGAGGTCTTCATCTTGGCTATGATCAAGAAGCACATCCAAAAGATCATTTCTTGTCTGATACCCTGCTAACGCCCTCGATTGCAACCGCTCCTCGATCACCGCATCGAAAATTTCGTACATCCTTGACAAGTATCCGACCATTCTCCGTTTCACTCCCTGGGGATCCACCCACCGCAGAATCGGGAAGTAATCCGCAAGATTCGGCCTCGCAGTCTCCGTCGTCGCCCCATGCACGCACTCCTGGAACTCTCGCGCGGAATCCGATTCCGAATCGAGGTCCGCGAGATCGACGGACATGATGGTGTTCGACAGTATGTTGAGAGAAGTTACGAAAGCCAGCTGACTAATATGCAGCGGCTGCTCCAACAGGCTCTTCTTCCGGGCGTGGGCCACGAGTTCCTGCACCTTCTGCCGACGAAGCGCTTGGGCTTGGTCGGCGTCGAGCCTTTGGATGCTGAAGATTTGGATGTTGTACATCATTCGTAGCTTGCGCCAATGAGGGTTGGGCGGCTGCCAGCCCATGGTTCGCTTGTGGAAATCGAGAGCTCGAACAGCTTCGAGAATGGGCCGACCAGCCAAGGTTTGGTCATGCTTCTGTAGGACTTCTTTGGCCGTGTCGGGGGAGGAGACGACGACGGTGAGGACGGTGCCGAGACGGATGGAGAAGATGGGGCCGTAGGTTTTGGCCAGCTCAGCAAGTGATTCGTTGGGTTTGCTGCCGAGCTTGAAAAGGCTCCCCACGATCGGGAGCGGTGTAGGGCCTGGTGGGAGCTTGTGGGAAGCGGACCTCTGCCGTCTCGCATGATGGAAAACAGAGATGGATGCAAGAACCAAAGAAATGAGCAGTAGTAGTGTCGAGAAATCCATCACCGATAATGAGAAGTAGAAAAATCACTCGGCCGCCTTAAAACACTCACAAGTTCAGTGCTTACCTATCTGGGAAGACTTATCCACCCTTCTTTAGTAATGGACAAAAAATTCGCTCACGGCAGCCAGAAGCAGCCAAATAAGAATACAAACGCGTAGCTGACCGACAAAAAATGGACCTTAAAAAGTGTATTATAATATGTGTTCGGGTCCGCTTTCCATGTATTCCCTTTAAAATTTAAATTTTTAGTGCTTAATTAAAATTTTAATTAATTTATTAAATTTAACATTATTTGTTTAGTCGACTAAATTTTATTCAAATCAAATGCCTAAATGGGTGACATTTGCTCAAAAATAAGTATATTAATGTGCTAATTGAGAAAAATGTTAAGATCCAAAAAAGGCTCAATACATATTAAAATACGATAAAACTTTATACAATCATTTATCTATATATAAATCATAATTGAGACGGTTTAGAGGTTGAAAAAACTACCTTAAAGTTTATTTACATCATATTATTTTATTACATTGAATTTGTAGCATTTTCAGATGGAGTCCATACGCATATCCCATTTGGTCGAAAATTGATCTGATAACAAAATATGTTATTCTAAATGCAATAGGTGGAATAAATTATAATTTTATCACAATGTGGATTTCATTATAGCGTCACTACATCGTAATTAAGCTGCATTGGAGCTATACCTAAATATTTCTCTCTATATAAATATTAGAATATAATGGGCACTTAGTCAATGTAGCAGGGTGCATTGAAATGCAAAATTCATTTTTTAATATTTTTTTGAAATTTTTTCGTAAAAATGTTAATCTAAGTGTATTTAATATGTTTATTGATTTTTATCATTTTTGAATATTTTTACATTTTTCAATTTTTAAAAACCAATAGCATTTTTGTAATATTAAATTTATAAAAATGCCACTGATTTTTAAAAATCCAAAACAATCTAAAAATATCCAAAAATGATAAAAATTGATACACATGTTAAATATACCTAGATTAACATTTTAACATTTGTATGAAAAGATTTTCAAAAAAATATAAAAAATGAGATTTTGCAACAAGGTGCAATGAAAAATCAATGCACGCGACTGCATTGAAACAAGTTCTGAATATAATAGTAGTTTGTAGAATCATTCACCTATACAGAAATGATTAGATGTGGAATATATAACTTTAAATTTGATATTTAATATTAAATTATTTTATTACATTGATTTTACATATTTGTAAATAGAATTCATAAACATTGATTCTAGACAAGTCATGACTTTTCTGGATATTCTAAATGATGTTAAATACATAGGGGTGCAACTCGGATTGGGTTGTACTGAATTTTGATGAACCCAAACACTGAACCTATCGAGTTTAAGTGACCCACACCCAAACTCAAATATAAAATTCGAGTTCGAACCTAATTGGCATGGTTTTGGTCTTAGTTTTGGGCTGAAATTGGGGTTACTTTCAAACCCAAAAGAAGTTAAAATTACTAATAAAATAACAAAATTTTTAAATATTATTGCATTCCCACATGCATAATTTACACATGAATACATTTATATATGACCTATGGTATCTTTGGTTTTGATAAAAGTTGTTCTAATTAAAAGATAATTCTAAATACAATAAATGTAATGAATTCACGCACAACAATTAATGTAAGAAAAATAAATAAGATTACATGAAATTATTATATAAAATTTAATAAAAGTGAAATTTATATATCTTATAGTTAATTAGTATATGTGCAATAATTTTAAAGTTGATATATTTATCATTATTTACAAATAAAGTTAATGTAGGTGTAATTCAACTTTTTATGGACAAATGTATATAATATTTAAGTTTTAAAATAAACATTTTATAGTTTAATTAGGTTATGATTATACGAAAGAACTTTTATCACAATTATATTTGAAATATGTAATGTATAAACAAATATAATTATTTCAATAAATTAGAAAAAAACATCAAGTTCAAATCGAGTCTAGTTTTGATATCGAGATGATGCAAATTCATTATTGGTTTCAAATTTTCTCGGATCGAGTTAAACCAGGTCTAATTTGGAAACATTTTTTAAAATAAAATTCGAATTTGGTTTTGAAACCGAGTGTATTCGAATCGACCCAGTACCAAGTTGCAACTCTATGAATACAATAAATCAAGTAGATTTTTGTTAATCATCAAAATATTTAAAATGGAAGATGTTACATATGAAAATAGGTTTCATAAAAGCATTCTTGATATAATTTCACCATTTAAACTATTAATTGCAATAAGGTGATTTAATACACCCGAGTGCACTTAGCTTCGTTGCATCCAAGTATATTTAACTTATTTTTTATTATTTTTAAAATTTTTTATATATATAACTGTTAATCTAAATATATTATATGTGTATCAAATTTTACCATTTTTAAATGTTTTTAGATTTTTTCGAATTTTTTAAGATCAGTGACATTTTTTGTAATTTAAAATTACTAACATGCCACTGATTTTTAAAAAATTTTAAAAATATTTAAAAATATCCAAAAAGGGTAAAACTTGTTACACATGTTCAAATATAAAAAATTCCAAAAAATAATAATAAATGGGTTTTTGCGCCTAGGTGAGCCAAAGCTAAATACACCCAAGTTACAGTAACAGTTGGCTTAATTGCATTCCACTTAAAATTTAATACCATAACATAAATCTCGTTTATGGATGCTAGTAATAATCAATTGTACGCGTATACAACATATTTAATTTTTCATACGGTCAGTTCAAAAAAAAATTTCATACGGTGATTTTAGTATAAAAAAAATATGCAATAAAGGGTTCGGATGTTTCGTTACACTGCACAAAAAAATCGATTTTAAAGTTGCTTCAGGGCAATCTATCCAAACAAAAAAAAAAAAAAAAAACGATGCGTCTGGACCGAGACGTCCTTGCCTCCGGTGGGTGCAGGCAAGAACGTTTGATTGCTGCCTATGAATGGAAGTAATTGAACCAGAAAGAAGCACAAAGGAAATAAGAGATGGGAAATTGGTATTCTTGCTTGGTCATTACATCCCTTCTCTCTTTTTATGCATGCCCTACACATGCGTTTTACGCAGTTACAACTCGTTCTAATCCAAACGTGTCGATGCGAAATGCGTTAAGAGTTGATGGAGCAAAACCTGACTTCGCCAACACCTTGCATTGGTGCGTGGACTATTTGGAGCAATACCGTAGGGCTACTCC
>JAXCLR010000063.1:59142467-59155664 GCA_035584095.1 Annona squamosa | reverse complement strand
TTCATGATCATGTGGGGCCCATTACAGCGATGCTGTACCGGAAATTCCGGTGCAGCATGCTGCACAGGAATATAATCCATATATATATATATATATATATATATATGTATGTATGATGCGCACACAATCCAAAAAGCTCAAAAGGCCAAAAACCATCCTTTCAAAAGAATTCCAATTCTGTACAGCGGGGGCATAGCTTGGATTGAGAAGGTCTGGTTCAAGGTTAATCCTATCTTTATTTTATTCTAAAAAATTTACACCCTATTCTATTTTAGGTCAAGAGAGTTCCACGCCTACTTTACTAATTTTTTAAGGTCATATTAGTTATGGCTGTGGTTTCAATTAGATTTTTTAAAATAATTTTTATATTATATTTAAAAATTATGATTTTTATAAATCTTACTTAAAAATCTATAATTGATAATAATATAATTTTTGAAATACATTTATTTAATGTATTGAATAATATATACATTAAATAAGTTTTATATATTTAAAGAATATATTTATGTCTTTCACAATAGAAATTGTTTCCTAAAAAATATATCAAATATGCGTTAGTAATTCGGGTTGTCGTGTGTATCTAGACCTCGAAACTTATATTACTCCAATTAAACCAAGTATTTCTTTAACTAAGAATATATCCTATCTTATGAGTATAAAGATAGTAACTTATCTCAAATACTATTTTTTTAACTTAGAATATATCCAATCTTATGAGTATAAAGATAGTAACTTATCTCAAATACTGTGCAAGAATCCTACCTAAGTTGCACCTTCGGCCTACAAGGCTACAACAATAACCTCAAGTTGCTATTTTACTTTCTAAATCGTTACAATCATTTTTGTACTTTTGTTTGCTGAACGGACGGTGAAAGATCGCCACAAAAATCTGTCGCAGGATCATACATTCATACCTATGAATAGGCAACTGCAAGTGTGAAACGATCCATATCCCGTTCAACATCGATCTAAAGACCGTCAAAGAGCTAAAGAGCCCGGCAATAGAGCCCGACAGAACGGATCGTTAATTGCATTCTAGTTTATATTATATTATATATATGTGTGTTACATAAAGTTTATTTTTAATATCTGAATCATTAATTGCGTTCTAGTTAAAGTTTAATATTATAATATAAAATTGGATTATCTATATGATTTTCGAAAATTAAGTTTATTTATATTTTTAATTTTGAATAGATATTAGTTCCTTGAATATTTTATTATTTTGTATAAGTATATTTTATTATGTTCAGAACAATCTATGGATTTGATTTGAAAAATAAATAATTAAATTAATATTATAAAAATCAGTATATATGAATTTTATTGTATAAATTTCATTCCTAGATGCTAGTTAGTTAGCAACAGATATGACAATAATAATTATTAAAAATTGGATTTTAGCAATGATACCTATTGATGAATGGGATGAGATGTAGGATATGATTAAGAAAGTGTTATTATGCATTGGGAACGGAAAAATTACATAATAAATGAGAAACATTGGTTTTATTCTTTTAAAAATGAGAAAAGTTTTTTTTTTTTAATTGACTAATTTCATCTTGTACTCGTCACATTCCCGTAGCATCGCATTCATTGACCGTGAAGAATGTTTGCAAAAAATCTTTTAAATAAAACTTGTCATTAAAAACATGGCTGTCGATGACAAGTTTTAAAATTTTTTTGCTAAAGCCTTCGTAACTAATTTATAATGACTTAATTTGCGGTATTATATATAAATTAGAGGTGGAAATTGAGGCGGGCCGTATCGGCTTAGGGTATGCCCAAATCTAATCTTATTTTTCAAAAATTTGGTTGTATCTTATTTTTATACTAAGTCGGGACAAGGTTAGACAGATCGTCAATTTTTTTAAGATAAAAATTGTTGGTGAAATAAAATGATTTTAAGAATTTGTAAACTTATCAAACATAAAAATACATCTATGCTAAATTTAAATATTATATGCTTCAATATTTTACTAATTATTAAAAAATCATTACTAAAACAAAATATAAGAAAATATAATATAATTTTATCAAAATATGTTAATATAAAATTCTACATAAGAGTTACATATATATGTGCAAATTCTTTTTATTGATTCTTATATTGTTTTCTGGATAAAATTGATTTTTCTATTAATGATATAGTTAATTATGACAAATGTGAGAATTTTAAAAGAAAATAACAATAAGATTTAAACGCAGACTTACAATTTTTAATAAATCAATATATGCGGGATAAGTTATGACTCTTTGGGTCAGGACATAATCGACTCACTCTGACTCTATTTTTGAATTTAAATTAAAATTTTTGACTCATCCTTATTCTAGATCAAACAAATGTTAATTTTATTTGGTCAAAAATGGATCAAGTCAGGGGTGGGTTACAGATCGACCTACTCTAATTCCCACCTCTAACATAAATTAGTGCATATGGTGACAAAAATTTAACGTTGATGGAAGTTATTATTTTATTGAAATTCATTAATTGATGTGTAAGTGTTATTTTACCCTTTGTTTAGGTTAGGCTTCCAGAAGAGTAAAGAATAATTCTCATGAAATGCAAGAAAATGTGACTTGAAGGTAAACGACTTTTGTTGTCTCTATTGTTATATTAATATAATGTTTTTTTTTTTTTTACAGATTTTTAAACAAGAAGTTGTTCATCCATAACAGGTTGCGTTGATTTTAAACACTTTTGTCAATGATTGGAGAGAGGAAGATGAAATGATATCACTACCCAAAAAAAAAAAATCTCATATGCAATAATTTATAAGCAACAACCTAAATTTTTGATTCATCCAACATTATTTGCAACAGAAGGGTGCTGCATATAATATTTTATGCCCATCAGCCACTTTCTAAGTATAACAACAGTATACAGCAATTCATATCATATGCAACTAATTTTGTGACAGCATAACTGATTTTTTCTCCCTTATGTAAGGTCTATAATTCTGTGTTCCTATGTATAATATCTTTGCGTAGAATGGTATTCACAAACATTTTTATTTGTTGATATGTATAATATCTTTTTCATTTTTTGGCGGTGGATCAATATATGAATGTGATATGTAATTTATGGGCAATTATTATAAAGTAGTATGTCAATATAATTTCGACTCAATTTTTTACTCTATTTGATTGATTAAAAATAATGACATCCATAAGAAATGATTATTATAATTGAAACCTTTTTAATGATTTAGAAAAATGTCACTAAGAAATAGTTTGTATAATTTAAGTGATTTTTATTAGTGAACAAAATTTCACGAAAATTGCGAATACAATTTAAACAAAATTTTATAGATGAAAAGTGTTGATAAATCTAATAAAAATTACAAATAAATCATTTTTTCAATAATATCATACTGACAAATAAAAAGCCGTAACTATTATTGTTGCACTAAAATGTCATGTAATGACATTAAAAAATTATAGGTGACTTTTAAATTTTTATTGACAATTTTTTGAATTTTAGTAGCAAATTTTTCATTCACTACCAAAAAAACATTTTTATAAAATAATTTATATGCAATAAATAAAAATAATTGCACATAACAGTACAAAAAACACTTATTGAATATAATTTTTATGTGTAACTACTGTTTTAGGAACCAGACCGGACCGGGCAATCGAACTGTGAATTAGTTAGGTTCCGGTTCACTAGTTTATTCAGTTTGACAGCGATTTGACGGTCGGTTTGCACTGGTTCAACTGGAAAAGTCGTGAACTAGTCACGAAACCGACTCATTGCAGGGTTCGATTTTCAAAACATTATGTGTAACAAACAATCATTTGCTGCATATAATAAAATATGTAGGTATGAACAATATATAGCTAATTCATACACTAATTGTAGTTGCATATATTTTCATTTGTTGTATTTAAGTATGACACATGATCTTTTGTGACCAATCTAAAAACATAATTTTATTTTATTAAAATTTTTATGATATAGGTGTATTTAATTATTAAACCGAGTTTTATCATTTTGAAAAATATGTACATATTTATTTTAAATTTTTAAACACAAGAGTATTTTAGTTATTTAAAATAATTAAAATACCCCAGTGTTTAAAAACACAAAATGAATATATACATATTTTCAAAAATTGACAAAACTTAATTTAATAATTATATACACTAATTAAATACACCTATACTAAAGTCATATACAAAAAAGATTTTCTGAAAAATAAAAAAAATATATGTTTTTAGCCATTTGCGATCGGGCTCAAATGATCATACCCTTTAAGTATAAGTAACTGACAATTTGTGGTCATACGATAGCAAAATATTCATTTCATATCATTATAAGTAACGGTTTTTTATTGTATGCAATAAATTTTGTTGTTGCATACATTAATTTTTTTCGTGATTATCACTTCATGACATTTCTCTTGAGTGTCTTCAAAAACCTTAAGTTAATCCTTTATCAACCTTGAACTTGCCATTAATTAATTGCTCAATAATATTTTTTTAATAGCATGTTCTTTATGATAAAGGTGCCTGCATTTTTAACAAGCCGTTGAAAGTGAAGCACATCGCCCAAGCGGAACATTCGGTGGGCTCCCCCGCTTGGATGGATGAAATTGAGATTGCTCAAAATGGAAAATCTTAATTATTATTATTATTATTATTATTATTATTTTCCCTCAATTGTGGTGAGGCTAGGGGAGGCTCCACCACTAGAGTAGAAAGTAGATGCCCACAAAAATTAGGTCATGCAAAGCTCCTTTCAGCAGCTCTTTTCTTCTTATAAAGTTGGTCGAATCCAAATGGCCCACTCTGGATTTATGTGGTATGATCGACGAAATATATGGCCCATTTTAATTATTGGTTCGTGGGTTGCATATGGGAAGCAACCCAGCAATTTGTACGTATAGCTCGCCGTTGAAGTCATGCGTAAAGAAAAAATGTTGTAGGTTTTGTCAACCATACATGTTCGATCCTGAACAGTAATGATGCTTCCACTGCAGTGGGGTGGCCGCTGATTTCGTAGTGGTGCACGTCCGCTGTACCCTAAAGATTCTGGTAGATCCCCGAAATCAGTACGTACGACTAATTAGTTGGAACATCAATTTCAATTTGCAAGCAGATATTAATGCTTCTTTACTCAAGCCTTTTTAATAACTTTTTCAAAGTCATGGCTCGTTTAGGGGACATATCATGGCGTGTGCCTCTGAATATTATTTCTCTTAGAAAATTATAAGAATATTTCGAAACTTAAATGTGATACTTATTGAGATGGTTGTAAATATATATACATCAAAAAATATTTTTCAAAACCTCTTCTCATTTTTTTTATTGGTTATTCCTCTACACTGTGACATCTAATATAACAGTCAAGTTCATTTATTATTGAGAGACAATAAGCTCTCATAGGTTAGAATGTTTTTCCGAGTAGGTGAAGATCGATTGTGTACGTGGGAACTTCGTCTCTCATATTGGTGGAGAGCTAGTGTACCTTCAGCTTAAACGGAGCTTATTGTCTCCTCTAAGAATAAGTCCCCTTCTGTCTATGCCTCTATAACGTCTTCTTTGTTACTATGCTATAACGTTGTCATTGTTATCCTTTCCATTGCCTATAAATGTAACATGTAAGATTCTTTTCCCTCTTCTATCATTCTCTCTCACTCTCCTTTCCTTTATATCTTGATCATTCTCCTTTCCATCTCTGTTATTGTTCCCCCCTCTCTATCTTGTCGAGTCACCGTCTTTCTTTATATTAAGGCATCAAATATATATTCTCTCAATGAAGATCTGGTCATGTCATTTATTCTATCAGTTTAGATGAATTCATCACGATAATTATAAACAACAAATACTCAACTTTAAATTAGCTTGATTTTGATTTGTTTGCAACGTACATACATAATCTATTAACAACTTGCCAAATTGTTTATTAAATGAGCTAATAAATGGATTATGGTTGAAATTTTTTTAATAAGTTAAGATTAAGACTAGACTCTTACTTGTCTAACTTGGTCCGTTAACACTCTAGATAGTACTTATCCTATCCTTAAATGCATTCTTTGTTCTATCCACCTTTTGTTTGACCTTCGAACAAAGTGCTTGCTTAATTGAAGGGTATATATGTGTAATGCCCTATTACCTAAATATTTTCTATGACTAGTTAATGGGTACCATATAACCTAAGAAAAATTCGGCAACATCTCCTTATAACTATAAGGAGTTGTATGGTACAAAGGACTTGTTATAAATGAATATCATAATTTTATTTCGAAATATAAATATTTAGTCCTACATTCACACAGTCACATGCCCATACTATAAAGACATCCATTCAGAAGAAAAATCATCATAACTCATCATTACACCACAAGTAACTCAAAAAATCACATATATGTCTCCACAAAAATTATAACTAGTTTAAAGTAACTAGATACAAAATATTTGTCACAATTAAAACTAAATGTTTGCATACTTTAGCATAAAAAGAAATCCAAATAACTAAAAATTTAAATCCTAATTTAAATGTTTTCAAGGTTAGGTCCTCTTCCAATCCTATGTCGAGGCTCCTCACCTAACCTGTGATTTAAAAATAAAATAATAAAATATAAAAGTCTAAGCAGACATAGTAAGTAGATAACAGTTAGCATACAGTGAAAGAAATAATAACCCGGATGCACATGCCATAACAATAAAAGAAAATGATCTTTAAATGGTCATACGTGACATATGGGTCCAATATCCACACCCAAGATCTATACATATATTCACATCTAAACCAAAGACGACATATAGTCCTTTCCTCATGTCAACTAAGGGTCATGAACCACCATTTACAATCATACATCTCAGATAATACATCATTCATAATATACAAGAATTAATGTCACAAACCACATATACAATATTAGCAAAATTGATAGAGTTTACTTTCAATCTAGCATACCTACTGTCATACAAGTATTTCCTTGAACACATGATGGATGCCAAAAGGAAAAATCTCTAGTCCGTCATCCTAGTTTAACCACTTGAAAAAAGTTATGTTCTTATCATGTAAGAACTGCTAATGGTTTGTCTGTAGCACAAAGGTCACATAGTAACATTCGATTTTTCCCCAAACCCTATTAACCATGAACTGTCATGAATCCTGATGCTCTAAACCACAAAATTATTAGACACTACCCTTCCACACCAATTCTATATTATGTTTAAGATGAGATTCCATCACTAATTCAATAAAAGGTAGCATCTACTTACCTCGTTCGTGATTTTTTTTTAAAACAGCAGCTTCAGCCTCAGATCTTTTGAATCTTTAGCTTCTTAGTGCAAACCGACGATCTCCAAAGAGATTCGAAAGGATTTATGGAAAGACCTAGGGCTACCGAGACTAGGAAGAAAGACAAAAGGAAAGATGAGCAAAAGAAGCAGAGAGAAGAAGACGAGCGTGAATGAAACTCTAGCATGACCCTAGGTCAAATCCCGTACCTACTCTACGAGATGGAAGATAGTTATAGTGCTAAAAAATGGCGTATCAATCAGACACCTCTAAATTTATACCCAATAAATCATACCATAACTGAGCGGTACACTATAGAAATCTGCTAATGTACAACTCATACGCATGTCCTAATATGCTTGTGAATGGTGTCCCATACATCCTGATGTTCTAGGATCATAGTACATGCATATATGCACTATACGTTCCCCTAAATGTCATGTCTATATATGTTGTGCATCCCACTTACATCATTAATTCCTAGCAGCATGTTCATGAATCACCTCATAAATAGGGAAAAGTTATAATAAAAATAAAATAACTAGTCCTTACAATATGAATAAAAATGAGATGGGTTGCTATAGTGGACATAAATCTCCTTTTTCATATGAGATATGCTTCAAATATTAAATGAATTAGATTGATCACCCAATTAATGTACAATAATGGATCCATAAGGAGCATTTAATTGCATTGAAGCTTGCTCGAGTCTTACTTACTTTATGCTAGCTTTTGAACCCTGTAGAATCACACCTTTCCATTGTAGATATGTTTATGTAATACATATATACATACATATATATATATATATATAAACAAGTTGGCAAAAGCAGCAATACTCACATATCCATATATAATATCGATCATGCTCACTTGAGCTAGGGACTATTTGATCGAACAAACATGAGATGAATTTCTTTAAACTACAAGAGAACTTACCCTAACTTGCTTTTTCGATATTTAATATTTTTTGTCACAAAAAATTTATCTAGTGACATAAATAATTATTATAGCAAAAAACTAAGTAACTTTTCAGTAACAAAAATTGTCACTAAAAATATAATTTTTAGAGACAAATTTAAAAATGTCTCAAAAGTTTTTTGTGATTAGTCTAAAGCTTTTCAAATTAAAATTTTTCAATATAAAACTTTTCACCATTTACAACTGCCCTATTTTTAATTGTTAGTTAACTTCTTTTTATACAATTACTATACTTTTTAATCATTTCTACGTAACAACCCATGTATTTAATATATTTATTTTAACTTTATTCTCTTTGCTCTTCATCATTACCTCATATTATATCACATTATTTTCTCACATTTCACAAAACTTTTAAGTGAAAAATTTTTGATCAAAATTTTATCACTAATGACACACTATCATTCAAATGAAACATGTTTACAAGCTCTAAAATAGTATAAAAATAATTTAATATAAATATCAATTTGAAAGTTGTAAATTTAACACCTAAATCTTCTAAAATATGATTTTTGCATAAATAAATAATTGTATAATGTATTATTATACTTTAATATATATATGACTCATTTTGAAGCAGATTATATAGTAATTAAGATGCAACATATGTGCACATGATAGGTTCTTATGCTTATATGTATAGTAAAATGATCTTCTCAAACCGGATTCCAACCTGTCTAAATAACTTTTTTTTTTGAAATTTTTTTATAAAGATGTTAATCTAGTTATGTTTAATTTATAAACTAAATTTTACCACTTTTGAAGATATGTATATGTTTATTTTTTATTTTTAAATACAGGGGTATTAAAAAATTTCAAAAAAATTTAGATGTTTAGACTGGTTGAAAATTGCTAAAGTTTCAACCTGTTTGAAAAGATCATAACTCATATACAAGGGGAAAAAAAAAACTGACGGAAGCGGCAATACTTAATTCCTTATCGATAAATAATATGGACGGTACTCACTGGAGTTAGGAACTGTTTGATCGAACAAATGTGCGTTGAACTTCTGTAGCTTCTTTGCTAGCTCTTTTCTTCTGGAAATCACGAACAGAATCTCATTTTATTTCCTGTTTCCTTTATAAATTAGTACTGCTACTTTAAGGTGCATGCCGTCGTGTCATATATATTTTCCTCATGCAGCAGCGACCAAGATCTGTACATCCTTTTTCATCAAAAACAAAAAAAAAAAAAAAAAAAGAAAAAAAAAAAAAGATCTGTACATCCTTCCATACACGTCTACTTATTGTTGTAAAAGAGCAAATCGTGCACGGTTACTTTTTATATCCACTTTCCATATCCATTTCTCTATGAGGGCATTGCGTACGTACATCACATAATGTTTTCAAAACCGAATAGTGATTTGTTCCAGGTTCGGTTCAGGTGCAACCTGGTTCCTCTATTGCTTGGTTCAAACCGTTTTGAATCATGATGTTAGTAGTATTTAATTATGATACCATTTTCTACTTATTTAAAAGTAGATTATATAATTTCCATAAAAAAGTAGATTATATAATGATAAAAGAAAAATGATTATTCCAGACATGTCTAAAAATATATATTTTTGTTTTTTCAAAAATTTTTTGCAAAATAGTTAATCTAGTTATGTTTAATCTATAAACTAATTTTTATCAATTTTAGGGATATATATTTACTTTGGATTTTTAAACATAGAAGTATTTAGTTATGTTTCAATAATTTAAAATGACTAAAACATAAGCGTTTATTTTAGACCGTTCTAAAATGATCATATTTCAAACAGATCAGAGCTCTACATGAAATGCCTATTAATTAAGTTGTAGATAACATAATTAACAAGTTAGAAACAATATATAATTCAAATTAAAATAATAAAAATTCAAAAAAGTACTAATTTTGTGAAGAACCTTTGTTGACTAGTGCAAGATAAGGCTGCTTAGGAATCCATCTACGATGGAACAAATTGAAATTTAGTAGGAATCCAGTCATATAGGTCACTGTTTTAAGAATCTACTCAAGCTGGGCGGTTGGACTGTGCCGGGTTAGGATTGCAAAACACTGTAGTAGATTATTAAAACATTAGTAAGGGAAAACATATTGCCACTGCCCTTTCATTGTTTACGAATCATCCAGACAGCCTTTAAAATAGTAAAGGAGTAAATTTTAAAAGATAAGTGGGGTGAAAGTGCCAGCAGGTTTTTTTTTTTTTTTTTTTTTTCTCATTTTCACCATTTCAAAAAGATTGATTTTACAAGAACTTGTTAGGATCTTTTGCAATATGGCTAAAATAACGCGTACGTATGCGAATACCTTCTTACTTCGGGATTACTTGAGGCTGAAGTCGCATATATTTTAATGAATTCTGAGAAGATGGATAAAATTTATCCAAGGGAAAAAGAGAATCAGTTGACTAAACATACTACGTAAATGTATATATTTCTATCTCGAGGATATCCATTGGATGTTTCAATAAGACACAACCATAGCACGTAGGTACACACGTTAAGATGAAGCGGTCGAACACCGTCTGAATTTCACTAACCCAATTTGACTATAAAAAATAAAAAGGAAGGGACTAGACAGTGGTTACAGGGCAATGGCAAAATTAAGGAAAGAGAACCTATCTCAGGTCGAGTCAAAGCAGTCGACACATCCACATGCAACGACAGCAAGCCAAGTGTTGAAACAGACTTTTCCAATTGTGATATCGGAACTGTTGCTCGCAGAGAGGAAAAGCTTAAAGAAAGAAAGAGTCGAGTATCATACAGCAAGAGAAACCACGTCGAGTTTTCATGCACTAATTAACAAAATTTGGAATTACAAACCCCCCACACCAAGGAGCTAGGCAAATATAACAACACCAATGTTCTGTTTTTAGACTTCCCTGGGGTCTACAAAGATAGAGAGCCCGGGTTGAGACTTTGTCCAATCACCAACAGCCCCGTCGCTGTAATCCTCCGCTAGCCGCTTCATGCACCAGAGATCTTCGGCGCACGACAGCCTCTTCCAGTACGGAATTCCCCGCTTCAGCCGTTCCCCGCTCGCCACCTCCGTCGCCACCACCCCGCACCCTCTCTCCCACGCCAGATTCTGCGCATGCACGCACAGCGCCCGCGTCAGCCTCACCGACTTCGGCCCCTCTCCACCCAACCCGTACAAGAAATGCACGCCGAACGGTCGGAACAGCTCCGGAACCGACGGTATCCTCAGCCACGGAAGCGCTCGATCCAAGACCCGACTCGTCCTGGCCAGGCCTTTCATGGCTAGCGACGCCCCTCTAACTTCCAGCTTGAAAACCTCCTTGCTGTTCCAGATGCTCAGGACGGCCCACGATTCGGGTGGGTCAGACAGGAACCGGTCGACGCCGGGCCAGGAATTGGCGTCTGGGTAAGACGTTCGCCGCACAGCGAGGAAGGTGCCAAGGCTGAGCTTGTTGCGAAGGATGGAGTCGATATCTCTGGGGAAGAACTCGGTGGTGGAGAAGCGGCGGCGGTAGAGGGTCTCTGCTTCGCCTGGGGGGAGTTGGAAGATGACGACTCGCCTGGAGAGTTTGGCTCGGTGGGCGTAGATGGGTTGTACGAGGAGAGAGGGAGTTCGAAATTTGGAGTAGCCGCAGCAGCCGACGAAGAGACCAAGCGAAGCTTCGTTGTCCTTCTCGGTCGCCATGTAGGAATACTCGGCTCCTTTCTCTCGAAACCACTCCTCCATTCGCGACACTAGTTTCAAACCGATTCCCATTCGCCTGCGGCAACGACGTGGAAAGACGTTTAGACAAACTGAGACATGGGTTTTGGTGAGTTTTGCAAGGGCTAAAATGGGTGAGTTTTTTAAATGAAGCGGACGTGCGTGCATACGTACCGGTGGGAAGGGGAGACGCGGAGACCGAGTATATATGCAACTTTGGTATATATCGGGAGATGTACGTTGCATTCCAAACCGCTCCTTCCGTTTCTCCCGAGCTTCTTGCCGCATGTGACGATCTTGATGCAGCCTCGGACGAGGCCTACTATCTCTCCCTCCGCACTCGTCTCAGCAACCTAAACCCGGTAAAGAAAAGAAACAACACCCATTAGAGAGATTTTCCCAAGTGAAATCGCAACACGAGCAATGATCACGCTCGTCATCGTTGAATCAAAGAGAGTGTAAGAAATGCAGCTTAATTACGAGCATAAGATAAGCGGGAGAATGGCGGATCCTACAGATAGGATCGCCCATCAAATCAGTGTAGAGAGAGAGCTTCCCACTAGGCCCCACTTCGCACCTCCTCTCCACTCTCTCCACCCCCAAGCAATCTCTCTCTGCACTGAACTCTCGCACAACGATCGCATCCTCCCTCATTTTCTTAACCCAAAAGAAGAAGAGGAGGATGATAATGGGAGGAGAGCCTGGAAACCGTTCGAGTTTCTTCTCTTATTTATAGGCGGTGATATTTTGGATTTTTGGGCCACTCACAGATCTCACGAAATCTTTCCAACTTCCTTCGGCTTCTGTCGCCGTCGCTAGGCTGATTGTATGTGTCATTTGGAGCTTTTAATGGCATTTTAATACCCGTTTACGCCGTTGGAAGTCGATGTGCGGCCGCCGAGATCAGATTCTTAAGTTGTTGTGATCAGCCCCGGCTACTTGCGTGTCACCATAGGTCCACTTCTACTTCCCAAATGGTGGGGCCCACTTTATAAACTCACCATCATGATGTGACCGTCGGGGTTTTGGAGGTGTCACGGTTGATCTAGATTGGGCTTGGCCCAGTGGCGGGAGGCTAAAGATCGATCCATCCCCACCCCCATCTGTGTGCATGGACCATTGAAGAGAGGTAGGGAAATAACGAAACTATGGCAAACGTATACTATAGAGTTGCATCCCCTTCATTCTGGAACTCTAGCCATAGCCGGTGCGTAATAATAAGGGTGTGTTTGGGAATGAATAAAATTTTTGGTGAAAAGTTTTGAAGAATAAAAGTTGTCAAATGATGTGATATG
>JAXCLR010000063.1:59114713-59138344 GCA_035584095.1 Annona squamosa | reverse complement strand
CAAGTACAGCTTCAGTACACTACAATTATGGTGTAATTATCTTAAAAATATGCCCCATATAGTTATAAAATTATAACCTAGTTCATCCTTTGTATTTAGAATTATGTATTCTATTATCATACCAATTTTTATCATAATTGGATATGTCTATCTCAATGTAATAAAATAGTATAATGCAAATAACAACTTTAAAGTTGTTTTTCAACATGTAAATCATTTGCTATAAAATTCATATATTAATAAACGATTGTATAAAGTATCAATATGATAGGGATAATGATGAAGAATAAAGAGGATAAAGTTAAAGTAAATAGGTCAGTTTGGTAGAAATGATTGAAAAGTAAGGTAAGTTTATTGAGAATGGACGCTCTAAAAATATTTTATTTATAATTTTAACACCCTCCTGTAACTTGTAAGCTCCCACTTTTACAACACTAATATTACCCACACTATTGTCCTTCTCACTTCACTTAATCCACAATTCACACCAACCTTACTTAAGTGTTACTCACAACAAAACACTCACACTCTCTCTAAGCTCTCACACCCTCACT
The DNA here is from genome assembly GCA_035584095.1 of Annona squamosa. Lineage (NCBI taxonomy): Eukaryota > Viridiplantae > Streptophyta > Magnoliopsida > Magnoliales > Annonaceae > Annona > Annona squamosa. The sequence goes on along the minus strand of JAXCLR010000063.1, from coordinate 59,137,790 downwards.
CACACACTTGCACACACCCTTAACTCATGTTCCACACTGCATAAAGGGGGGTTGCCCCTTTATATAGTCTCACTCGCCGCCTATAGCTTTTAATGCAATAAGGTGGATAGATCTCAAATTAAAAAAATTTGGTTGGTTAGTCTAATATGAAAAAATCTAGATACATAACTAGAGGCAGTAATTTTTTTGTCTCAAAAAATCCAAATTATATTAGAAAGGTGGTGCTGCCTTTTTAAGTTTGAAATAAAAACGTGAAAAAATAATTAAAAACAAGATAGTTATAGAAAGTAAAAAGTCTTAGACCGAAAAATTTTAACTTTGACATTTTTTATCCATTGACAAACACAGTCAGGGGCATAATACTCCCCAATGTGGAAGCATCCACCTGTCCATGATTAGGAAATGTTGTAAGAAATTTAGAAATCCATGAGATATTGCAGAATGTTGTTTTTAGAAAAATTGTGAAAATGTCTCAAATTGTGATACCAATTGACACGATGCAATATATGAATATTAAAAAAAAAAAAAAAAAAAACTCTAGCAACTTCATACGCGTAAAATATGACAGGCAGCATCAGAGCTGGACAATTGGTGCGTTAGCTACATTCATGATTACCAGTTTCGTTTTTCTTTTTTAATGGAAATCGGTCTGCTATTTTAGCGTGGAGAAGTGCTCTGAATATGGAAACCAGCCTTGCAAATTGCAAAAATGAATGTTGACGAAGTGTTGCATGCAACAAGGAAGAGAATGGGGTCTGGGTTGTGATCCGAGACGAAAGCGTCTCATATCTGGCAGCTTGATGCCAGACAGAGGAAGTGGGGCAAAACCAATGATAACTATAGGTTGTTTTATTATTTCGTTGCAGTCATTTCGCAGCTAAAGAGGTGAAGAGAAAATTGTATAGAAATGTGAAAAATAATTAAAAAAGAATAATTTAGTTAATATGTCATATCATACAAAAAATTTGTAGAAAGTAGAAAACACGTTGTCCGATCCTTTTTCATTTCACTAACCCGCCAGCAGCTGTCTTTAAATGACAAAAAGATTCCTACGTTTGAAATTCAAGAAAAAATATACATGGTCTTCAAAAAATGCATTCTCCTCTTGTTGTAAGGTTGAGAGCTTGCCTTAGTGGTAATACTCGGGGGCATGAATACCCTGTTCGAATTTTCTCTCCTCATGGAGTGAGGATATTTTACATTATCCACTTGTTGTAAGGATATTTATAGATTTTTTCACCCTAGGGTGTTACCAAAAAGTTGGTCTATGGTATGAGCATTATGAGCATGCTTGACTATAACATTAGATGACATGATATATAAATACTAATAAAAATATATATTCTACTTAATTAGCATCTAAAAATCATTAATAAATGTTTTGTTTTCTTTTCTTGTGAGGAAAAGGGTGTTTTTAATAAGTCATACCTAAAATTCCAACTCAAAATAGAGGGTATAGGGGTGATTAAAACACCCTCACACATAGATTAACAAAATTATTGTCCTTGTATAATATTTTAGATGTGCACCATGGTGGTTGATCCAACCAAATACAACAATTTCCTATATCTTGGGTTGCAAAATAAATAAGACAATGAGTCATCTGTTTCCCTTCTTATAACACATGTAGAAAATGCACTCTACCTATAACTCTATTTTTTATTAGTTATTTTTCATCAATCGGAATTGGTATCACAATCAATCTCAAAGATATTCTTGCAAATTTCTAATACGAAGATAGTATATTTCATCTCTTAACTTGGAAGACCTACAAATTCCTACCCAACAATTGACCCTCATACTTTGAAGGAAATTATAATGCCCCCTCTCCAATGGAGTTTGAACACTTACCATCAATGCACTCAACTAGTTACCCATCCTATTTGAACTGAGGACTTTGATATCTTTAATTAGAGTCCCCACACTGGCCCGGAAAAGGGCCTTCATTTGTAAGGAAATTAACTAGGTTTATTATGGTCTAAAGATCGATGATTTGGATCACCCAAACATGATTTCTAATAGAAAATTGATCTCGGATCAAGTGAATGACAATATATTCATTTCGTCCTTTTCAACATTCTCATCCTAATCCCAATAAAAATGAAATAGCAACAACTAATTGTAACAATGATTTCAGCAGTACATGTTTTTAAGACATTATGAAATACACATCATTGATCGCAAAACAGGATCTTTATTGATCAGTGAGAATTCATTTGCCATGAAAAAAAAAGAGAGAGAATTCATTGAAGATCATTCGCAAACAGGGTGAAAAATGAATGAATATTGCAGAGAAAGGAAAAGAGAATGGAAACTTACCTGGTTCGATGTAGCTTCAGCCCAATTGCAAGGAAAGAGTGGAAGAGTAAGAAGTGGTCTTTTAAGAGAAAAAGAGGCGAGAGATACGTTAGAGTTGATCAGGTTTTACAACAAGCAATCCACGAATATCGCTCTCTCTTGTTGGATATCTTATCTTATCCACGCTTTTTTTCATCTACCACCAAGTTGAAAATACGAAAAAAGTGGAATATCAACACCGTATTTGCTGGGATACAAAAATATTAACGACGACAATGAATATTAATGATTTACCAAAACTATGTAGGGACGGATGGAAAACCTCTTTATTTTTTTAATATAAAAGTTCTAAACGTAGAGATAAATCATCTTTTCTTTGTTTCGAAAATTCCGAACAGGCGGATGCTGAGTGGTATATGATTAAGAAGGGGAGTAGTACTGTTATTACGGAACTTTCGCTTTTCATGGTTGCCGTCCATGCTATTAAAGATGTATGTTTAACCCAACTAACGTTTGAAATCTGATTTCATACATATCCATGCACACACAAGATAATGATCAACGATCGAAATATCTCGACTCGAGCCTAATCTGTAACAGACGTATAATGGTAAACGGGATAATCATTATTATTTAAATTTAATCAACTAATTCAAACAAGCTAGCTGCGTGATTCAACACCATAGATTATTAATTAATCACATTAATTGCAATCTCCGTGCATCAACATAGATATATATCTAATATTGCCGCGACGTGTCTCGGGTCATGGTAAGCTGGATTGCCTGCAATGGGCGGAGCATGCTCCTGTGCTCTCGGGAGCCTACAACATCAGAACCCATAACGGGCATTCCTAGCTTCGAACCCTGCCAGCTGCACGTGGATTAAATAGTGTCCCGCCTTAGTGTAGGTAAAATAACTTGTGTCCCGTCTGTATGCGAGTTTTACAAGATTTCCCCCCATGTCGGGGAGTCATTATAGGAATATCCCTACAGGTAGGGGTGGGAATCGGGGTGGGTCAACCCGTGACCCGCCCCAACACTGTTTTATACCGGGTCGGGTCGGGGTTATGTACCCGGCTGGGCGGGGCGGGTCAAGGGTATGAAAATTCCTTCAACATGTAGGTCGGGGCAGACCTACCGGATTCCAACCCGCTTATACCCGCTGACTATTATAATATTTTTCTAACCTATTCAGCTTAACCTACCTCGATTCCCTAGGCCCGAACTCCCCCGAATCTGGTCTCTCTCTCGCACGACGTCTAGCATCTGCTTCGCCGTCTCCCTCACCGAGCAGACTGCATAGCCTCCCGCCGTGCAGACTGCGCAATCACCAGCAGAGAAGATTGCGCTGTCGCCAGTAGAGAAGACTGCGTTGTCGCCGCTGATGCCCAACATGCCTGGCCAGTGATGTCCCGCAATTGATTCCCATCTCCCGTCTCTCGTCACCGTCTCCTGCATCATCTCCGGCGTCCAGCGTTCCTGCCTTCGTCTCCCTTTCTGGTAGAACGTCATCCGTTCACAGCTAACGCCATCGCGTCCAGATCCGCCAATGCCCGCTCCACATCTGCGCATCCAACCGTCCCTACCTTCCTCTCCTTGTCCGGCAGAACACTGCATTCTTCTCCCTGTCCAGCAAAAGCCGTCGCATCCAAAGCTGCCGTCCAGATCCGCGCGTCCAGATCTGTCCGGCAGAATGCCATCGTGTCCGAATCCGTGCATCCAGATCCGCAACCCAAATTTGCCATCTAGCAATGATATATTTCTAGAATTCTGGATATATTTTTCTGTGTTCCAATTTTTCCCCAAATTGCAAATGATATGATTTAATATTTACAAAATGCTTCTGCTTCTACTTATTTACGTAGATTGGATTTTGGGAGAGGATTTAGCAACCCCAAATGTTTGATATCTATAAAACTCTCAATTACTTGCATCCAAATGTTTGATATCTAAATGGATTAGATTTTATCTAAATGTTAACTTGTTCTTATATGAGTGAATAAATATTCATGTTTTATTTAAGTATTTATATTGTGCTTTGATTGATTAGTAATAAATTGAAGCATATAGTAGTTAAATTTAATATATATTTGTCTTTATACTTGATGGGTTTATAAATTCTTTAAAATTTCTTACTTGACCTGTAGTTTTTACCCGACCTTTCGTCCCGAACCCGACCTGAATTTTATTCTGAGACCTAGTAAAAAAAATAAGGGTCGAGCCGACCTTGTCCCGACCCGAAAAAAATAAGGGTCAAACCAGATTTTCGAAAAGTAGGATCAGAGTTGGGCACACCCTGACCCGTCCCAACCCGCCCCGATTCCCACCCCTACCTCCGGGACCAAGATGCGAGAGTTGGGAACGTACTTGATAGGGGCATTTTCATAATTTATACACAATTGTATGTTTTTTTAAGCAGGTACAACCCACCCTAGGTCCTGTAAGAATCATTGAAAAAATGATGTTGAACAATGTGATCGTCTATTTTTCAAAGTGCCCCTGAAATGGAACCTTCATTCTATAACTTTGTATTCCATTCATGGGAATCAACCATACGATGCTCCCATGCATACGGTCCAAAAAAATTCCAAGTCTATTTAATACATATATCAAGTTTTAGCATTTTTTGAAGACGCATGTATATTTTTCCTCCTTTTCCGATCGTCTCCGCCAATCCAGTTCTTCTTATTATTATTATTATTATTTTTTGATGAAAAGGAATAACTCTACCCCGACCCCCCCGCATATAGAAAAGGGTTCGGGATAGAGTAATCCACAGAATTCATTGCTAAGAAATTGTCTACAGATAGTTTCTCCACAATATCCTGTGGGGGGTTTCCCCACCATGACATAGAATTCAAAGAAGAAACAGCAATCAAATCAGCTAAAGCATGAGCCACGGAATTCCCTTGTCTGAGAACATGATGAACCAAAATGTGAGCATTGGCTTTAAGAACCGATCTGATGTCGTCGATAATGTGGCCAACAGGTGAGAGGATAACGCAATCCTTGGACAAGCATGAACAAATGAGGAGCGAATCAGACTCAATCTGGACCATTCGAAGATTTAGGTGAAGTGCCCACCGAATTCCAAAAAGAAAAGCATTTGCCTCCAACAGTAGGGAATTGTCCCCCCCCCCAACCCACCTACGCCCCTTGGCCGCAATGAAGTGACCTCGGAAATCCCTGATAACATCAGCAACACAGGAGATATCCCTATCCGCGGGACATCTGGAATCAACATTAATCTTAAAAGCACCCTCAGGTGGCATAGTCCATCTAGACACAAAAGGGAAATCCAAGGTGGATTCCCGATCAAGGAGCTGAACCCTCCGCAAATGTTCAATGTAGTCCTTACACCATGGAAGTACGTCAACAAACACGGGCCTGATCCCCTCAGCAAGTAGTCTGTTTCTCAAAAACCAAACACGCCAACAAAATACAATGAACAGAGCCAGCTCATCACGCCTGTTTTTCGAAGCAAGGCTACTCATGAATTCCTGCACCAATGACCACCTCTGGCTCGACGGAGACAGACATCTTACGATATGTGTGATGCTGGCACATCGAAGGAATAAGTGATGGGCGTCCTCCGAATACACCGAGCAAAATAGACACTGGGGATTCACATCCATGCCTCGCGTCGCGAGTACCCTCATTTGATAGGTACTATATTCATTGAATTGAGAAAAATGAGAAAAACGATTCAATGCACCCACATGGACTTCGCATTAATGCAATAAGTGTAATACACAACTTATTTTTATTATTTCATTAAAGAATTTATTTTTTGTTTTTATATATTCGTGTATGTCCTATGTATAAGTTTTACATAATTTTTATTGTTTTTAACATTTTATTTCCAACTTTAAAGATTAAAAATAAAATATTTGAAAATATATATAATATAAAAACTAGATATATTATATATTTATGTTGGGCCCACAACTAAATTTCAAAAAATATAAAATTTTTTTAAAAAAGGTTATGCACTCATGTAGGCTTAAACTAAATGCACCAGGGTGTACTAGATGACGGCCGTTGATTTCAATTCCATTTTATTGTTACTATTATCATCATTTTTTTTTTGTTAATTTTATAGTTAGCATCATTCAGCGCACTCAACATCACAGGCTTAAATCGGACTGCAATCTGATGATCACGCCGTACCGATGTGGATGAACGCCACCCACTCGGTTGGTGACAATATTTTTTGCCTAAGGATTTTTGGTATTTGATGGATATTCTAAATTGGAATACTGCCTAATTAATAGGTCTCCAAAGTAAATGTTACAAAGCTTTGTCGGAACGAAAATTTGATTTTGTAAGTGTTAATACGGCATTTATTATCCATGACCACTCTACGTCCATTACTTTCCATATTTTTCGCTCGTTTTTTATTTTAATTTCATTTATTGGACGTAGCCAACATCATTTTCACTTTAAGTTTCTTAAATGCATTCAATTCAATTCCAATTTAGAAGTAAGAACGAATTAAAGTTGAATAGAAATTTAAGGAATGCATGGCGGTAAAATAAATTACACATGGGTACATATAGCTGTATATTTGAAAAATAATAAAACTTTTAGATAAAAAAGTTTTAGTATAAAAGTTTTTAAATTATGAGAAAATAAGGTAATATGTATAAATAATAATGACAAATAAATAAAATAAAGTTAAACTAGATAAGTTAGTTATGTGAATAATCGTATAAAAATGACTAAAAAGTAAGGAAGTTATATAGAAAGATATAAAAAAATTAAATAAATAAAATTAATATAATTGCAAAGAATGAAAAAATTTAGTTTAAAAAGTTTTTTTTGGTTAACAATCATGCCCTGGGTATAGTGAGATATATAATATCTTGTAGTATAACAGGTAATTAGTTAATCTTTAACCACAGGCATGATACTTGATTACAATATTGTATACAGTACTAAAACGACAGAAAAGACATTAAGGTGATTAATTATGACCTGCATGACTGCCATTAGTTGCCAATTATATTGGCAATATGGATGTGAAAACTATCGTTTTTGTGAGCCTTCTTTCCAAATGATTACTGCCTAATAGATGACGGTAGGTCCCCATTTGTTGTGAATTTAATACCTTGGCAGTAAGCTTCCCATTCCATTCCATCACGTCTCTATCCATTAATGGGATCCGACTCCTCCAAATTCATTACTATATATCATTGTATACGGGCTAACCTGGTCATGATATAATCAGCATTATCAGACTATTATGGTTAGGAATCAGGATAGTAATATTATATATATAAATGTATGGGCCGTGACTATATGTTCCGGTAACGACAATGACCGTGATAAAAATGATGGACAACACAACAACAAATGCTCATAAATTCAGCTCTTTTTACTATAATTAACATAAATTTGATTACGCAACCTGAGGCGTAACTCAGCTGCATGGTATCCTAACTCTTTTGCTAGTTGACCTGGATTTAAATTAGGAAGGGGAGTATTGTCTCCCAGTAAAAATCCCTTAAGTAAGATGGAAAAATGTACTTCTTGATACATTATATATCTAACAATAAAAAAAATATAAATTGTTACCATAAAAAATATATATATAAATTGTTCAGTTAGCTGCTTAATTGTAATAGTATTTACATAAATGCAATCAAATTTCATATAAATATTAGCTTACCTGCAAATGGTGATGGTTATTGTACTCTAAATAATATTAATTTCGGTAGAGATATGACTACAGAAAGGTAGCTACCTATCAACACTATTATTGTAGTGGAAGATAACTACAGATTAATGTCGGTAAAACTGATGTTGAAATGATATTAACTGATCATTGGAACTATTATTGATTTTTTCATTGGAATTTCAATATAAAGAAAATTTGGAAGCAAATCATTTTAACTTACTTCACTACACTGGAAGTTTATAAATACAACTACCTTTTGCAATTGTTTTTGAGTTTGGCTATACCTCGCTAAATATGTTTGAGAAATGGTCCTATTGGCTCCTGCTAAGTAATGACTTACTTGGCTCGTCTTAAAAACTTCATACACTTATTTATTTACGTGTATTTAATATATAAATTAAATTTTACTATTTTTGAATATACGTGTATATATATTTTAAAGATTTTTAAACACAGAGATATTTTAGCAAGTTTGAGAAAATGACTAAAATATTTTTATATTTAAAAATCTAATATATATATACATATACTCATATCAAAAATGGTAAAACTTAATTTATATATTAAATACATCCATATTAACAAAATTATAGGAAAAAGTTAAAAAAAATTTATTAAATGAGTTTTTTATGTGGACTAAATAAGTCATTACTCAACCCAAAGCACTAAAGGGATCATTTCTCAATATTTTAAGATAGCTAAATTCATTTATATGTAGCGGATTAATATTATATTATAAACAACCAACAAATTTAGCTACTTATACCGACATTTGCTGCAGTGTTTGCATTATTATCAATGCATTCGTGTGGATGCATTTGGGGAAGGCTAATATTAATTAATGTATCATTTGGATGTGGACCACCATGCATAGTATTTGAATGGCATGATTTGGCCATGGTAAGAGGATGATCACGCGGTGACGCTATGCATGCATCGATCTGTCATTATTTTTCAATGGAAGGAATCGATGCCCTTAAAGTGCTACAGAGGAATTAGAATTTAAAATGAGATGATGGATCAATGAAACTAAAATAATTGAATTGCATGTCTCAAGATCAACGGCATTGGTCGATGCACGATTCATGTTCTCATTGTTATAGTGAATAGAAGCAAAAGAAAGAGAACGTAGACAAACGCCTCGGTGGCTGCAGATTTAGGATCTTCCTGCATCCCACCGCATAAGCCAAGTGCTTGGATTCAGCAATTTGCTTCTGAAAATGCTGCGAAAGAGAAAGATGGTAAGCACACCATTGAATGAGCCGTTAGAAAATTGCCATATTCTAAGATTCGACCATCATCATCATCATCACATCAGTTAAGTTTTACATCTCACTGTTTTGAATGTCTTCAAAACAAAAAATATTTAATTAATAAATGTGATATTACTACATCGACATTGTTGTTGATGCTTTGTCAACAATGATATTAGTTTTTAGCAATATCGCGTTGGTAGCTCTTTTGGTAGTGATAAGAAAAACGGCTACAATGAATTCTATCTTTGCAATGATTTTGGTAGCTCTTTTGGCTGTTGATGCTCTGCTGCTACTGTTACCGTGGGCCTTTGATAAAGGATTTGCAACCAATGGTAGCGAATGTTGTTCCCGAAAGTAAGTTTTATCATATCGAATACTTGGACAGGTATAGAGTAAGGAATCTGATATAGAGTATTCACGTGCTCTTAGTTTTGGTGTACTCGTATGTGAAAATTTTTTTATATAATTGTTAACTAAGTATGTTTAATATGTGTATTAAATTTTACCAGTTTTAAAAACCTGTAGATATTTTTTAGGTTTTTTAAAATCAATGGCTAATTCATAAATTTTCAAAAACTATAAAAATAGACTAACTACACCCGGGTAAGATTCCTTATAATAAAAGATATATTTGCGCACGTACATGACCATATTCAAATTCCAACTGGTTTGATTCTAAGCTACAAACCCAAAAGAGGGGTATTTGCATATGGGTATCTCGAGTTTTTAAACTTGTCATTTTGTACTCTTAATTTTTCTATTTACAACAGAAGGCAATAAGTTTCCAAATTATAAACTTTTGGTCTAACCGGTACAGTGCTGCTCCAGCACTGAACATTGAGCCATTAACTTTCTGAAAGAATACTACTTCTGTCGCTGCTTACCCGTTCTAAAAGACAATTGCCCTAATTCCAATATATGTAATGAAGAAAGAATCGTCCAACCACTTCTGTTACCGTGAATGAGTTAAGGTAATTTTTCTTTTGATGATAAAAATAAATGCATTTAAAATTTTAACTTTTATATTTTCATTTTAGGTTAATATTGGTATATTGTAATAAAATTTAAAATTCATTCTTTATGTTGTCACCTTAGATTATTGTTGTCATGTATGGCGTACAACATTTTTATTTTTATTTATCTTTCGTCCTTATCTCACATGCATCCAAAAGGATAAAGGCTCTGTGGTTAATCTTTTTTACTATTTTTATATTTATAAATCGGGTCAAATTTCATATACTAATGATCAAGAAATACCAATTTTATAAACTTGCGATATTAATCTTCAAATCCCTCAAGTTCCAGCCAGCCAATAATTGGACACAGTACATATTTAATTCCACCTTTTGGATTAATGATACCTTTTTGTGCTCCTTAATTGGGCACAAAGCTCCACCAATTGGTTATAGTTAAGGAAAAAGAAGGGGGGGCTCAAGATCATGCAATGTCTCCTCCATACGTTAAGGGGCAAAGATCTAGACTCTAAAAAAATGGTGGTTGAAAAGGCAAAGCAGGCCAGGCCTGGTTCTGAGATCCTCGTCGCCTGCCGCAAGCAAACATGGAGATCAAAAGTTGGTACGTAACCGAGCACGTCTACAAACATTACGCTACGCTGTCTCATCGTCACCATGCATGCTAATGACAAGCTAATTAATACTGCACACTCATCCACATATCGATTTAGGGTTCCAAGTAAGTTGATGGAGGCATTTGCTTTGTTATTGTTCTCCACCAATTCAATTGTCTCATCATTAATACAATCCAAAAAATTATTAAGGATCTAAGCCATACCTAGTCAAGATCCAACCAACCTTTTGCCCAACCTACCTATGATTCCTGGTTGGAATAAAATCAACTCAACCTCACCTTCCCGTTTTTTAGATATTGTGCCAATTCGGATCGGTCTTGGCTTAGAAATCTAGATTGTAAGTTCCCATCAATTTTAAAATTTATAGTATTTTAAATGCTTATTTCGTTTATATCATACTTAGATATTAATTGTTACAACATAAATTTAAAAAATTTAAAAAGCATGTCGTTAAGAACGTTAAAATATCAAATTATATCAAAAAATGTGTAAAAGAAGAAATAAGAACCTTTTTTCCTTTCACATGCTATTGAATCAAACCTGAAGATTAAAAAAGGAGAAATTTTGTGGAAAAAAAAGAATAGGATAATATACCACAAAAAAAAAGAGAATAGTATAGTATAGCAAAGGATATGATCAGAGTTAAAGAAAATAAAGTTAAGATATTTAGAATGGTTGTAAAAAAGAGATTAAAAAAAGGAAATAATTAAAAAAGTAGAATATTTAAATAATCAACAAGCAAAATCATATTTTTAAAAAAAAAAACAAAAAGTAAACATCCACAACATAGAATGGAAAAAAAAAAAAATTGAAAAAAATCCTTACCAAGTGGACCCTAATTTAACCGAATCCAAAGATGACCGCAAAAAGTTAACCGCTTATATGAACTTTTTGCTGCACGGAGTTGGATGAGTTGACTCGGATCTTTGAGAGATGTGCGAATTGCGTGGCTCAAAAATGATAGAGATTTGTGAAGAAGTAGTGCCCATATTCAATCATATACGTAAAACCCTCCTTTTTTTTTCTTTTTTTTTATTCCCAGTAGTATATCATATTTTTTGGGTATTTGGAGCATCTGCTCTGTAACCTGAATAATTGTGCATGCAGATACAGCTCGCCAGTTTCATACTTTTCATCACACAATAATTAATCCTTGAGTAATGATTGGAATTTCAAATACGAAAATATGAACCTAATCGTAACTTACAAGCTCTGTCCTGTAGCATTTTCAAGTTCTAAAAGTAGAATCTGCTCTTCTGCAAATACTCAAAAAATATCGAAATATCTTAATGCACCATTATCGAAGTTAGTGGATCAATTTTGCAAATACTCCTATCATTAATGAAATGTGCAGAAAAATCTCATGTTGATTGCATTCCTCTGAAAGAAAATCAAGGTCAACCAATTACTTACTAGCTTTTGATACCCCAAGAGTGATTTGCCACCACATACGTACCTTTCATTTTCTGTACAAGGAGGGTTTTGATGGCCAATCATCTGCATATGAAGTGTGGAACTGGTACAAAGTATCAAAACAGAGCTTTCGATGATTAAGACGTGTGGACTCTAATTTATTTATTTATTAACTTTGTTATCAAGACCTTCAATCAGCTTTGGCTAATCAAAACAAACTTAAATATAAAAATATTATCTAAATCACATTCACATCTTGTAATTATGTGTGCAATTAGTATGTAGTGCTTGGACGAAGCGATTACAACAAACAGGCGACGGATAATAAATAAATAACACAATAAATGCTTACCCAGTATGAATATTATGGGCAGGTATAAAAGTTATTTCAAGAATAGAAACCTGGTTTATGATACCTCGTAAAAAAGTAGTCATGGATAAAAGTTTTTTTTTTTTTTTTGTTTAAATATCTATAAACTCCTCAGGCATAAGGAAAAACTTTGGCCTTTCAAAATTACGTAATAAAAGAGAATGGAAATTATAATAACAAGTTAGGCTTTTAATGAAAAATACAACAACAATAACAAATAGCTGGTATAGATGCAATTATTTTATTTTTAAGTTGACATGAATGCAAATAACTGGATGCATTTACAGGAGCATTAAAATGTTCCAATAGTTTATAGAATCATTTATCTGAATATTAGCCTGTGTGGATAGGATATTGTGTCAACACTTAGCAGACAATGCGACTCATGCGGTGGTCCTGTGCAATTTAAAAAAAATAATAATAATAATAATAAATTGCTGGATGAATGACTAGCTTTTGCTTGGAAACCTGTAGAAGGCTCCATTAGTGAATATTAGCTCGTCGTGCATATTGTGGAGAATCGTCCCCCTCTTCCTTGAAAATGGTGGTAAACTCCCAGCTGGATTCATTTGCTCGAATTATTTGGTATGTCGACCTCCAAGGGGATTAAAATGCCCCTTTCACACGTACTGTTTCGCTAAATGGAAATAACATAAAAATTCTGCCAAAATCAAGCGACGGGGACTCATTGACAAATCTTGGCCCACCTGAATAATTTTTAAAGTTATCAATTAGAACAAAATAATGAAAGGACATGATCCGCAGTGGACGCGAATTGCCTGGAACAACTTCATTTATTTACTGTATGGAAGGGCTCTAAAATAGACCAGTCACCATCATTATGATTCATGAATATAGAACCGGCCAATGTGATATTTCCTATTAAAGATAAAATATTGAAGTGCCAAGTCAATAGTTAGTCATCAATATTTATGATTCTCTTATGGGCATTACCATTTGAGAAATTTAAAATCAGAGATGTTTGAGATGGGGAGCTAGAGACAGAAATTCCTTAAGTCATCTTAGAAATAGTTTTATTGATATTCGAACAATATTTTTAGATGAGACAAGTACGCACATCCAATTGTTTAGTTCTAAAATCCATTTATCTTCCACACCCAACATATGGTTTTCAAAATCCCATGCCTTCGTTTGATTGCTTCCAAAGTTTTCCCTCGTGTTCCCTTGGCTCACATTTGCAAGTTGCAACCTAATAGGAGATCAGTGCTCTCAAACAAAATCCAGCAAGGCCAAAGATCGGCCTCATCCATTCATCCAATCTGTTGTACCACACCACAGGGAAAATAATTGATACCTCCAATAATATTAATAATGCATGACCACAGTGCCTTCCTGTTCTTGCGTGCATGAATACTCCTTTCATCCCCATTAAATCATTCCCCAGCATGACCCAATGTCTTTGAATTTGGCACCATTTGCTACTTGGAATTATCTGTGGGACCCAATATCTTTTTACCCTTCTTCCTTGAATTAACATTTCAGATACCTTACCACCCGGTACTTTTTTCACAATCCTGTTCACATATCCGTCAGCTCACTTGTTATACAACCATGCAGAATTGCCTGAATTGAAATTTCGTGGACTTCAAAACCTAGCCGGGAACCTAGTTATACCCCGCCTGCCATAGGGGACGTTTGGCATTCTGTAAAAGTTTTTGACAATTTTTACCCTGTTAGAACTGTCTACCTTGGCTATCTTCTTATACCTAACAATTCCGCCGAACAGCCACAAATATTCAAATCCCGTCTCTCTTGTCCAAACTAAAATCTTTCTGATGATCAAGCTTCGCTGGCATTGTGGATTCGCATAATTTCTCTTCTCTTAATTTCACAGGCTATAGAGCAAAACTGCTTGAATTAGGGAGACATACTGCCTTGTACGGCATAGGCCAACAAACTGATTTGAACAGACGGGATACTGGGATTGATCACAAAGGAGACCTAGCGAAAACCATACGAAATTAAGGTTGAACTTCGTATCCAACCCATATATCAACCTGAAGTTATAATTTATAAATAAGAGTGATAAACAGCATATTAATAGCATGAAGACGAGTAGCAGACGAATGCATAGATGTAAGGATAAATAATTGAAAAATAGAAATAACGTTCAAGAATTAGGAATATAAGTGAGTTGAATACACCACTTGCGAACTAACCAAATATTGCAGAGCAGTAAAGGGTGAAATAAAAAAGGGCTATATTGTAGGACTAGACGACATTGTTACACTCGGCCAAGTAGAGAACATGAAGGATTGCGTAACTTGGAAGGCGGACAGGACTAGCAAAAATAATTGTTGCCTCTCTCTCTCTCTCTCTCTCTCGATCATTTCCCTCCCTCCCTATCCAAACCACAAACAGCTGTTCTCTCCCTCACATAAGAGGAAATGGTAGACAGCTCGTCCAAGTGAACAGAGCGATGCAATTTTTAAGTTACAGATTTGAGACCCCAGTAAACATTAAAACAATTACACACTAAACAAACTATTGAGGTCGAGACCTGCTGCTTTCTGCATTTCTCACAGGATTGAAGTACGGATGGGCCTGAAAACAAGAGGAGAGGCACTTAAGAAATCTGTCCCCGTGCTGTAAAACAGATGAGGAAATTCTACAAAATGGACTCAAATGAGACCAGAATTGCCTACCATAAATCCAGGAATTGGATGGTAGATGAGAACTAAAACCCTGTTGTTATGCATAAAATAAAATTAAAAAAAACACTCGTTGTTCTTCACAAGTGTGGGCCCCAGCAATAGGTGACCCCAATACTAAGGTCCTAAACACAAACGATGCATATTTAGATGGTTCACAGTCACCTCAATATACATTTGAGCCAGTAATTTTGAGCAAATGATCATTCTGTTGTTGGATAACACAAAGGATGAGAACCATAAAGCACCTGTCCTATTGTCCAATTAAAATGGTTCCAAGATCCAACATTGTAGGCCAAATCATGGCTTGGAGTCATCTTCTGATTCTCAAGAATTTATATCTAAGGTCAGTCAAACTAAATTTCTATGAAAATTATTGGACCATGAATCGCTTGCTTAAAGGCCCACTGGACTCTGGAGACTAGTATTAAATCACCAAAAGCCTTGACCACAGCTAAGGTATCCCCAGCACATGAATTTCTTGCTATAATATATTTTATATTTTTCTCGGTTTGAAAGAATACCATGGCTTCTTTTGCGGTTGGCCTTTCTTGATGGTCGTATCTAAGCAACTTGTCAAGGAAGTCAATTGCCTGGCAAACAAATAACAAGTTAAAGGCTAAAGGATTGTCCAGTTTTGGAAAACCTGGAGACAGTTGAATAGCAAACCTCATGAACTGCCAGGTGCTGATTATCAGCATTTATGAATTTCACCCAAGGCTTCCGATTATGCCTACACAAAGGGAAAAAATGTTTCAAAAGGAACATTTGGACATGAAGCTAGAGGAACAAACAATTGAACTTTATAATACCTCCCGACAAGAGCCTCCAGATGCGGATCAAGCTCCAAACGGTATTTGCTTAAATATGCATTCAGTTCATCTGTCCCGAGCACCTGGTGGAAATAGGAAACCCAAAAACTAAAAGACTCTTAATAGGCTTTCATCCTGGGAAGGAGGAACAAGTCTATTCTTGTTTCTTGGCTTTCCCCCTAAGAGAAAACAACTTTCCTCAACCCACTAATGCTGAAAGTTCCCTCAAATAAAATTAGATGTATCTCAAAATACACAAACTAGACCATTTTTAAATTCCATCAGCTTTTACATTTATGATTTTTAAAAAATCCAGCCAATTGCACCATATCTGCTCGCTTTATCTGCTTTTAATTTCCTGGTGAATTTCTATATTGTTTCCTAATAACCTGATGAAGATGTCAAATCATGAAGGCAATTTATTTAAGGAAACAGTTGCAAACCTACTGTTATTAATGCAGGAAACAGAAATTCCCGGTGTGGAGAAGAAATTTCGATGATCAAAACCAATAAAACCAATGACCTTAATTACTCATCACCCTCAAGCCATCACAACAACACTAGTAGATGCTGATGGAGTGTTGGCTTCTCCGGTGCAAACTTCGCTTTGCATAAATACAAGACTCAACATGCATGAAGTAAAGATTTGCAAATAGGCATCCCTATGGACTTTAAACCAAAGCATAGTGACCATTGATCAACTCCAGAATTCTCGAAAACTTATCTTACCTTGGCTATTTTGACCAGTTGATCATGGTTATCATGGCCATAGAAAAATGGCTCCTTGCGAAATATCTGCAGACCCAAAGTGAATGGAGAAGTTACATAGTTGCATGTGCCTAATAAGCATGTCATACAGTAAATTTTAGGTTTTAAACGCTTACCATTCCAGCGAACATGCACCCTAGGCTCCACATATCCAATGAATAATCATAATCTTGCAAATCTACAAGCAGCTCTGGGCCTTTAAAGTACCTGTGTTTAAGGAAGAAGAATTTGATCTTGGAGATGAATAACCACTAGATTCAGTGTTGAAACACAAAAAGCGAAGGATAAAATACAGTCAGGAATTGAACTAACAATCTACAAGGATGTCAATCATAAAAATAATGTAGATAAATGGTGTGATTGTTTTGAGGTAAAGAAGTAGAAAAGCTTGGAAAACAAAAAAGCTCCTATACTTTTTATACACATCTTTTGATATGATTTGACATTTTAACCACCTAACTACCTTACTTTCCGATCATTATCTCTGTATTCCAATCATTTTTCGTATCTTTCACATTTAACAACCTGCCTTATATTCCAAATTTCCAATCATTATCCCCTGCCATATTATATCACCCTCTCACTTTTCAAAATTTTTCTCATGAAAATTTTCCCAATTTCTAATTCATACCAAATGCACCCAGAAATTTTTTTTAAAAAATTGTTCATGATAACAGACTCCAAGTATTAATTTATGATAGATGACTCAAATTTGTCAAACAAAAATAAAATGAAACTTCAATAATCATAAGAATATAGATGAGGAATCAATTAAGATTTTAAAAACCAAATACAACCAAGAATTGAACAATTTAAATATTTAGGAAAAATCATTCAAAAAATTGGAGAACAAATTATAAATAAAAAAACATGTTCGTGATAACATGACTCCTCAATTAAGTATTAAATTTGATAAAATGGCTCGAATTTGTCGAACAAAAACCAAATATAAGAAATGAAACATTAATAATAGTAAGAATATATATGAGGGACCAATTAAGATTTCAAGCCAAATACTGCCAAGAATGACATGTTAAACGATGGTCTTATATGACATCTATAAGGATAAGTTTATCAAAATAAAAGGATAAAAGAAAACAAGAAAGCAACCGAAAAACAAATGGATAAAAGTCATTAAGAAAGATATGAAGACATTAGAGATTCCTAAGAGCATAGTTCAAGATCATAAAGAATGACATAACAGAATCCATGCAGCCAAAACAACTGACAACGATATGACTCAAATCAAGTATTAATTTAAAGGTGGCCAGAAAGTATCTAATTCAAGTCCATGTTCAACATGTAGAGATGACCTACCATGTTCAAGGTTTAAAATATCATTACAAAGCATGTAAAAATGAAGTCTAGACTCAACAGAAAATGAATATATACTCATAATGCTGAACTATCAACACAGGATGTACGATCAAGAATACAAGTATATGCACAATTCCAAAGGAGGCTATCCATGAAGTCAACTAATAGGTACCTGGCGAGCTGTAACCAATTAATTCATTTGTTTCCTCTCAATATCAACAACTGGTCTTGGAAACCATTTTCAATCTTTCATACCATCTTAATATCCTAAATGTTGACTCTGAAGCACATTTCCAAACCCTCTTGTATAATGAGACAGAATGCCGAAATCAATTGAAACACCTGTTGTGAAGTTTGGAACCTTTATTGAATTCCACATCATATGTTCAATATTCCAAAAAAATGGTTATCAGTGAAAGAGTTTGAAATTTTCCTACAGTAGAGCAATAGGAGGCATAGGTTGCAGAATTTAATTTATGGTAGTGCTGCATTTGCATTGATTCTCCCACTACGCAACCATATCATATGGCTCCCATTACAAGTCCCGCCCTATTCTTGGTTCTTTCAGCAATGAAACAAATACAATCAATTATTTATGAGGCATTGTCCCATAAGCCCTTAATTATGTGAAATCACAATAGGTCTGTACTCAACAAAAAACTGCTTTTATATTGTTCAGTCAAAAAGGGATAAAATGAGAAGTTAAAAACAATACCAAAAGACAACATACCTTGAAGCAACACGCACATTGTATTCTTTCCCAGGATGATAAAACTCTGCAAGCCCCCAGTCAATAAGGCGAAGCTTACGCTGCTCATGATCAATCATGACATTGTGAGGCTTCACATCTCGGTGCATAATGCCTTGTGAGTGACAATACTCCAAAGCCTAAACACATAGTGAGCATAAAATTAATACCAAGTCTTCAGAACATGAAGCAATGAAAAGAGACAAGATGAACTATGAAACCATTGAAACTTTTACAGTTAGCAGACCAAAACTTGCACAATAGACACAAGTATAATTCTAAAAAGAGCAGATAATAATGGCGATCTGACTTGCCCTTCTTTTTTTAAGTTTATTAAATTCATACTAAAACATTTCGCAGAACAATTGGTAGTCTGACAGTAAAATGGACTTGCCTTCAACAGCTCATATATGTAGTATCTTGTATCATAATCAGTCAGTGTTGGATATAGCACTTTAAAATCAGTATTATTGACATATTCAAAAATCAAGCTGGGAGTCTTTGACTGCTGATCCCTAACAATATCAAGCAACTTCACAATATTTGGGCCACCACATAGGTTCTGCAAGATCTTTATCTCCCTCTTGATCTGCACAGATAGAGAACATTAAAAACCGGGTAATCCAAAAAGTACAGACACCATAGCAACAATAAGCAGCAGATAGCAAATAAGGACCCAATAAACCACCTCTATTGAAATGCATGGGTATTTGGTATATTGTAAGAAAGAGTGTTTTATAAAGGAATCAAGCTATTTTTAGCATAGGCCATTGCTTCCTCATGTTTGAAAGCTGCTACCTGCATGAGGAAGCAGATTTGCATAGTTCTGCATGTTCAGCTTGTGTTTAACAAAAAATCATACAACTCTAAAAGACCAATTCCTGAACAGTGACAAAAACTAAGCATCCCAGGAAACCTCTAGCAGTGTCCTTTGGGCAATTTGCAAATTAGTCTTTGAAAATTTACCTTGCAAATTAGCTTCTTCATGAAACCCATTTTGGTAAGTGAGTCCTGCCAGAAAAAATTTTTCAAGAAGTCTACTGGGCCTGATTGGTTCATGGGAAAGGAAGAGAAATCCCAGAGCATGTAAGTACCAAATAAAACTACTTAGGGCCTGTTTGACCACCCTGCATTGAGCAATGTTAAATGTGCTTGTCAATTTCAAATGCACTTTCAAAACCTTGCATAGATTTATTCATCACTCGTGTTAAAGATATACTATGAATTTCCCTTTAAATGATTGGTACTGAACAATCATTTAGCATTACAGTGGCGATCTCCACTCCTTACGCTTGACAAGCAACATCATTCCATATGCCTGAAACAGTAGAGGCGAAAGACAGACATCTTGAACAGTCCATCAAGAATCTAACTAAATTGATTCTTTATAATGAAAATGAGGCCTTCAAAAGGGAAGAAATGAACGCGCTAGATGGAATTAAAAACGTTTCAGACATGGTTTTTTTTTAACTCTATTACTCCAATATTGCAGTTATATTCCCCATCAATCATAAAAGAATCCAAACATTGGACCCGGTGTACTTTTGTAGCTTTACAAGGTGCCAAAGCTTCATCATCTATTTGCCAATAAGTGAATCCCTTTTTTCTCCCAATCCTTTGGTATCATGTCCACCCTTTTTTCTCCACTTTCCAAGTTCCAGCTTTCATAACTCTTTTTGACTCTTTCGTCAATTTCCAAACAGACGAAAATGAAAATTAGCAATTCTGGCACATTCCCTAATCGAAATAACCAATCACAAGCTCATTTTTATTTTACTACATACAGACGAAGCCTCTGAAGTTGGAATTTCCAGCCGGACAGACCATCACGTGAGGCAGCGACCACCCAAGTATTCGCAATAAAGGGTAACAGAAATTCAATATGCTTCCACAAATGACAAATCTTTTAACTAACTTCAATTACGAAAAAGCATCAAGTATATAGCATTAGCCAGTGTCCAGCCACGCTCCGAAATAAAGGGTAAAAGAAATTCAATATACTTCCCACAAATTTTTGAAGGTATCTTCCCATACAAACACCAAAAATAATTAAAAAAAATCTAAATTGAGCATTTAAAAATACTGCCAGATGAGAGAGACACACAAAACAACGCCAAAACAAATAAAATAAATAATAAAATAAAAAATTGGGCATTTAAAAACATTGGTAGATAACGATAAAAATAAATAAATAAAAAACATTGCTGGATGAAGGAGTTATGGGGCCTAGAAGTCGGTCCTCGATGATCACCAGAAATTGGCGACGGGAATTGTGCCACAGCACCAAACCAAAACAAAAGTAAATTCCAAAATTCCTTAAGAAAAAAAGGGGAAAAGACAACGTAGAGGAAGAACCTTCTTCTTCTTAACAGGCTTGAGGATCTTGATGATGCATCGCTCGTTGTTCGTGCAATGCACCCCTTCAAACACTTCGCTGTATTTTCCCCTACCAACCTTCCTTACCACTTCATAGTCATCCTGCTCTCTGCAGACATTCGCCACAAACAAACCCACCAGATTCTCAAAATCAGAAAACAGAGACAAACGCAGAAGTTGGTAGAAGAAAGTGAAACCGGAAGCTCGCACCCCCACTGCACAGTGAGCGATTCGTAATCCCAGTAGTCCTTGGGGCGGAGGACGTTGACGTCGGCATGGGCTCTAGCCTTGGACCCAGCGCCGGGTCGGCGGATGGATTTCCCGATCTTCTGCGCCAGGGCTTCGTTATCGAGCAGCGAAGGAGAGGAAGGACGGCCGGAATGGGCGAGGGAAGGAGACGAGCACGAGATGGTTCGAGGAAGATGGGCGAGACCGGGTCGGAGAAGAGAAGGCGGCAATAGAAGGATTCGTCGGCGGTGGAGAGAGTCAGCGATGGAGCGTAAGGGCCTTGCGGCCATGAAAAGGGGGGAAGGAGGGAATTTTTGAGGAGCCGAAGGAAGAATGGCCGCTCCTCCAACCTTGTCGCCATCCATTTTCTCGGGCACGTTCTTTCTCTCCGAGGTGGGGCCCACCGCGAGTTTTCCTTAGGGGCATCTGAACCGCCCATCCGTGTCCAGACTCCAGACTGCGTGATGTTAGGGCGTGGGGGTGAGTGAAGTTAGGCGGATGCTCATGGGGCAGTTGTGCTGACTCGGAATCCCTCCGTGTCGTGGGACGTGCGCACCTTTCAGATCGCCCTGATATTTTGGTTCTTCTCGCCATCCGCTGCGCGCCGAAGTTCACATCGCCACGATATTTTGGTTTTGTGGGTGCGCACCGAATCTTGGCCCATCGTCAGATATTTTGGTTAGGGCTATTTGCATTTGCCTCCTAGCATTTTGGGGATTTAGCAATTTTTACGAGCAACATTTGATTTCATAAACGCAGCTTGAGTTATAAACTTTGGGTATGTTTGGAAATATTTAAAAATGTCGAATTAAAATTTTTCAATCTAAAAATTTTCATTCTTCACAACTATCATATTTTATAATTATTTTTTCACATTTTACTTTATAACTACCCTACTTTTCAATCATTTCTACACAATTATTTATACAACTAACCTATCTATTTTAACTTTATCATCTTTACTACTCATCATTACCCCTATTATATCACATCATTTGACAACTTTCACTCTTCAAAACTTTTTATCAAAAATTTTTTCTATTTTCAAACACATCCTTTGTTTGCAAAACATTTTTATGATCTGCTTTGACTAGATTCTAACTTCGTGAACCAATTAAACATAATTGCTGTCATGCAATAACATCCTTAGATCATGCTTCATAAACCTAAATAACACATGAGTCAAATTAACTAGTCATTAACGAAGGATATTTTTGCCAATAAGTTCATAAGACGAGGAGAAGTTCAAATAGCCAACCCATGGGCAAAGAAAATCAGCTGAGCCATCAAACCTTTTTTTTTTTTCTTTTTTCTTGTCGGTTTTTACTTTTTGATGCATATATGATGATGATTTCATTTTTAAAAAAATTAAAATATGACAATATAATATTATTTATTTCTTTTTCTTGACCATTTTAAGGGAAGTGTGCGCTAAGGAAGAAACGAATGAGATAAGGGTGATGACGTCGCATACCGCGAAAATATTGAGGGAAGCCTCCAGTTGCACGACCCAAACCCAACCCAGCCCGCGTCAAGTCAATTTGGCCGC
>JAXCLR010000063.1:59070276-59091588 GCA_035584095.1 Annona squamosa | reverse complement strand
AGCCCACATGTATAAGAAAATAAATAAATAAAAGTTACTACTGGTCGCAGTGTGACACGAAGCTGGATGTACACACGTGTATTTTCATTCTGCTTTATGTCACTTCCACTGATGGGAGCAGCGGGTGGGACCGGGGAAAGGAAAGAAAGACGCGCAACAGAGCGACCGCATCGCCGCGCCTTCGCCGCATTTGGGGGCGGGGTCCACCCATCCCCGCCTTTTCCTCTCGCTCGCAGGATGAGCATCTCGCGGCGCGGCTAGATGGAGATTGGTGAGAGACAGATCACACCCCTTTCTACACGCAACGAGCGTGCGCCTGCTAGCCTACCCATGAGAAGCAAAAAGAAAAAGCCCCACGTGATCTGAAGAGTTGGAACTTGGGAAGCCGATCGGTCCATCATAGAATACTGATCCTCACTCCTCAGTCAGTTGAATATGTGAGTCCTCTCCATGCCTGCGCCAGCCTCAAATATTGCTGCTGTTGGTCCGAAAAATGCGCACCTCCCTATAATCCTAATGCTGGTCCATAATCTATTAGATTTTATATTTTATACGTTGGGGACCAAAAACAGGAAAATTAAAGTAGAAATGATCATCTAATCTTGGTTCTCGAAAAGCCACGTTAAATTGGGGTGAAATCAAAGGAAGGGAGTAATCCTCATGTGGTAAAATAAAATCAGACGAAGGGAGTAAT
This sequence comes from Annona squamosa, assembly GCA_035584095.1. Taxonomy (NCBI): domain Eukaryota; kingdom Viridiplantae; phylum Streptophyta; class Magnoliopsida; order Magnoliales; family Annonaceae; genus Annona; species Annona squamosa. The sequence goes on along the minus strand of JAXCLR010000063.1, from coordinate 59,090,894 downwards.
CTTCATGTGGTTAAATAAATGTAAGACGATGTTAGACACAAAACAAATCAGGACGACATACATTCCTTGCACGATCGAAGAGTAACGTTCTTTCAAATTTGACAGACCCGTTAGTAAGTTTGTATTTTTGTACGGGTTGAAGCGAAAGCCAGTTTTGCTTGAAACGTATAATTGATGATAATGTCAATAATCCAGACTCATAATTGAAAAGATAGAAAATCATCTGACGATAGAAAATAACACTGTGAAGTCTTAATCGAAATGGTATATTAATATCGAAGGTCACTATTACTCCCCTTCCTACTCCACTCCCATGCCAAATGCACTTATTTTTCTAAAATTTCTGTGCCCCTCCTCAAAGCTTGCCAAAGATTAATATAGTCATGAGTTATTTGCTCTTATATCTATGATTTTTTATACAAATCACAGTTATACTTTATGACATGGAACTATGGTGAAAGCGCTCATGAAATTCTAAAATATTTATAATTATGCTTGCGACTAATTTAGTAGAAATCTCATTATAAGATTGTGCATAATACTGTGTTGGGTGATTTTTTCGTAGTTTGATAGGGATTGCCCTCCACACGTGGTTGTGACAAGAAAGTGGCTGATCTCAATAATTAAGTTGGTTTGGATCTCGATCAGAACAGTAACAGTGTGCGTAGCTGTTAATGCTAGTGGAGGAATTCACAAAATATTAAAGTGGGGGTAAGGTGGGAGGAGTTAAGAGGCATGGCATGGGGCATTGTTCCTATCCACATTCGATCAATTTAGCACAAGCAAGTCAACATTCAGTAAGTCTGAGTATCATATGCATTTGCCTAATTTTAGTAAAATTGCGACAATCCCACTCCTGTCCAGATGTCTGTTGGGCAACCTAAACCATTATTATCGATATCTGTCGCTGCCCATGTGAAGCTAGTCATTCATCAGACATTTGGGATGAGATAAAATGTCCTATTTATTCATCCATTTCAAAATGCAGTTCCAGAAAATGACCACGCCATCTCAGGTTTTACCTGAGAGGAATGGTTAGGTTGCTTGAGATCGTCTACTTATATCCAATTACAGCCAGAACTAGATGCATGGGAAAAGATTCCCTTCATTATCTTACATAGGAACAGATGGGGAACAACATAAAAGAACAAAAAAGCACGGCCAAAGATATTAACTATCAGGAATTGGGTCGTGCACTTGTTCGTCTGCCTTCCATTTTTATTTCTAATATTCAAAAATAATAAATTATTTTCTAGAATTATTGACCAAGTAGGAGCTCGAGTGTGTGAATAATGCTTATCCACCAGCATGCATCTATATATACATGGAAAAGGCTTGCTAATATACATAATAATACATTCATTAATTAGATATATTTTCTTGGTAAAAAATACCCATGAACTTCTCTTAATTGTAAAAAAATATTGTAGTTTAGGCGTCGGTAAAATAAATCTCAGCAAAACTTAATATTACAAAATATACCTTGACATTGATATATTCATGACCAAAGTTGAATGAAAATGAGATCGCGATTTTCAAAATATTTCAAAAGAATTATATTTAAATTATTTCATCTCAGAAGAATCTTGCAAACAATGTACTTAGATCCATTTTATAATATTTTAAGCTCATGTGGCCCTTTTAGTAACTAAAATCACAACAGTTTGATTGTAATTAAGCAAAATGAACCAAAATTATCAATTTTAAGTATTTTGAGTGAGATACTTTATCGACGATGTAATGGTTGACCCTTGGGTTGTTGGAAAACAAGTGTGAATTTCAATATAGTGGAGTGAATACTTTATTATCATAAAAAAGATAGAATCATAAAATAAGTAAATAAGTAAATAAGTATAGTGTAATTGAGAAACAGAACAATGATTAAAATAATTCGATAATTAAAATTAGATAATATACCATCCAGATGATAAAAAGGAAAAGAATACTTAATGTAAAAGTTAAAATCCGAAAGCAAAGCTACAGTGATTCTACCATCATTGTAACTCACCATTCAGCCTCAAGTGCTGTGGTAGGGTCGAATCACATTGGCGGCATTAGGCCTGTTTCTCCTCAATTCGTGAGGGTGTCTACAGTAGGCAGTGTAGGAATTATTTGTTAGAGGAAATATAGAAATTATCAGATGATTGTAGAATTGTAAAATAAAATTATAAACATGTCTTAAAAGCTTGATCGTAAGACAATGTTTGAGATTATTGTAATATAAATACAAATAAAAAAATATATAGAAGCAGAAATGCAGGATCTAATGGGCGTTCCTTTGTTGAATTGGAATGCGGAATATATGCTCCAAAAATGAAAGCCGTAAAACCAGAACTTTACACTCTAGAACACGACGCCCACGCAGGTATTTAGTTATCCGAAGAAAGCCTAATTGGAAAAAATTAATTCATTTTAAAGCCAATCCTGGAGATGGTGAACGTGTGGCCCACCTGATCGAAGACCCGGATACGGAGAGGCGGCGCCCGCGAGCTTTCCGCAACTTGGTCAGGCGAAAGAAGTGGCGGCCGGCGCCAATACAAATATTGGGATATTTGCGCTGGTAGACGACACAGGGTGCGACTCCACTCGCAGCACAGCGTCCCCCCGTCATCTGTGACGCGGATTCCACCGTCGTTTTTCCATTTGAACAAATTCCAATCTTTTTGGTGGAGAGCACCGAAGCACCACCTGCCTCCACGTCAGCACGGAAGTAGATATGCAATTTCCTGCACCAGTAAAGACACTCCATACTCCTCCGCATGTTCTGCTTAAAACTAACGAGTCTTTCATTAATCTACACCGTTGATCTGTTTTTTACGCCTGGATAAACGTTAATTCCACTTCAAAAATAAGCCCATCAGTTCCAGAACTCATCACTTGGTGAAAAATCTGCTCCGTTGCTTCGAAGATCTCAAGGTGGCAGAATTATGGAAATTTACATCGTCTCCTCTAATGCCATTATCGGATTATAGCTAAGATGTGGACCTACCGGATCAGTGGATTGGCATATTTTTTTGGGCAGATATCTCGACCACAAATAGGTGGGGACCACGGACTCGTCTCTGTTCGAACGGTCCCAGTCTAATCATTTTCTCCCCCTCCGCAGCCGCGAGTTGATTATCATGGAATGGAATCGATGTTTGCGTTGGTGGCAAAGGGTGCGGATTCAAGGAAGCGACATTTTAAAGAAATATATGATATAAACGATAAAATAACAGAATGGAGAAAAAAATATTTAAATGTTTAAATTTTTTAAAAATCTAAATTAATAATTAACAGTTTAAAATATAGAAAAAGATACATGATTCAAACTACAAATAGTACCAAATAAAGATCTAGAAGTAAGGTTAATAAAATTACTAATAATTTTTTATTACATAAAATTATTAATACTTGGTTGGAATATTATGGTGTCCAATAATAATAATTAATACAAATGCACAGATTGATCGACACCATCCATGTGCCACCCCATTGATGTGGGGCCAACATGTCAAATACACCTCCAATGATTGTCCCGCATGCTGGCTTAGATGATTTAGTATTTAATAGCTAGCGGATGTATCTTGGAGTAATGCTCCGGTGGTTACCGAGCTAAATAAGCATCTCGCGCCTCTTTTTTTCTTCGTACACGTATATATTAATATTAAATCTGCCCAAGTACTCTTCTTCTCCCAAGCTAATTTTGTATATTGAAAATAATTTATCATTTGTATTTATTCTAAATTTTAATTTTAATGAACATATTATATCAAACTTCCATGAAAAGTTTTTATTTGGCCAATACAATTCTCTCGTCTTGGAGTATGCATTTAAACTGCAATATCGGAAACATTTAAATGATCTCAATTTTAAGTTATAATTTATTCATGAAAGTTGAAAAATGCATAGAATATAGATATAATTATTGATTTAAATCTAGAAAAATTATTATCATACAAATAACCAAGATATGCCGAGAGAACAACATATTTCTCTCTCAAAACAACCATTGATGCTTGAAATTTTTTAGTTGTGATCACGTAAATTTTATGAATTTATATTTGAGGGATAACTACGTACAACTGGGTGCATGCCCAAAAACAATTTTTTACTTTTATAAAACTGTTATTCTAAGTATATTTAATTTATATCTTAAGTTTACCTTTTTGGAGATGTTTACATATATATATATATATATATATATATATATATTGAATTTCAAACAAAGAGATATTTTAGTATTTTTAAGTAGTTGAAATGATTAAAATACTCCCGTATTTAAAATTTAAAAATATATACATACACATTTCCGAAAATGATAAAGCTCAATATATAGATTAAATATACTTAAATAATAAATTTATGAAAATTTCAAAAAATACACATTATATTTTATGTACAGCATGTTATTTTAATAGAACTAATATATATAGTGGTAGCTTTAAATGTATTTTAAATTTTTTAATATTTAAATAAGTTATAGAGAAAAAAATGTTTTGTCATAATAATTTAGTTTAACTAGTCATGTTATATAACCATTGAAAGTATCTTGAACCAAGACCAGGGTTATGTACGTTGGCTCGGGAAAAAGGTTACATGCGAGAAGAATTGCTTTAACAAACCTTTATCCGAAGAGATTTTTATTTTAAGCATTTAGGTTGAACTTTATAGTGATGATAAATGGTCTTAATTAAATGCATGTGCATGCAAAAGACTTATTTTTTTAGATTTTTATAAAATTAATAATTTAAATACATTTAATTTATAAACCAATTTTTATCATCTTTGAAGACTTAGACAAATAAAATACTCCTATTTTAGAAAATAAAAAATAGAAATATTTTAATCAGTTGAAAATGAAGAAAATCCCCTATTTTTAAAAATAAAAAAATCTATAAGTCTCCAAACATAGTAAAACTTAATACATATATTAAATATACTTTTTAATAATATATGTTAAACATGCTTAGATTTTGTAAAAAATTTTAAAAAATAAAATTTGTAGGCTATGCAACAAAGCTAAGTGCGTGCGATCAGGGCTCTAAATAGATCTATCCAATGACCATCCGATTGCGCAATTATTTCTTGTAGTGGGAGCACAGAAGAACATTCCGAGTGTGTTTTGTACTCCATCCAAAGAGAAATGCACCATATTTCATGTGCATATTTTAGAAATTTCCTAACCATTTTGGCCCTTTCTAATGATTTTGCTCTGATGAGAACATGAGAGCCATGTAAAAAAAAGGGGGACAACTCGATGTTGGTGCGAAGCGCCCATCGTCTATTAATTGAGTGGAGTAATAATAGGGGGTGCAACTCCAACTAAGTTGGAATATACGCCCAAGGGCTAATTGAATAATCCCGGGTTGGATTGGTAGCATTTTATAATTGTGTCACATAGACATGCTGTCCATTCCTATCGTGGGATATGATTATTATAATGTCTTGCCTCAATGTTGGGTGGGGCCAATTTTGTGGCTGCCCCCAAATGCTCTGCTTCTTATATAATCTTATCCAAAAAAAAAATGGTGGGAGATTTTGTCCACCATGCCATTTTCTTTATTGAATGTGAATTTTATATCCAGTGTCATCGATATGACAGTTTTTGATTAGGTGTGTGTATTACGATTCATTTCACATATTACAATTAAACCCAAAGAAGATAACAAATTTTAATTTATTATGTAGAGGAGACTACATGCTCTTATCTATTTACATAGAGGAAACAAAGCTTTCATAAATTTCTTACTCCCACGCGGGGAAGAGAAATGTTGAACTTCCACATTTTTGGAGTCAAAACATGGACAAGTAGCATAGCTGCCTGCGTTTGTGACCATCGGTGTGGATGGATATGACATTATCTGAAAGTAAAGGTGAGAGGTACCTTCAAAATTTTGAATAAACAACCATAAAATTTTACGGGGAAAAAATTTAAAAAGAAAAATAGAAGAGAAAATGGTTTAGAGTACACTTGGTAATGGTAGAAGTTTTTTTTGAAAAAAAAAATCACTGTTTTTGATCTGCTTTTTTTTTATATAGGAGTTTTTGATCCGCTTTTGATATAATTTGATATCGTAATTATCTAATTAATGTACTTTTTTACTATTACTAACAATATGTTATATCTTTCTACGCAATCATTCTATCTATTTAATTTAATTTTTTATTTTTAGTTATTATCTCTTATTTTTTTGATTGGGAGATATTTACACACATTTCAATACATATTACATTGAAGGCCTGAGACATTCTTACAAATCTGGAGACACTTGCTCCACCAAATAATCCGGAAGACACAGCTTCCAACCACTAAACGGGAGACTACTGCTCCCACTACCAACCAGACAGGAGACACTGCTCCTACTAAATCATTGTTTTTCGTCATCTCGGGGAATCGATCCCACGACCACAGCGCGGCTCGGAACCCACGGCAGCAGCGCTGACCAACCGAGCACGGCTCTGTTGGTGTTATTATCTCTTATTATATTACATCAAGTTTCTATTTTTTAGAATTTTTACATATGAGAAGATGATTCTAGTTCCATTGATATAAAATCTTTAACTGTTTGATTAATATAATAAATTGTTTTGAACTTTCCTTTGGTGATAGGTAATTAATTACAATTAATTAATTAATTATATTATGAGTAGCAATGCAGCATTCTGAATTTAAAATCGGGATCTCACATTCACACACCTAATGTGGTACTATCTGGCTATTTTGTAGTTTATGATTTTTTTTTAAAAAGTTATATTACTTAGGAATGGAGAGCGGCGCGAGATAAGCGTGGTTAGGATATGCCTAACTTTATTCCTAATCCTGCTTTTTAAAAATTTTATTTAACCATATTTTTATACCAAGTCAGGACAATATCAGTTATTGGTTTATGGATAGAGAGTAAATAAAAAATGTAAGTCAAATAACATGATTTAAAGAATTTATACACTCATCAAATAAAAAGATACATTTATGTTAAATTTAAATGTTGTATGCTTCAATATTTTACTAATTAATAAAAAACACTTTATTATTAAAACAAAGCATAAGTAATTATACTGTAACTTTTATAAAATATGTTAATATACAATTAAACATAAGAACTGTATGTATAGAAATTCCTCTTATTGATTCTTATATTAGTTTTTTGGATAAATTGATTCTTAAATTGTTAATATATCTAATTATAAAAAAATGTGATAATTTTGAAAGAAATAAATGAATATATGTGAGACTTTTTGAGTCAGGACATTATTAACCTATTCTAACCTTTTTTAAATTCAGATCAAAATTTTTAACTTATCTTTATATTAAGTCAGAAAATATTAATTTTATTCAATAAAAAATGAATCGAGTCAAGAGCAAGTCACGCGCCAACCTGCTCCAATTCTCACTCTTAGTGTCACTTATTTTGGATGACAAAACAATTAAGAGAGGACAACTTTTGAAAAAAAAAAAAAAAAAAAAAGTTAATGAGATAAATGTCTCTGCTTAATTCAAACCTTAGACCTCCCAGCACATTCTCAACTAATTTACCTTAACTACTGAGTCATCTAAATGATGACTTCACGGTTCTTCCATTAGGCTGAAAAGGTGCAACTTGAACCATTATCAATCAACCGTCCTTGCTCTTACGTTGGCTTTTTTCAGAATCGAAAAGCTGGGGATATGTGGTCCGTCAGTTCCATTATTTTCCTCTCGTGTATATTATTAAACGAATTGGGTATCTTTCAATCAAATCCACGAGATTTACGGACGGCCTTTGATTTGGATATCATTTGACCTTTCCAGGGACTCAAAGGACCACCTTTTCCAACTTCCATCTCCCTCCCTCCCTCCTGCCTTTATTCTTTGACGGCTTGTTTTAGAAACATCGAATGGTAGAGGATGAGATAAGATCTTGGATTATTTTTTCATTCTTTAGATAATCTCTAATTCATTCATTTCTCAATGCACAATAATTTTTCTTTCAATTTTAATCCAATTCCATCATATAATTCCGGAACAAGCCCCTGAAAAATTATGAATGCTCTTATATACCGCACCTTATTCAATAACTGGTCAAACGTCCACCCAACGAATAACTTCACACTTGCATGTCTTTGAGACGTCAACCCATCCAAATCCTAATTAGGACCAGCAGAAAACAGCATCAGATCCTTCATCGACCTAAAAATTAAAGAAAGTGCTACACGTTAACCTCTGTTAAAGGACACCGTACATTAATGTATATTTATTCTTAGGGTGTGTTTGTTAACAATAAAAAGTTGTCAAGTTAAAATTTTTCAATCTAAAACTTTTCAATCTCTACAACTATCCTATTTTTTAATCATTTCTTCACATATTTCTATACAACTATCCTACTTTTCAATCATGTCTACACGACTACCAATACAACAAACCTATCCATTTCAACTTTATCCTATTTATTCTTCATCATTACCCTTATCATATCACATCATTTGACAACTTTTCCTCTCTACAACTTTTCACCAAAAGTTTTATCCATTCCCAAACATACCCTTAGACGAAGCAGCAGCAGTCTTTTTTTTTTTTGCCCTTTTCTCTCTCGACAGGTTGAATTTATTTAACGGGAAAACCTGACGTGGAAACTAACGAGTTCCGATTATCTTTTGATTTGAGCTTACCTGCATGCTTAATCGAAATTAAAAGTTTTCCTTCACATAATAATAGATCAAATCACAATTTTCTGCTAAAATTTCTTTTATTAACTTTAAATTCGTGTTCCCAATGAATTTATTTTACTAACTCGTTAATTCTAAGAAGTATGTGAAGTGATGAATTTAGAATTCAGCAATCGTGAGAATCGCCATCGCCTGCCCATGTATAGGATGCGGCCTTCTGGTGGCCGGAGAAGAGCTAGGACAGGGGCAGGGGAAGATGGCCGACAAGGTAGAAACTAGAAAGGTGTCGTCCCTGCCTGCCATCTCGAGATCCGCACCGGCCGAAACGGGCAGGCGTAGACAGAAGCTGGTGCGGCTGCGCGTTCGCAGACGAAGGCGGCTAGCTTCCCAGGAATGCTTTTCGCCGCACCCGCACACGGTCTCCTCCGGTTTGGTACAAACTACAGAGACAGCGCGGGCGCACGTTAGCATGCCCACGGACACCGCCGCCTTCGCCATCACATCTTCTCGCCCGTCATTTAGGGTCAACACAACTCCGACCCTATAATTTCGAACAAATTAAATCCAACACTAGTCTATCTTATTCTGTTTTTGAAATTCGGCAGTTTTTAAACATCAAGTTACAATGAGTTATTCCATTTTCTTTTTCGTGTCTAAAAACATTTTTAGAAAGGGAATGATTCAGTTCAACAGGCGATTTTTTAGTTTTAAACTATTTTCCTAGAACGTAAACCTTTTCTCATATTTGTCCACGTGCATTTGTATATAATTCCAAAAATGAATAAATACCATCAGGTTTATACCCCTCAAATATAACCTATATTCCAAATATACTCACCAAATATTTAAAATACGAAATATACGTAGCAAATATTGATCGAATGCATACATACGCATACCGTTACGAACATTAAACTGACCGTTGGCAAATATTTCATTAGTTTAAATTGCCTTATATTTGTAGGGCATGAAAAAACATGTGTGCAATTGTGAATTCGCCATAGCAGGTAATCTTCTTCTTTATAGCTGGGATAGTATCGAGCAAATCCGGCAAAGTTGTGGATTATCTCAACAATCATCAGAAGCATGTCTAAATGGCAAGGCTTGTATGGCAGCTATTGGGATGGTGGATCAAAAAACTGAAATCAATGCGACAAGCGAATTCGATTTTCTCCGGCATCACGGAAACTGATCGGCAACTAAAGATGTCATATCACATCAAAAGAGGTATAGACAGTGGGAGAAAATTATTTTATTTTTCTTTCCTTCTCTTTGTTACCAAATGACCCAAAACCAACTCCAAGAAAAATCAAGTGAATTTTGAGTTGACATTTTAGTAAATTTCAAACTTGTTTGAAATAAATATCTTATTGTTACTATAATTTAAAATTTTAGTTTCAACACTAAGTTATAAGAAATAGTTGAATAAATAAAAGGAGTAAATGTGAACTATATTTTTAAAAAAATGGGAAAGAGAATTTTCCCTTTATGGAGGGAGGGAGGCGAAAAGCATTTTGTTGGGACTCGGATCTGGGCTCTAGGGGTCGAAAGGGCTGATGTGGAGAGTCATTATCTGGTGGATGGAATTTTGGTTTCTCATGTGAAGTTCATGATCGAGGAGATTTGGGGGCAGAGGAGAGTGAGGGTCCCTAACCCTGGATACTTGTACTAAATAAATAATCATAAAAAAGGAAAGCATTCTCCGGGGTGCATTAATCCTATTATCATAAATTCCAACACAAACGAGCCATTCGCGTTTGGGTAAACACCATTCTGATTAGAACCCCATTCTCATGTGAATCGAAAGGGATGCTATTTTTCAGCTTTTTCACACCAGTTGCCGTCACACCATATGGGTGGAATTTCACACACCCACTTGGGATAATTTACAATTGGGCTTTGGAGACTGGAACTTAGCAATGAGAAAATTCATTACACGTACCTTGTTTCCTCAACAACTTACTCGTTCGCAAGTAGGGATAGCCATTGATAGAAAACAAAAAGACCATTCTATGAGGTAGAATTAGGGGTGCAACTTGGTCCTGATACCTGCAGGTCGACCCCCTGAGTATTCTATTTAGGGTCGATTCGGTTTTGCAGGTTAAATTATCCATTCAAATTGGGGTAGGGTCAATTCCAATGCTGGGTACCCGTGGTTCCGGATTATATATTATTATAATATTTATAACCTCCTAATACCAAAATCCTAAAAATTTACCCTCTATCTGTCGATTGTCTTCGTCCCACGTCTCTCTCCTCTCCAACGCAGTCCTGCGTTGCGCCGTTGCCTCTCCCCTCTCTCCCTCTCCCTCGGCATCGGCGGCTCTCTCTCTCTATCTCTCCCCCTCCCTCTCCTCTCCCTCGTGAGTTTTTTTTCCACTTGGATCAATGGCTTTTTGCAGATTGATTTAATTTGGACGATGATGCACACCCATTTTTGACTTATTTGCAGAACGCTGGTCCATGAGCCGAGGGCTTGATTAGTATGTATGGATTGGACAGATGAATTAAATGTGGGATTTTAATTTGTTTATGCTTCATCTTATAATAGTGAATTGATAGGACCTCTGTTGTTGTCATTTTATTTTGAAATTGTAGGATTTAGAGTTGGAGACGAACAATGGTAATCAAGCGAATGAATCGTTCCAGTTCTTGGATCACCGTAGCAAAGTGAGCAACCATTTCCTTTTCATTTTTTTTTTTTTACTTGTATAATTGAGATTTGTCTCTTTTTGAACAACTCGTGGCTATAGACGGGCTGAGATTACCAGAAATGTCTTCAGATGGGATTAATGTTTAGATCATTGCATGTCATTCTATGCTGGCTCATTGATTGTTCTGTTTTACTTTTTGGCTGAAGCTAGATACGGTTTGATAGAGTTGCAAATTATCTCGTTTCAAATTTAAGAGCTACTTGTCACTCTTTTGTTTTGTTTTTGTTTTTGTTTTTTTTTTTAATTGATTGTTTACAATTGCAAATTTATCTGGGCAAATAGAATTGTCCAACATGCGGAATGAGGTTGCAAATGGAAATGACGTACAAGATTTGAGCATTCAAGACACGATTTCGGAGGGACTTGCATATCAAGGTCTGGGGATATTTGATGCAATGTTAACAAGTTTCTCAATGATTGTGGTTAAAGAGGCTTGTGAACCCAATCTCAAGTATCTATTTTATGTTTCCATTTTCTTTGAGTATGACATCTTAAGCTAATGTAATTATTGTTAATCAATGTTGTTGCTAGATTGGTGATGAGACATTTATCATTGCTGCACTTAGGGCCATGTGTTATCCAAAGTCAAGTGTTCTGTCAGGCGCACTTTCTGCCCTTGTTGTGATGACCGTAAATGTGTTGGTTTAGTACATCCTACTCACATTGAGAACTTGGATTTATGTTGTTTTTTATTGGCAACTGGAATTGATTTTTGTTGGAAATTTTCATTTCAAAGGCTTGACGTGACATGTATTTTCTACAATAATCCTAGATTTTTCTGTCATCATTTATAATTTCAATTACTACCCATTTTGGCTGACATTATCCCTGTAGTACTTATGTCTATTTTCATTCCATTCCAAACTAATCCACATTACCTGTTAGGCCTTGCAACTCTTCATTCCTTCTACTCCTAGTGGTATTTGTCTCCTTAAGCATAATAAACTTTGGTATTGCATTTCCCCAATTTTTATCTTTTTGATATGTATACATTTTGCAGTTCGTGCTTGTGTTAGAAAAGATAACTCTTCTGCAAAATGTCTAGACAGTTGTTGCTAATTCCTAGAAGTGACATTGCTAACATACTAGCTTGCCATAGTTTTGCATTTTCCCAATTTTTATCTTTTTGATATATATAAATTTTGCAGTTTAAACATTTATGCATACAGATTTTGAAGCGAAAAAATTGCTCTAGTTTTGTAAATAGAATTTTTGGAGAAAATATTTAAACAGAATGAGAATGGAACTAGTTGCCTATTTTTCAAAGATTTGTAACCATTTGGACTGGAATAAAAATGAAAATGGAATCAATTTGAAACCGGAACCGACTCACCCTTGAAAAAATAAGGTAGGATAAGCTCCAAATCAACCCGGCATAAAATAAGGTAAGGTAGAGATTTTCCAAAATAGGATAAGGGTAAAGTCCACCCTTACCCCAACCTACCCAAACTAAGTTGCACCCTTAGGTAGAACTCAATTTCATAATTCCATCCTTCATGAGCATTTAAAATTTCATCATACTTATTTATTTTATGCATTTCAAGCTAGCATCAGCAGCCATATTTCATCGACTAGCAATGTTAGCCAGGTGAAAGTTATCGACGCATTTCCCCGTTCACTTCTAATACAACAAAATTGGCCAAGGCTTGTTTTGGCTGCGCCCAGGCAGCAGACCAGCACTTTCGTGGGAAGCAGTTCCCATTTGCTTCCCCTAGTAAGCAGTTTTAAAGGCAATTTTGCTTATTGGATTCCATACAACGCACTTGCGAATCCAAACAGACATTTTTTAAGCACTTCTGAAACAATGCTTATAGCTCAAACCATGGGGCCTGACGAAGCCTTAAAATGCGTCCAGATCATTGTTATCCGTGGGCCTATCGTCAAATTTATCAATGCAGAACGGCCCATTTAGAGTTGGGAAAGTCCCAGTCTACTATCATCATTCCAACTAAAGCAGCAGCCGATCTCATCCAGCAAGGATATTTCACAAAGCAGAAGGCTACTCACAAACGAGTGCATGAAAACGTGTCATTTATATAGAACAGCCTTCCCTCGAAAAAATAGCTTGTACGCATCAACCACAAATCATCAAAAATGTAAAAGCCATCCCTGCAATCTATATGCATATATAAAAATACATGATGTTCCATCAGCCCCATCCCGCCCCACCCTGTAGAGGCACAAAAAAAGTGAGCAGCTGTGCTACTGACCAATTTTCTTATTACCTCCAAACGCTTCTCCCGGGTCAGAAGAACAAAACAATTTGAAGTTAGCATTTGAAAAATGGTCGTTGCAGTCATAATGATCATCTGTACTGGGGTTGCACCACATGTGAGGTGCATCTCACCTGAAAAAAACAAAAAATTAGTACGCAGGCAGCATTCTTCTAACCGTTTTGGGAAACCTGGTATTAATTGCAAAACATGGCAGTTCAGAAAACATAAGGGGATAGCAATTTCCATTTTGCCTTTTGCTAGCAAATCGTGAAAAATAGCAATGTTGATTTGGTAGTGAAAACTAGCCAATTCCCAGTTAATGAACTGAAATGTGAAAGGCTACATGCTATTCACAAATAGCACTACTCGTGCAAAAATCTACCAATGTAGGAATGATATTAAGCTGGCCTTCAGGCAGTTCAACCTATGTTCTTTGCAACACAGTTGGCTGATCTTGAAATCATAGGGATAAGCACATAAAAGGAGGATTAGAAGAAACTGGTCACTGAAACATGCAGGCTTGTCACCAAACAATAAGTCAGCTGGGCCACACAGTTGTGAATTGAGCTAAAGAATAGCTGTTACGTATTTCTTCAAAATAACAAGGCCATCTCATATATAGCAAATAACATAGTTGAGTATCATCAAAATGGAATCTAAAACAGTCAATCTATTGCTGCTACCTGCATTGCTGGCAAGAGATGTTTGCAGATCAAGAAGAGCTTGCTCTTGTGCAACCAAACTGGTAAGTTCTGTCACTGCATTTGTTCCCTCCAGCTGTCAATAAAAACGTGAACTTGTTAAGTCAAAGAGAATGGAGATAAAACAGATAATTTAGGGAACTTTTTTTTATTATATATTTACGAAAGCTGCCTCTAAAGTGAATGCATCAAGCAGAATGCAAAGGACATTGGATGCATAATTGCAGGCATGTTTGAGTACCAGGTTCATTCAAGCAACAAATGATAAAGATCATAGAGATCATCATATCATCATATCATCATAAGCCATTTCCCACCTACGTGGGGTCGGCATAAAGATCATAGAGATCCATCAATGAAATTAAAAGCTGCAAATGCATGACAGCAACAGAAAACAACTTGAAACAGACTGATGCCACTGAAGAAAAAAGAAAAAAGATACACTACATGGATCAACATCCAGTTGTCTGTGAATAGCTGGGAGAATAAGAAACAGATGTGAAGCATTATTTGATCATCTTCTGTACAAATACTTTGACAAGGGGAAGTTCACACTCTTTGCAACCTATCAACCATGACAAGAAGTCAAATTCAGAGAAACGGAGAACATGAGAACACAAAAAAGTCATTTTTTCAACAACAGAAGAACACAATAAGGATGAAATAACCCACCTTTAAAGCCATTTCTTCATCGACAGTAGATCGATAGCGAGAAGACCCCTCCAAGGGACAGCTTCCTCCTTTGCTAATAAAGTTCGCATTACAAAGAGTAGACAATTGTAACAAAATGTCTGACATAAGTCCAGCTCCTCCACCATCCATCCCATGTTCATGCTCTTGCTGCTCATCCATCGGGGAAACATCTGCCACAGATGTGATACACTGAAAAATGGCTAACAACCTCTCCAATGGAAAAGTTCCAGGTCCTTTCATAAGTGTTTCTTGAGCAACATTATCTGCCTTCTCCATGGATGTTACAGAGCTCCTGCATAAAAGAAACTGGGTTCAGCAAATAACATTTTACTGCAAAATTGTGGAATACTAAGTAACATGTCCTTATATTAGGTCTATGGTCTGCGATTAAGATTGTTAATCAGTTGAAAAAATTCTGAATGACCAAGATACTAAAAATCTCCTTGCTTTGCGGATTGATTGAAACAGCTCAATAACAGCAAAGCAGGGATGATTCAGAAATAAATCCAAAGAATGCAAGGTTAGGATGGACTGTTTTACACGTTTTCAGCATTGTTTATCCTAGATGATCAATCACATCAACCTGAATCACTGGGTCATAGACCCATTCTCCAAGAAAACAAAATATGAAATATTTAATTATAAGAGCAATAGAGGATGCTCAAGAGCAGCAGTAGAGCAGAGATTCCACAGATAGTATCAAAGAAGTTACTTCCTCTTGCGCTTTCGGTTATCACTCCCTCCAGTTGAGTCAAATAGTGCAGCATCAAGGGTGGCAGGGTTTCTTGAAGCAAGAAATGCAGAAATGAGAAGATACTTAGCAGAGATAGACATATGAAAATCAAGCTCATCACAAACTTCACCACCACCCTTAATCACATTGCCTTTTCTCTTGACTTTCCCCTTGCTAGCTTCATAAGATGGTCCAGAAGGAAAATTGAATGTCTGATTCAAAGCAGAGGTTATGTGTGGCTGAAGGTAGCTGAACAGCCTTCTCTTTGTGCTTTCATCAGGGACCAGTCCCAAGTCACTCAATGGCTCACAGTATTTCTCAAACAAAGGTGACAAAGCAGTCGATAATTCATTAAGCCTTCTGGTAATCCTACAGAAAGGCTTCAGGACAGCACTGTTTGACAACAAAAATGAATAAATATTAGTTAAACCAGATGAATCAACCACATTGCCTATTTCAAGTCTGTGCATGCTTTCTTAAAGCAGCATATGCTCCGACTATATGTAATTATCAGAGCTCATTACTGCCAATTTGGCGTACAGAAGATAAGGCCTGTTTCTCAAGGAAATCTAATCACAGGTATAGTAGTCATATATATAAGCCAAACATTACCACAAACATTAAAAGAAACTGACGTCGGAAACGATTAACAAGTAGATTTGAGTGTGACGAGTGCTCAGTTGGTGAGCATTTGGCATTTATCCAATCCCAGTTAGGGAATACCAGATCCACGGCCACAACCAAACATCGCATATAAATGATACGCATTTATGGCGAAAAGAAACTTACAGTTTTCTCAAGCATGTATCATATTATCATATGTCAAAGTATTCACAACAACAGTGCAGTTTATATTGTGAAAGTAAATGTGTTGCTTTTACTTACTCCAGAAAAGAGGAATACAGCTTTGGATTTGGTTGGTTCCTCATAAATATCTGATAAAGATCATCTTCAGTATAGTCAGGGAAGAAAATAGGAAGAGGCTCTGGAAAGCCAGTATTTGAATAATACGAATCAATTGAGGTGTGACTAATGAAGATCAAACCCAATTCTGGCATTCTCAGGATATTGAGTAAACTGAACAATGTAGAAACTACATTTGAATTGTTGTCCCAAGCTCGAATAAGCTCAATGTTATCAAATATCAAATAAATCACCCTTCCATCTCCTTGCTTCATTAGCTCCTTTAAACCAGATTTCTTTGGACACCCATCACTGTCATCCACTACTTCACTCAATGCTTCCTTCAGAAAATTGACAAAATCAGCAATTCTTTCACAGCGCTTGGTACTGGAATAACCATTGGTTTTGCTCTTCTTATGACCCAACAGTTGATTCAAAACAGATTCAAACAATAGTCGATGATTGTAACAAGATCGACAGCTTGAATAGACAAACGGGCGATTTAAATGCTTAAAAATTTGAAGGATAACACTTGTCTTGCCAGTAGAAATACCACCATATATGAAGAGAGGGATCAAGGGAGAATTTACAGGACCCAGCAAGTGAAGTAACTCCAGGATCTGGAATCTTCTACCAGGAAAGCTGGACAGAAGATAGTCCCGACTGATGGATTCTTCTACAAGGCAGCTATCATTTGAAGTTGGAGGGACAGGTTCACTTATCTTCAGACTCTTGACAGTAGTTTTCAAAGGAGTCGTGGAGGAGGATCTGGTTATTCTTCTGGGGGTCTGTGGGGTAGCTGTGGTTTCCTTATCTTTGCTCATATTTTTAGTCAAAGCTTGGCTTCACCAAATGTTAACTAGTCCACCTCTTCCGACAGGGAAAAAGCCAGTTATATCTTGCCAACATTCACATTACAAACAGACAGCAAGGCAAAACGTCTGCTGTGGAGAGATACTTGGGCAAACCAAAGTATAGATGTCAGGACTCCACACCATTAGAAGCAAACACAGCCATGAGTCCAATTAGCATTTTCCTACTCTTTGATCAATATAATGATGAACGTTAATCTAACTTGGTACTGTAATTTCAAGAATCCAGCATCCATCAATACCTATAAATAGATATAGACATTGTGTGTATTTGTTAATAAAAAATTCCAGAAAAAGATGCATATATGGAAAATATATAAGAATTTTAAAACTGAGACAACAGGAAAAACTATTGACAGATTAAAGCAAAAAATTACATGAGCAAACATAAAAAGCATTGGGCCAAACCTATTTAAAATTTTCCAATCCACGATATATATAAGTCGAGTTGAAGTGAACTCAACCATAATCCGACCTCGGTTGAATTCAAGTTACATTCAAATGTAACCTATAAATCTAAACCAAACAGCTTAATAACCACGTTCGTAACTTTCTAACATTATTACACAGAAAAGATAGATAAAATTCACACAAAACAGGCTAGATATAGGTCTCAAAACTGACCTCCTGATGCTTTCACGAATTACATAGGGTTAGATTTCATGAAAATCCAGAACTTAATGGCAACAGGCTAAACCCATATTAAATATGCATACACAACAGATATTGGGACATATAAATGCACCTGGTAGACAACACTGAACCCACTAACGTGGAAAAATTTTTACAAATATAATTCTGACAAATGTCTGAACTCTTTGATTCAGCCAAAGCTTGAATTTTACACTCATAGCTGCGTTTGTGAGTTCATATGTTTAACACTTCTGTTTGACAGAAGCCACTGCTCAAAGAGGAAGCGTATTTAAAAAAATGATAATACTGCCTCTAAAATCTTCAGACGATTAAAAATTAAAATAGAAATTTAAGTACAGGCAATAATTTTGTGGAAATACCTTATCAAGAGAAACAGAAGACTTTCATCAGATGATTTGCCAGAAATTAGTTGTCAGAGAGGGCAGGAAGGCAACTGGTGCGAGAACAACTCGAAAATCAGAGAAGAAGAGTTTTCTAGGTTCAGCAGCAGAGAAGAAAGTGGAGGCTGTGGGTCTACTCACTCCGATCTGACAGGCATTAAGGAGCATTGGTTTGGTCATGCCCCATCTTTTGTCGTGAGGACAAGCAGTCACTTCTTGTGGACCTTGTAGAGGGTGGTTTTTGTCAATCAGCTTCCCTAGGACAATGTTATTAGAACTGAATGAAAGAAATGAAAGAACTGGTCTAGTTCAAACTGCTTAACCAGTTTGAATCAATGATGTTAGTGTTGCATATTTATGATGTCATAAAGGTTTAATTATTTTTAATTAATTATAATTGGTAAATTATGTATTTATAAATCATAATCTATATGTTAGATTTTAATCAACAAAACAAAACATGTAGGAAAAAATTAATAGAAAATTTTAAAAAAATGTTTAAGCATGAATATCTTAAAAAATTAACTATATTAATTGACCTGAAATATGTAATAAGCCTTGAATGTTGATGTTTGACTCTTGAATCCTCCCTATTTATCTCGGTGTATTTATAGATTGTACTTATGTAAACATATCCAACATAATAAGAAATAAAATAAATCAATAATTGTTGAAGGATTGAACAAGTAAATAATTCATAATTATATAAGAATTAAGAAAAGTACATGTGCTCAGCAAGAATGAAAAAAGTCTACAAACACATCATTCTCATCAAACATGAAATTTTAAAAGTTTACAAACACATCATTCTGGTCAAACATAAAATTTTAGAAGTCTACAAACATCTAGATTATTATTTTTTATTTGCAATTTTTTGACATTTTATTTGCTGGCCTATAGAGATAATTTGTAGTCTATGAATTACATCAAAAGAATGAATCACATAAAAAAAAAATATTTTTTTTAAATATGGAATCCTACTGTCTAAACTAATAATTCATCCAAGCATTCAATCATGTACAATACATCAAACCGACAATTATTCGATTCAGATTACGGATTGAGAATGGAAAAAAAAAAAATTGCAAATTTACAATACACCCATATGTTGCTACTTGTTATTAACGCGAAGCATAAGCCATAATGCCGGCTATTGGACGTGAAAATATTTGTAACAGAGCAATTTTTTGAGTATCGTACTGTTCTGAAAGAAAAAAGGAGATAGCAAATGAAAATCCAATAAAGGAAAATTGAAATGAAAGTTTACTTGTCGTAGAAACTCAAAAAGTGCTCTTTCAGTCCATCCTTCTTACACCAACTAAAAAAAATTGCCGATCTCAACTATTTTTCAACTTTGGAAATAGCGATTGTCCAAGAGAAACAGAGGAAATTTCACAGCCAAAATCTATCGCAAAGATGCTCAGAAAGCAGCCATTTACGTGGATTTCCTCTTGCCTCTAGACACCTTTTTAGAACACGGCCATCTCCAACTTCAACCGCATGTGAGGGGCCGTCACCGAAGCAGGAAGGACGCCGAACACTGTTGCCTGCTGAGCTGCTGGATACGCCGGGATTCCAGGACTGAAGCTCGCCGAGGATGGTGATCCGTGAGCGTTCGAGCGGAAGGCGAGAGCAACTTGCGTTGTCAGTCGAGCTCGGCCTCGGACGTTGCCAGGGATGGTGAAGAAGTGGGGCAGTGTGAGCTAGGGCACTCTTCTTCTGGCGGGAATCGGGATGGGAAGTGGGAAGCTGATTTTTTGTTTTTGCTGCGGGCAGCCGAACCGGTTGAACCAGGTTGAGCGGTTGAGTCGATTAAACCGGAACCAGGACGGGTTACACATGGGGTTGAAACCCGGGCTCATAGTTCATCTCGATCCTAACCCTAACTTTGTCCGTAAAACATCAACTTGAGTCTAAAACCTTATTTGTAAAACCTAAACTCTAACCTTATTTTTGAAATTCAAATTTGGGTTATGTTTCGATTAAAATTTGTGTTAGTAGATTTACATTTTATTTAAAAGTGATAAGCTTAGAATTTTATATAAATAACTAATAATAATAAATCATGTAAGTAAACATAATAATATATAATCAAACTACATATTTTTTAAAAAATAGTAATATAAA
>JAXCLR010000063.1:59027064-59045415 GCA_035584095.1 Annona squamosa | reverse complement strand
AAATAAAAAAAAATATATGTATGCGCCCGGGAGCGTGCAGTGCTGCACGCTCCCGGGTGCACTGAATCAGAGTCCCTCAACTCTCTTTTCACCGTACACTTATGCAAGAAAATGAGGTGGCCCGTTCTTTAGCTAACCTGGTTTCTATTTCTGCAAAAGAATCATTTTAGTTGGTGGGGATCTACCCCACAAGAAATTGTAAGGAAAATCTGTACGGATAATTTTTTGACAAGTAATTACTTGGATTTCTCTCCTCCAAACCCTTTTCAAGTGGAAAGTTGGTCGGATTAGAGTAATTCTTCTATCAAACAAAAAAAAAATGTTGGGCGTGAACGTCAGCGAGGACATGTCCTTCGATGCCCGAACTTAGGAGCGTCTATATTGAGATTTTAGGAGCAGATGACCTGATGGGTAAAATCATAAATGGCCAGGGCACAATTGGGTTTTTACTTCTTAAAATCAACCTATCTGCATAATAATTTAATTATTATTTACTTGTTTAAATAAGGCATTCAAGAGCCATCTAAATAAAAATTATAAAAATATATATATTTATTAGAAAAAGGCTTTACTCCATGTATCCCGTTGCGATTTATACTGTATGCATTTTTGATATTTTATTTGATTATAATCTATTATGTTAAAAATTCAAGCCACCTCATATGTTTAGGTTTATTATGAATTACACACAAGTTTAATTAAAATAATTTTTAATTAGATCTAAATCAAAAAATATTCTAATTAGATTTATGTATAATGCACAGCAAACCCAAATAGATGATACGACCTGAAATTATTTTTTAATATTGATATAAAACATAAACTTGACTATAAATTTTTATAATTAATAATGTTAAAACTTAAAAGAGTGTGATTTCAAGGCAGCCCATGCATTCAAGTTTGCTGTCAACTGTACACAAATCCAATTAAATTTTATTTCTTATGTCATGCAAAAATTTATGGAATAGAAAAAATATGAAATCCACATTGCCCGGCAAGTCATCAGAAGCTATTTGAAGGGCCTTTTTGAACGAATGAAAATTTAAAAAAGAAATCATAGAAAACACAAAGAAACTGATTTTGGGAGTGGAGAGAAACGGACGTCTCTAATATAATGAATTAAACGAAAGAGGATTTATCTGCATTCTCCCGCCGTCTTTAGTAATTTCGCTAGTTTTATCATAAGGCCATTGGTTTGCAACTCTTAGCTGTATTTATAAAAATTCTCTTGTAAATTTGAGGTGCAACGTAGGTATGATAACTTAAAATAAATAAGGCAAATTACTATTTTATAACTACAGAACAGAATAGGTTTTAAATTTAAAAAACTATTCGGTTCAATTAGTATAGGATAGGTTTTAAAGTCCAGATATCCGTAACTCACCCAAATTATTAAGGTACATTCAATATATATTTAATAAAGTATCTTTTGTAATAATAACATAAATATATTCTTTAAATATGTAGAAACTTGTTAAAATTTTTATTATTTAGTAAATTTAATAAATATATTTCACAAATTATATTATTATCATCTTGATTATGGATTTTTAAGTAAAATTTATTATAAATTTATAATTTTTAAATATAATATGAAGATTATTTTAAAGAATTGATAAAAAAATTTAAATTGAAATCAAAACCCATTAAATCTTAAAAAATAAGATAAGGGAGCTTAAAACCAATCCGACTTAAAGCATGGTAGGGTGTGAATTTTTAAAAATAAGACAAGGACATATTGGACTCCAAACTGAACCTACCTTCCCTAAGCTATAACCCCTCATGCGAATATGATTGGAGATTTTGCATGGTTGTATCATTTTTTAAATTTACATTTTGAACCTTGGAAATTTTTATTGCATTTTAGCTTTACTGAAGTTAATGTAAGGTTTAAATTGCAATACAAATTAACTTATTGCAAAATGAGTCGCAAGGGCTTAAAAAACTATTTTACAAACTTTTGAAGTCTAAAATGTAAAAAACATAACTTTGCTTACAATTATATAACCTACACGGACAAAATCAAATGTACGATGATATAATTAAATCATGTTTTGCCTCATCTTATGATTGATGAACAATCATAAAAATGGACCTAAATATTGGTCATGGATTGCTGATCTAATGCACACGGGGCAAAAAATTATTTTAAAATTGTTTTAAAATTTTCTATACAACTATTAATCTAATTATATTTAATATGTGTAACAAATTTTACTATTTTGAAGATTTTTAGATATTTTTTATATTTTTTAAAATTAATATCATTTTCATAATTAATAGCCAGGTACATTGAGGCAAAGTGCACTCAAGTACATTTAAAAAGGTTCCTCGGTGATTTAACTAAATAAAGGTTATGGAATTACCCAACTTGGATTGAATTTTGTTGTCGGAAATGCTAAAGATTTGTATATGAAATCCTTAAGCTAACTAGCCAAGAAGTTTAAGTGAGTTTTTGACATTATTTTGGATGTTAGGGATGTGTTTGGATAAGTGTAGAATTTTGTATTCTTTATAATTATCCTATTTTTAGTTTTTTTTTTTACATATTTTGATACAAATACCTTACTTTTCAGATAATTATGTATAACATTTATTCTTTTTACTCATCATCATTATTCCTATTATGTATTTACGTCATATCATTTTTTTGTAAATTAAAATTTTTTTTACCTAAATTACATAAAAAATGTGGAAAAAGTTGGAAAAGGATAAAAACTTTTAGCCTGTTCTTTTTCCTCATTACAAGTATGAGATCTCATTCGGAGTGAGTAGATTAGTTGCTTTCCATTAGTAGGAAATGTGAGTCCTGTTTTCAGCCCTTTCCAGGGATGGTTTCAGCTCAACCAAAACTGAGCATCTCCTACCAAATTTTTATTTTATTTTTTTTGAAAAAAACACTAAGCATCTTCTCAATTAGTGGCGGACTTCACTTCCAACCACAGAAGTTGGAA
The DNA here is from genome assembly GCA_035584095.1 of Annona squamosa. NCBI lineage: Eukaryota > Viridiplantae > Streptophyta > Magnoliopsida > Magnoliales > Annonaceae > Annona > Annona squamosa. The sequence goes on along the minus strand of JAXCLR010000063.1, from coordinate 59,042,461 downwards.
TTTTCTTGTTTGCGCCGAAATCAAGCCACAATCCTTGTCGCATTGCACTAGATCGCCCCTGCTTCGAAGCCCCCGTAAAGAAATGTTGGCGTGAAAATGCAATGAATTCCAACCATCGCATTTCTATGTATAATATTATTTTTACGAAAATGTAATCAAGTCACGTTTGTTGGTACACGCATGGTTTAGGAACGAAAGCCCATCGGAAAGGGTGGAAAAAAAGGGGGAAAAAAGGTACGGCGTCGTAGGATGAGGTATGATGGACCCATCTTTGCCGCCAGTGTATGGACCCAAAACTACCGAAAATAACTTCCACCTGCCCCAAAAGGATCTTCCAACTACGCGCAGTCGCGCACGCACAGACATGTCATGTTCAACTTCAACCGCGCACTATAAAATTATTATTATTTTTTTTAAAAAAAAAAAACGTAATGGAATTTTCTAGACTGCAGCTGAATATCACAGCCGTCTGATTATTGTCCACGACTAGCTATCCTAACAGTAACTAACAGTTTGTTTGTAATCTTAACATCCCCAATTATGATTTTTGTTTGCAGCAGGTACTTGTAGCTGAAAAATAGCTTATTGCAGATCATGAATGGAGAATTAAAAATGCGGGGCAAGTTGGCTTAAAAAGGTTTGGAAAGAATTAAAATTGAATTCGGACAGGCCAAACCTAGTCGACAGGATCAGATCATAGGATTCTACGACTCCCGAAATCTGTATATGAGACAGCCCCAAAACCAATAGATGCTACCGGATCATGTGAAGATGTCAGAGCATGCCTAGCTAAAATTATTTGCTGACCAGCAGGTTATTACTCACCAAAGAAATGTAAAATGGATCATGTCGTCCTGTGTGTTTGTTGACTGTCCACACAATCCGGCACCAACAGTATGGATTGATGCACATGTTTGTTTATGAGCTGAATCATATGAGGCTCTAATTATAAGCTTCAACAAATGGCAAAATTTTAAAGAGATCTCTTAAGACAATGATTAGTGTAATAAGCATGAAATGATAGGAGGCGGCCAGAGAGAGAGAGAGAGGGAGGGAGCGAAACGGGGGAAAAGACTACGAAAAAAAGGATGAGATTAAAATCATACCTCGGCATGCATGATCAAGGCAGCTAAAAATCACCCCATTTTGGAGAAATGATCATCAGAGCAGAGCTCATGTGGGTTTAGCTCTCGCAGTAGAGATGAGATAGGGAATCATTGCGATTACAGTTGTTGCCGAGCATGGAAAAAGGGCAGGAAAAGACTAAGGAAGAAAATTATTAAATTTGGGAGAAGGACGAACGCATCCCTCGATATGATTTTTGCACGCCAAGCTTTTTCTAGGATGCCCCGTCGCCATTCTCATTTCTTTGTAATCTCCTTTGCTTTCAATGGGGTTTTCTCCTTTTAAATTCTCTCCCATTTCTTGTGCCATTCTAGGCCCCACTCCCAGCTAGCTAGGTACATCTCTTTATTTTTGTTCCTGTGATCATTTACAGACATGTGGGACATCTGGGTGAGATCTCAACCATTCGTTGGGCATGATTTTCATAATGTGTGTTCTAGTCAAGGGTGGTTTGCAAATTCCTACATCGAGCTTGTTTAATTTCTATTTTTTTTTTCACTTATAACTTTTGCAGTTACAGTAGATGACTTCGAGTTTCAATCTTTTGCCATCCAACTTTTAATTTTTTGCACTTGCAGGGTGTTTTTGGTAATCAAGAAAACTTATCAATCAAATACTTCTCCATGAGTTTCATTGATTTAGAAAAAAAAAACATAGAATTAAGTCCTATGGAAATTAGTATGTCAATTCGTAAAGAAGAAAAAAAAATAATAACAAATACATTAATATTATTAGAGATGTATATGAGAGAGTTATAATAAATGTGGGGATATTTCTTCGATTATAATAGGTTCACGTTAAGGCTTAGCCTTAAGTCATTATTTTTTATTTTAGTTATGGATGAATTTATTAGATATTTACAATAAGAAATACCTTGGTGCATATGTTTGAAGATGATATAGTTCTAATGAATAAAACTAAAAAAGATTAAATTTGAAATTAAACAAGTGAAAAAATGCTTCAGAATTAGAATCTAATGGTTTTAGAGTTAGTCACACAAAAGTTAACTATATAAAATATAGCTCCAACAATAGTGAGCACCTAGATGAGGAACTAAATTAAGATTTAAGATAAATAGTAACAATAAATCACTTTTTGTATTTAGAATCAATATTTTAAGAGAATAAAATAATTAAGGAAACCATCATAAATAGAATTAAAGTAAAATGGAAGAAATGATGAAGTGCTTTAGAAATTTTATATGATCATTGAATTCTAATTAAATTAAAAGAAAATTTTTATTAAATTGCAATTAAACCAACTATGTTTTATAGGGCAAAATGTTGAAAGTTAAAGAATAATATATACATAAAATTAAGTGTAATAGAAATAAGAATGTTGAAACAGATGAGTAGTAAAATAAGAAAAGATGAAATTAGAAATGAATTAATTTAAGATAATATAAAAGTAAAGCTCGTGAGTGCTAAAATGAGAGAAGAAGACTAAAGTAGTTTTGTTGTATTAAATATAGACACGAAAGGGTACCAATTAGGACAATTAAATTTATTAAAGTAGAAAATGTTAAGAGAATAAGAGAAAAACCTAAAAAATATCAATGTAAATAATTAAATAAGATATGAAAATATTATAAATTACTAAAAACTTAATTATTGATTGTCAAAGAATAGTGTAACAGAATTTATACAGGAGCAGTGATCCTATTAACCTGGGCTAAACAAATATCTCACTTAATCTATCGCAAAAAACTCATTTATAATAATTTTTTCTTTATACACTTGTTTATTTAAGTGTATTTAATATATATATATATAATTTTACCATTTTTTGGATATGTGTATATATTTATTTTAGATTTTTAAAGATAAGTGTATTTTAAATACACATATACATAGATGTTTAAAATTTTTGAAAAAATATATAAATATATTAAAAAATGGTAAATTTTAGTTTATGTGTTAAATACACATAAATAAACAAGTGTACGAAAAAACACAAAAAAATTATTATAAATGAATTTTTTGATGTGTGCTAAGCGGAACATTTGCGTAGTCCAAACTAAAATGATTATTACTCTTTATATAGCTAACCCTACTTAGAAAGGCCAACCACACATTAATGAAAAAGGATGGTTTCATTTTACATGAATCCTTAGTATTAGCGTTTGATCAAAACTAAAAATTTTAGATCATGGTCCATCCATTGGTGCCCATAAGACCGACTGGATCATTGTAGCCACGTGCACCTTTATAAAAACCGAGGAAGAAAGAATAGTGGTCCATACATATGAGTAGTTTTGAAACATAACGTAGGAATAACCTTTTGATTTTTATATAATTTTAAAATTTTAATATGATCTAAACCACTCATTACATTTATTTTGAACCATTAAATTACTAAATAAAATTGCTTTGATTAGAGGCTTAGGTGGGCCATAAAAATAAAATTATGTTAAGATAAATAATCATAATTAAAATTAGTTAATAGTTATGAAGCATATTGATTGATATGCTTTCATATATTCTAGTTAAATAAATGATATTAGATATCTTAGATGGATTGAATTTGTTCAATTTTTACATCGAGGAGAAAGTCAAAAGTTTGGGTTATATTTCAAATAAAAGGATGTTTTGAATTATAATAAAAAATGGTGTATTTGGGAAGTGATAAAACTTTTGATGAAAAAATTTTGAAAGTAAAAACTGCAAAATGATGTGATACAATAAGAGTAATTATGAAGAATAATGAGAATAAAGTTAAAATAAATATGTTAGATATCAAGGTAATTTTGTAGAAATGATAGAAAAGCATATAGTTGTATTAGAATATGTGAAAAAATAATTTAAAAAATATAATTGCTGTATAGATTGAAAAGTTTTAATTCAAAAAGTTTTATGAATTGCCCAAATACCATCTACCATGTGTTTGCATATTAAAATTAGATACATATTAAGTCCAAAAGAAAACGGAATATTTGACACCTCGTAATTTTCATATAGTATACGTATGCGCACATAAATTTGACAGTACTATGACCATATATATGGCTTATGGTGTGTATATGAAATCTCATATGATTCAAAGAGTCGTTCATTTTCAAGAACTCAGAAAAGAAATGTATGGAAAAGAGGAATAAAAATAAAGGAACAGGGCTTTTTGCATTTATTTTGAAATGTTTTATTTCACAAATTTCGCCTCATAACTGATAAATGCTTAGTAAAACTATAAATCATTGACTAGGAAGATTAGATTGCGCACAATGTAAGGATAGTATTTCATGGCCCCATGTCTAAAATCCAAGTAGTCGGCGATTTTTTTGGGTAAATTAATGGTCAAAAGATAAAATGCTCGGAGCAACTTAATCCTTTCAAAAGTTTAAGAATTTGATCATCTATTCAAAATTCAATTCATTCATTGTATTTAACATCATTTGTCTAGTTAAGAGATCAAGTTTCATTCAAATTAAGTATATGCATAGGCTATATTTGATAAAAAAATATTTATATTTATATGTAAATGATAAAAAAATGTAGATTCATTTATATATATATATATTAAAATATAATAATACTTTATAGAGTCATTATTTACATATAAGTGATATTTTAAACTATTTAGATTTTAAAAATATTACTTTAAAATGGATGTTTTACTATTAAATTATTTTATTATGTTGATTTTATATGTTGAACCCATATATTGTGATACTAGACAAATGAGAATTTTCATGATAATATAAATGATGTAAATACTATGAATTAAGTGAATTTTCCATCAACAACTAAGATTTTAAATATAAAAAGAGTCACATAGAAAAATGAGTTTCATAGAAGCAAGTCCCGCAGACAAAGGCAATAGAAAAAACTTATATTAATAAAGAAGATAATTAATAGCCAAAACGTAAATAATTTCCAAAGAAGTAAAAGTATTAAGGTAATTAAATGTTGCATGAAAAAAGGGAAAAAAGGATAGAAAGTAAAGTAATTTGCAAATATACCTACTTAGTTTATCCGTGCAAATATATCCACATAGTTTCAAAAATGTTAAACTAATTTTAAATAGTTTGACTATAATTGCAAATATATTCATGCCGTTATGATGCCGTTACTGCTCAATCACACATGAGTATATATGTAAAGATGTGCAAACTTTTTGAGTTTATTTGTAAAAACTAAGTATATTCACTTAATTTAATTGCAAATAAATTCATGTAGTTTGCTCCTATTTGCAAATATACTCATATTACGATGATATAATAATGACGTCATAATGACGCAGATATGTTTACAATTATGATTAAACTATTTGAGATTATTTGTAATTTGTGGAACTATATGAGTGTATTTGCAATTATGGTCAAACTAAGTAGGTGTATTTGCAAATCGCCCTAATATTCACCTCTTTCCTAAGCGTAAATAGTTGACAAATTAATTAAAGGCCCTGATTCATGCAAAATGGGAATAAAAGGTCCATTTGTTTAATTGTCCGGTTTGCCATGTGTAAAGTGTGGCAAGCGATTTGTGACCAATTTTTTTCTTTAACAAGTAACCAGTACACTTAAAGTCTAAGTAACATATGCTTTAAAAGTTGCATGGATAAATTGATATATTCCACTTAAAATAACATGCCACTCTAACAAAAAAATCTTTAAGAATTAAGTTAAAAAGACATGAAAAGGATATTGAAAAAGTTGCACGCATACTTGTGTGGATTTCAATTTTCAAGTGCCTAAATTGAAGCAACTACTCGACAGCAGTACTTGAGATCACTTGTTCGATTGGATTGAGTGGTCCATTTAATTATACTATAGAGGCAAAGAAAATAGTGAGAATTCCCATATCTTTTTTCAGGTGTATATATTTTTTATTCTATGAATTTTTCTCTATTTTAGCGGATGAAATCTATTCCGACCATTATACTTAAAATGATCTAATTACGTTTTTTGATAAAAAAAAAAACTTACTAATTGCGTCGCACCATTTGATAATGTACAGGATAGCGTGTAAAATATGAAAGAAATATTGCGATATTATAAAACTTAATGACAACAGACAATTGAGATAGTATGGGCCACATTTGCTTATATATTTATGCGTAAATCATTAAAAATGCTTAGACTAAATTTGCATCAGAATATAACAATACTTTATAAAATTATTTATTTATGTAGTGATGATATTTTAGATAATTTAGATGTTAAAAATGCAATTTAGATAATTTAGATGTTGAAAATGCAATTTAGAAAATTTAGATGTTGAAAATATAACTTTAAAATTAATATTTAAAGTAAATTATTTTATCAAGTTGATTTTGTACATTTTTAGATAAGGGCGATGTGCAAATTATGGAAGTTTACGTGAGAATATAAATAATGCTAAATATAATAGATAAAACAGAATTTTCATCAATCATAAAAATGGTAAATATAAATAAAATTGTATAGAAATAAAGTTTCATAGAATTAGAGATCTTTAATTAATGATTTTCAATTTTTATAATGAATATTTAATGTTTCATCTTTAATGCTCAAATTCGTGCTGGAGTAAAAAAAAAATGGACGAAATAATAACGTGATGAGATTTTCCATTTAAGAACAAGCTTTTTTCATTCTTAAAAAATTGTCAATTTCAATAAATAATAATCTTATATTAAATTTTCAATATTACTTTTTCTATTTCTAAGATATATTTTTTTTATTCCAATGCACAATAATAACACTTTTCCATCAAATCTTCCTTTAACATCTACATCCTATTCCACGATCCCGAACAACATGACAGATCCAAACCTCATATGTTTTAGATGATTTGATAGAGCAATAGCTTGCAAACTCCCTCATTTTCATCTGGTCGCAATCTCTTCAATTTAATTAAAACTAGTAATATTTTTTAAAGGGAATGACGCTACAACTAACAACGATAATGACTTGGTCCTAGAAGCGCGGTTGAGGAAGGCCCGTCTTATCTGTTATTCTAACATGCGGTTGTAGATTTTTATAAATTTTTTTCATCTAACACAGCTGCTGACCTTTTAAAAATTATTCGCCTTTTTAAAAGTAAAGTCCTGGTGACGTTTTATAATGAAAATAAAAATAATAACGATATCCTATCAAAGAAGAATTAAGTTAGTATTTTTCATTATATTATATTGGATAGAATTAAGTTAGTATTTTTAAGTTAGTATTTTTCATTATATTATATTGGATTACAATGGAGACAATGCGCCCACATGTTAAATGGCTATGCCTTGTTTGACAATTAAGATGGTAATTAAAAGAATGTATGGGACGCATGCTGCGGAAATCCCAATCTGATTGTTGATTTTTCCATCTATTACCACCTGTTCTTTTCAAAGATCACACCCCCTCTTATATTTCAATACTCATTTTAGCAGTCCATTAAGGGTATGTTTGGGAATGGATAAAATTTTTAGTTAAAAATTTTGAAGAATAAAAGTTGTCAAATGATGTAATATGACAAGGGTAATGATGAGGAATAAAGAGGATAAAGTTAAAATAAATAAGTTAGTTGTGTAGGTAATTATATAGAAATGATTGAAAAGTATAGTAGTTGTATAGAAAAATGTGAAAAAATAATTAAAAAATATAATTTTTTTTTATTGGTATATATTTTACATACATCTCAACACATATTATACTAAAGATTTGAGACATTCTTACAAATATGAGAATACACACAACTCACTCAAAGAAATCTGGAGACATAGCTCCACCAAAGTAAATAGGAAGACACAGCTTTCAACAACCTACTGAGAGACAACTACTCCCAACACCCCTCATTTTTTGGTCGAAATCCTGAAACGGGATTCGAACTTGCACCAGCGCCTGCCAAGCTTCTGACGGTCAGTTGGTGACCAATCGAGCACGGTTCGGTTGGTAAATATGATATTTATAAAAAGTGAAAAGTTTTAGCCTAACATTTTATCCTCATTGCCAAAGTCGATTGCTAGTTTGATTAATGCACATTCATTGACATCTCATGTGTTTGGCTGTGTAAATTGACGAGAAAAAGATAAAATAGAATATCACACAAGTATATAACGAGTAGAGCAGTAAGACCTCGGCAAAATGGTAACATAACCATTTAAAAGAAAGGAAAGAGAATAATAATGGATATAACATATCAATTGGGTAACTTGCCGGGGCGCTATTGGATTCTGATAAATTACATTCGAAAGTGCCGAGTTCAGTTTCATTAAAATTCAAGATCACCCATCAAAATAGCCTTGTTTAATTCAGGTGATGGAAGATGTAATAGGGAGTGAATCCTGCTTTGAACCAAGACGTGTGATGCTCGGATATGTTGCACCATCCGAGGGCCTTAGACTTGGATAAGTAGGGTCACGTTTTCATTTGTATTGAATTTTGAAATAGCCGGCGAAAGTTTTCTGTGAAACCAACTACGAGCTCCACAATTTCAGAAACAGAAGCCAACCCAAAGCTTGCAAGATGCAGCCAAGGAATCCCTCTATGATCAGTAACTTTCTCCTGGCCCATGAACAAAGCTCCGACGTTTTGGACCACTAAAAAGTCTATTGGCTTATATCTGTGATAGAATAATCATGCGACTGCTGAAATTAATCCTTAGTAGCCATCTTGCAAGTGGTCCAGAAATTCGAGGGACTTCCAAATAACTGGTCATTACAAGATATTATGGTGAATATGCCCGATGCAGCGCACATGGAATAATCCTCATATTCTGGAGATGGGTAGGTGAGATTTAATGAACATGTCTAGGTTTGGTAAATAAAAAGGAATTTGGCAGGCAATCTGTCATTCTGTCACAGTTGTTAAGCCCTTAATATAGAAAAAAAAAAGTTGCAACCAGCCCTTCTCTTTTTATCAAATGCAACACCAAGGCAAGCTTTTAACATCCATTTAGTTGCACATGAGATCTAGAGAGAAAAAAAGAAAAGCTTGATTAGGATGGGGATCAGTTCAGCTAGAAAGAATGATGGGATGGAGCTTTGGAGCTGTAGACTTGAGAACTACTCATTATTATATTTATTTAAGGCTAAAGCAACAGCCACACTTAAATAAGTTTTGTTAACAAAAGGGATATACAAAGTGACCCATGTTGAAAGTAATCACAGATTTTTGTAGAAATGATATCGTCTGACCCTACTTATTTGCAAAATGACCCACCCGACACGACCCATTCCTATCTTTCATCACATCCCCCGCTTGCAAAAGTGATGAAAAGGGTAGCAACTGTCTTTGCCAAAACTGATAGCTAAAGTGGACCCAGAGCTGCAATTAAGATCATTGATCTGATGGTCCATCTAAACTTCAAAACCTACCTGAGTTAAAGATTTAAACAAAAAAAGAAAAAACTCCCTGAGTTTTTCATCTTACATAGCCACTAATCAGATGTGGGATTGTTTTCACGGTTCCGGTACAATCAGGTTCACCATATGACAGATCTTGATCATTATGTGATGGGGCCACCTTAACTATATTAATTAAGGACGGAGGAATGTTTTGAACTACTTATCAGGTAATCATGTGGGAAGGTGTAGTGATGGCATTTCAAGTTGTTGTGAGTGCTTTTTAATTGAAAGGGGATTTGGGAAGAGAAAGAGATTAGCAAGCTTGAGAGAAAAGAAAATCGCGTATAATGATGCCATGGGTGTAAGGATGGGGTTGGCTTTGTTATGGGGTCTTTAAGTGGTTGTTCGGAAAAGGGTGGGATGTTTGATGGTCGATTAATCTGTTAGGTTAGGACAGTATTACATTCCTTAGCGAAAGGTGGAATTTTTGATGGCCCAGTACATGACCCCTTTAGACTAGGACATGATTACACATGCCTTATCCAACAGTAAAATATTCCAATTTAGAGTTAAGAGTAGGTTGCAAGCTCCTTTTCCTATTTTTATATTTCGCCTACTTGAGCATGCTTATGATGAATGTAGTCCATCTGCAGAACATCCATCTGAATAATTATTCTACAGAGGGTTTAATAAGGTAGAATTAAAATATTAACATGACCAACTTCTTTGATGGTTTATAACGTATCATGCGATTATTGATTTCTTTGATGGATGATAAACCTAGGTAAATTTAGGACTTAAAGCTACGTTTGGTCTTCGTGTGCAGTCATTATGAAATGCGAGCTGTTACAGGTTCTTTTACCATTATTCAACACTGATGGTGGGAATCTGCTAAAGGATTTCAAAATAGAGCTGGAAATCTCACATGGAGAATTGCTTGTGGATCCGCTCCAAACACATCCAACTGTATTACTTTCAAGAAGGATAATTCAGTAAGAAAAACGATTAATGCTTTTTTAGTACTTCTATAGCTATATAATCCAAACACACCCTAGTATGAAATGATAAATATGACTAAACTCTAATTGTAATTCTAAGTTAAAAATTCACATTGAAATGAATTTTTAGTACTTCTATAGCTATATAATCATGCTTTTACCACTATAAAATTATATATTTTTTAAATATAAAGTTTTATTTATAATTTCATGATTATGTTTTGGGCATACTTGTCATTTCACATTGGGGCTTGAATTTAAATGAAATTTGGGCAAAATGCACAAGTATATTTAGAAATTTTTAAAGTTTGTGGGTATAAATAAACTTAAGAGTAAAATTTGTGAGCGCGTGTGAGATATGCCCTAAAATATATATGCACACTATGTACCTATGCTAACTAAGCTTCTACACTATATATTTGCTTGGATGAGAATTTCTTGTAATTGCAAATTTTTTATTTTATTATTATTTTTTTATATTTATTATTATTTTTTTATAGTGTCACTCACCTTGGATGATAAGGTATTAGAGGTGTATTCCAAAGGCAGCAGAGTAGCTATTAACCGTATCCAACATTTGAATCTTTTACCTTCCACTTGATAAAGATTTACCTATCTTCTTAATGTATGCTAAATTAAATTTGTCAGTCTACGGATTTGCATTTGTATGCTGACCTGGCCTGGCAATATTTCTACACGAAATTGTTATGGAAGACTGTCATTATCCGTAAATGATATGAAGTAGACTACGCTCGTTCTAATCCACGCGGAATATTCAGTGATATCTTGGTGTCACGGGTTTGAACTATCTGTAGACTCAAACCACGTAACCGACCTAAGGTTCCCGACCTTAGCAGCCATTTCTGAACCAAATAGAGGTTACACGAGGCAACAAACAAAAAACAATAAAGAAAAGGAACAAAGTAACTTACAGGAACCAATATTCCCAACCTTTCATTAAAGGAAACAATGTCTGACTTTACAAGTGTATTGACCCACTCTCCACAGCTCTCTCTGGTCTCTCCTTTGAGTCCTTTACAAATGAATTAAATGAGTATTTATGAGGTTACAAGTTGCATCACATGGTGACACATGTCCGTCATGTGTCATGCATAGAAGCTACCCACGTGCCCCACTCTCTCAAGTCATGGGACATGTGGCACTAAGACTTAGTCCACCCATGTCATGTGTCCCCCCACTTCAGCAAGACTTAGTCCACCCTCAGCCACTTGTGTGCCACTTGTACGCCACGCGAGCAATGCATGTCATGCGTACCGAAACCGCACACATGTAAATGTTCCTGTACTCTGTACCTATTCCACGTCGCCACGATCCCTTGATCACCATTAGGCGTCCCCAATGTTGTAGCGCCGTCACGATGCTAAGCATCCACGATCCCGCCTTGGAACCGTCACTCGTTCCATGCTTAGAACGACTCACGTGAGCTCCACGCCCTGTAAACATCACCCGTTGTCGTGCGGATGACAACACCGTCCACCTCGGGACAGTCCATCATGTAGAGTTGTTACACTTGGTCAACACTGTTACGAACTTAGCGAAAGCAGGGCCGATCGAGTCTGTTGTCCAGAAAAAACATCTATCTAGTTTTCTCAAGGCTCATGATCTTTTCGACACACAAGTGATTAACGTGGGAATAGTGCAGCTAGCAACATTCTTTTTCATTCGGTTCTCTATAAACTGGTTTAGCTGAGCTGCCGGTTTTCTTATTTATAGAAGTAGAAGCAGGCTCATTTTGGGTTGCGTTATTTTTGATGAATCTTTACCATGATCTGTGTAGATTAATATCGCTTAGTGACAGAGTGAAAGAGAGGAACAGAACCGATTTGTTTGGACTCTTAACCAACTAACTGAGCATCACCCATTTTGCTATAGACTCCCAACCGACCAAACAGGTGGTAAGGCAAGCGGCTTCTTTCTTTTTAGGTTGAAATTTGGCAGCCATTTGTCCTACTAAAGCGTGGACATGAGGCACATGGGTGGAGAGAATCAATTTGTTCAGATTCTCAACCAAACTGACAAGTATAATCACAGTTGCGAAGACACTCAACCAACGAAACTATTATCATGAAATCAATGCTTGGGCTATAGAAAAGTGGCTCCTTTTAGGTGGAAATTAGGCAGCCGCTTTGTATAACTAAAAACACATACCTTCCTTGGGTTGGCAACTCATAGAAAAGTGAAAGAAGAGAGGGGAAAACGACAGACAGTGAGAAAGAAAGAGAGGAAAAAAGACAAATGAACCACCAACTCCAGTGAAAGCAACAAATGCAGAAAAAACGAATAAACCATGAGGAAGGTTTGAGCCTTTTGACTTGCTTGAACATGGATTCCATGCAGTACGTACTACATACAGAACAGAATATTAATTTTCCAGATCTCATCTACTAAAATTATTTGGCTGACGATGAACTAGATAACTAGTGAAGGCCACCACCATGACTGGGGTTGGGCGGGCCAGGTGGGGTTGGTTGTGGGATGTAAGGAATGAGACGAGTGCCATGAGGTGTAGGCCCTGGTTTTACAGTAGCCTTGGAACTTGGCGCTGGGTCGATGGGGTGGTAGTCCTCCAAGTATAGACTGCTCAACTCCCTCTTCTTCACCTCCATTCCATCACTTGGTTTACGCATCCTTTCCTGCTTGCAAATAAAAAACAACACCAAACACTTCAAAAAAAATTAAAAAAAATAATTTCTGCTACATTCTTTCTTGATATTTTTATCTGGCCAGGTATCACAAAATGTTCTCAATTAAACAACTGTAAACAAATAAATAAATAACAGGGTATAGTTGTCTTACTTTCAATTTCCAGTTTGTTGATATCATGGAGGCGTCTTTCCCATGTTCTCCTGTAACCAAACCTACCGGTAAATTGAAATAAACATTAACACTAAGTTTTTTTTAATACTAAGTTGAACCTAGCTACAAATGAAAAATACAGTTTGATAAACTATAATTACTTTGAACATATTTTTCTAAATTTTAAATCGTATTTTCCATCATTATCCCTTAGGACGCTTACTATTACAAGGGGAAAAGCTTGTTGACAACAAATTTTATTCTTTTGGCCTTAGCATGCATGTATTCTTCTACATTTGTTGAGCACCCCATATCCAGAATCCCCAAATGCGAATGAACAAATACCTCACTATTAAAATATAGCACTCAAAGGTTTGGAAAAAAGATAAAAATAAAAAAAAAATCTAGCACTGCATTTAATGATTCAAAACAAAACTAAAATAAAGATAAAATAGAACAAAAAGTTGATAATGGAAATACGGAGTACACTCAGTTTACCTGGGTAGTAGCAGGCGCGGCTGAAGGCGATTACCGTTACAACCGTTCCCACAGCCGCGACCAAAATCCAAGGCCCAAAGCCCTTCATTTTCCCTGGCATACCCGCACTAAAATAAAATAAATAAATAAACCCGATTCTCAGCCACTCACAACATTCGTTGATCCCCTTCGCCGGACTCAGCTCACACCTCCAAAACTTCCCCCCCCCCGGAGAGGATCATATAAGAGGAACGGTCAAACCCAATGCAGTAATTTCCAATATATGCTCGGGCATTTCATAGATTCTCATTTTTCTTTTTAGTTTTTCTACCATCTCACATTTATGGCAAGGAAAGGATACGTGTTGCGGGGTTGCAGTCCACCGCCGAGATTTGGGCAGCGAGAAGCATTAACATACACCGCTGGACTGCAGGGAAATGTACAGCCGCAAGTGGTCAAACTTCCCTCACACATTTTTAGGATAAGTTTGTTTAAAAGATAAAAATTTTTAATTCAATTTTTTCACTCTTTACAATTGTATTATTTTTTTCATTATTTCTTCATATTTTTCTCATACACACTACTTAGTTTTCAATCATTTTTATACAATTAATTTATTTATCTTAATTTTATTCTCTTTATTCTTCGTAATTATTTTTATCATATCACATTATTTCTCTCATTTTAATAACTTTTATAATAAAAAAATTTTCATCTAACAATTTTATCACTTTCTAATCATATTTTTAATTGATTCATGTATTTGGGTTGAGCACTCAAGGCACTGAAAGCTATGTAATGGAGGTACCTCACAGTTGAAAAATTAATTTAAAAATTTTTAGAATTAAAATTTTTTTATCTAAAAGTTTTATTACTTCTAAAACATGCTCTTAATCAATTGATAAATTTGGGTTGGGGGCTTGTGTCTCTTTAAGCCGTGTAATAAAAGGACTACACAATTGAAAAATCATTATTGCTCTACACCTCGAAAGGAGATTATGATGATCCTGGACAATCTTGTCTTGATTAGATCATAGGGAACGATGAAAATGCATGATACTATGAGGCAAAGGATCATGGGCCAGAAAAATTTGTTTTATTTTACCTTTCGTAAGTAGGGTATCAAGCTTATCAATGTGTTTATGGTTTTTTAGCATTAAGAGTTTTGCTAGTACATTACTAAAAATATATTGTGTTGTCTTTTATTTTACTTTGATTGACTTAAAGATTTTATAAAAGAAATTTGATCTTTAAAGGCATATTTGGTAATAATAAAAACTATGTCATCTCTCTGACTATTTTATTTTTTAATATTTTTTAATATATTTTTGTATAACTATTTTACTTTTTAATTATTTACACACAGCTAATCTACCTATTTTAACTTTATTTTATTTATTATTCATTATTATCCCTGTCATATCACATTATTTTATACCAATTCAAAGATTATTACCACAAAAAAATTTTAAATCATTTTCCAAACGCACTCTAGATTAAAATTTTAGTTTTGAAAGTGAAATTTATTTATCAACCTCAAATGGTATCAACCTTTTGACGGGAAAGGTGTTTTCACAGCAGCAGGCCGTATGTAAAATGTAAATATGCCAAGGATGGAACTGTTCCGTCAAGGCAAGCCCTGATCCGTGTCCGAAGTAGGGGTGGGAATTGGGGCGGGTCGACCCGTGACCCGGTATTGACCCGACCCGTTTTTGGCCGGGTAAAACCAATAC
>JAXCLR010000063.1:58988201-59006311 GCA_035584095.1 Annona squamosa | reverse complement strand
AAAATTAATATATATGTTAAATACACTTGGAATAATATGTTTATGCAAATTTTTTCAAAAAAAAATAAAAATAAATATATGTATGCGCCCGGGAGCGTGCAGTGCTGCACGCTCCCGGGTGCACTGAATCAGTCTCCCTCTCTGCCCCCCACCGAGTCATATCCGGCCACACCTTTTTAGAACACGAAGCCAAACACTCTTCCTCCCGCATCAGTAGCAACGGGACGGGCAGGGCATTCGGCTCTCGCCCATCACCGTCCTCCAAAACGGTCTCTTCCTCTGCCTCCTCCTCTTACTTCCTAGGCTCCCAATCCCATCATTCTCTTCGCTTTCCGACCTGTGAAGCATCTCCCACATCACGTGCACATCCTTATACTTGCTGGCTTTCACTTCCTGACGCAGCTGCAGTAATCCTGCAATGCAACGCAATGACAATCACCAAACGCACTCGAAAGTGCCAAGAAAATGCGCCTGCCCCAATCAAATATCCAATTTCCAAAACCAAATTCATCGTTTGATTGGACGGTGACACCATCCTAACCGTTGGAACAAGGAAAATAGGATGAGTTTACTGAAATTAAAAGATCACAGATACCGACAGACGGTATGTCCGACGAATCATCTTACAGCGTCCTTTTGCATGCTTACCATGTCTCCTCATCCCCATCCACCTGGCGACGACGAACCATAGTCGCCTGACCGGCACAATTGCCTTCCGCCACCATTCCATGGCCCCAGCTTGGCTCCTTCCTTGGCAAAATACGTAACGGCCGGCGGGCGGGCGGGAGCGGTAGCTTGTGCAGATTTTCGACGATGGTCCTTGGTCGGAAAGGCGTCGGAAAGGTAGGAGTCTCTTCCTCCTCCTTCAAAGCCTCCCATCAGCTGCCGATGCTTAAATATTCGCCCTCGCTTCCGACGCGGCTTCTGTTTACCAGCCGTTGAGCGCTTCGTCCGGATCTAATGCCCTATCGCGAGGTGGCAACTGGCAACCGGGAACTACTACAGTCACGCGCTACGCCTATTGGGGCCGTGCTTGTGGCAGACCGTCTTCATCGGCCGGCTGAAAGCCCGAAACTGTGTCCCGCTCTTGGATAGGCACGCTTCTCGAATTTTGGTCGTTGGATGCGGCCTGCAGTACACTAATTAAAGAAGCCTTTTACGATCAAAAGTTATTTTCAATTAAAAGAAGAATAATTACATTGGAAAATATTTAAAAATGTATAAGCTTGGAGATGTCGATTAACTATTTAACGATGGGTCATTAGATCTCATTATAAGGAATCTAAAAAGAAGACATGGAGGAGGAGGAGGACTGACAAAGGAAGAAGCACAATCAGGTGGAATCATTTCCATACATTTGCCGGAGACAGGAAGCGAGAGAGAATGAACTTTGCGCTATATGAAGCAGCTTTAGTGGGAGGTTCTAATTCCTTGGACTGTTTGCTCCAAGATGCGAAGATTCTAAACAAAGCAGCTGTTCATGGCACGGACAACCCTTTGCATGTGGCGTCAACAGATGGGCATCTGGAAATAGCAAAGAAGCTCTTAGATAAGAAGCCCTCACTGGCCGCCATGCCCAACTCCCACGGCTCATTGCCATTGCATTTGGCATCTTCCAATATTGTAGCAGAGCTGATAAGTAGAGACAAGGATTTGTGTCGCATTCGAGACCAAGAAGGCAGACCTGCTCTACGTCTAGCTGCCCTCAGGAATCGACGATGGGCGGTGGATGTGATCTTGGATATCATGCAAGAAGACGCACGAGAACTAGCTCAGGAAGTAGACTCCCATCTTTATTCACCTCTGCACTTGGCATCTGCAAGTGGGCATTTGTCGATTGTGGAGCAGCTCTTGGCAGTGAACCCTAATATATGTCTTCTTCGTGACCAGGATGGAAACACTCCCCCTCCGCGTTGCCGCATTGAAAGGCTGCGAAGGGGTCGCCAGGTGTGTAATCAATCAATGGCCAAAACTCGCTTGGCTCTTGACGGATCTGGTGGAGCCAATCTTACACTTCTGCATGAATCACAACCGGTTTGAGATCGCCAAGGTGCTGTTGGACTCTGTTCGTGATCCCAGTATTATGAACTTGGACGACAGATTCGTGGAAATGAAAGATGAAATGGTAATACACTTCTGCATCTATCATCTATGAAGAAATATAAACCGGTATCAACCATTTCTTCTCTCTTTTTTTCCCCCTTTCTTCAATCAGCCTAAACCGGACAGATAATATCTCGAATTTTCTGCCGATACTAGAGCATTTGATTAGTCACACAACAGTGGACGTGAACGCGAGAAACATGGATAGTCTGAAAGCCTTGGACTTGTTGCTGCTGAGCCCTTATGAGCCAAAGGGCGACGAGGAAGTGCGAGCAATCCTCGGAAAGAAACAATCTGACAGCACAATCAACGTACGAGAAGCACGCCGGCGCCGGCAGCAAGAAGGCTACCAAGGCAAGTGGCAATCTTGATCAGCACGGTAACTTTCCAAGCTGCGCTCAACCCACCAGGTGGTGTCTACCAGGATACCACCTACGGGGACCCAAACGAGAAGGATTGGCATTTTGCTGGGGAGGCTGTTCTGAGTTACAGAGCACCAATGAGGTATATGGGGTTTTTGATTTCCAGCGGAACTGGATTTGCAGCGTCATTCCTCATAATCCTATTGCTCTTGAGCGAATTCCCACTCCATTAAGTTCATAATGAGGATTTTGATAATCATAATGTGGGTTGCTGAATCGACCATGTTTATTTCTTATAACTATTTGTCATCTGCTCTCACCTCAGATATGGTTTGGCGATCATAAAGACCCAAAAACATTCCGCATCCACATGGAAGTAAACAAGGCCTCAGCTGATAATTTCCCCTGCTTTGTTCATCTTCGTGTTGTTCTCCGTAGGATCTGTTGTACTGGTCTTGTTAATTACCAGGACTTTTAGGTGTTCTAATGTTCGTGTTAATCCCTTTGGCTTTTATCGTAAATTAATTGTCCGTACAGTAATCGCTATAAAAATCAGCGTGTAACTAGAAGCAGTTTCATTTAATCCATCTATTTTTCCGACTTTGATGATTAATAGAAGATTAATTCATAGGTTATATTTAACATTGCTTATTTAGTTAATAGGCGAAGTATCATTCAAACCAAATACATAAATGAGTCACATTCGCTAAAAAATATATATTAATGTCTAAATTATGAAAAAATTAGATACATTCACATATACATTAGAATATAATAATATTTTGTAGAATAATTTGTCCACATAGTAACTATATTTTAGATGATTTAAATGTAAAAAATTAATTTTAAAATTAATATTTAATATTAAAATATGTTGTTATGTTTGTTTGCAGATAATATTTAGATAAATAGTAGAATTTTCATGTTAACATAAACAATACTAAATATAACACCATATTGAATTTCATGTAAATTATTAAGTTAAAAAAATAAATGGCATGACATAGAAGTAAGATTTCATAGAAGCAAAATTTATAACAAATTTCATTCAATGAAACTAATTTTAGGTATGTGCAACATGTATCTCGCTAGATATATTTTGATTATAATTAATTATTTATCTACTAATACTTAGCTGTTTTAGAATGAAGACATTTGATTAAGTATGATAGTTTTTACATCAAATAAAGCTAAAGTTATTTTTTAATAGTGCTAATTTTTTAAAAGTAACTATTACAATTTGACTGCAAATAGTAAAAAAACTTTTTTGATGAGGAGAATAACGCCACTACTCCATGCCACCAAAAAATCATGCATTCATGCTTCAAAATGCTGCTATTGCTGTTTGAATTGCGAAAACTTAATTATCACTGAGGCAAACCCTTAATAGCAACAGTAAAAAATCCTTTGATTGAGAATAAAGTAAAAATAAAGTAAAGATAGCTCATTATATAAAAAATATTAGAAAATGGTTAGAATACAAGACAAAAATGCAAAATATCATTTAGGTATTAGTGATGTTTATTATATGTATTCTCCATTTCTATTCACAAATATAGAAAATTTGCGTCACAAATCATCTAACTTTTTATATTAACACTTTGGATTTTGAAGTTTGCGGATTAGCATTTTAGACCGTGCACAGTTTTGATATTTGTATTTTAAACTCTCACCCCTAACATAGTCAAAAAACAACATTATACCTACGTGCAATGTTGAAAGTACTCTTATATTTGTACAAAAAGCAAGATGACCATGGTAAAAAATTAATATCATTTTCCTAAATGTCATCACCTCCTCAAAATCAGAAAGCTCCATTGCTCGAATAATGTTGATTTTTAGTCATGACTATCTTGCTTTTCGCACAAATGTAATCAGTTTAAACAGGTGAATATATAAAATGCAAAGACAAAAATTTGGCAGTGTTTAGTATACTTATACGCCAACTCAAGAGTCTAAAATGCTAGTGCCCCCCACCCCCCACCCCCCACCCCCCACCCAAATATTAAATATTCATATCAGATGCAACCAAATTTAAATTCTGCTGAGAAAATGTGATCCCAACGTAAATTCTGTTGCAGTGGAATGGAAAGAAATTTCAAACGTGAACACTACCTGTTGTTTGTTTTGATATATTGTCCTGAAAAATAATATCATTCCAAGTGGAAAACACGTTGATCGATCTCTATCAGTGGACGTGGGAAGATGACGCCTTAATCTGAACTGCCCGTCTTCCGGTGATCTCTCTTTTTCAGTGGACGTAGTACTACGACGGGTTAATTAACTTATCTGAGCCGATTATTTAATTAGTCTTGACTTCTTAATTATCTTTATAATAGTCGGGTGTTTTTGAGAAATGATAAAAGTTTTTGGTATAAATTTTTTTTAAAATAAAAAAAAATGACAAGAGATGAGATAGTGGGGGTGATAATGAGGAATAAAAATAATAAAGTTAAAATAAATAGATTAATTATATATATAATTGTATAAAAATAATTGAAAAGTAGGATAATTTGTAACTTTGTATAGGAAAATATGAAAAAATAATTTAAAATATAGTTATTATAAAGAGTTAAAAGTTTTACTTGTTACCAAATACCCCTCATTTTAAAGTTGCATGTGTACCGTTTAGCAGCCGCATACAATCATATGACTCTTTTTATGGCCTAGCTCGAGTCTCTTATTCAAATGTACCAAGGTGTTGTGTACTTGTTAATTTCTTATCATCTCTCCACGTTTGTAGTTTCGATTTAATGTGCATTTTCTTTCTTCAAAATGTGCTTGAGGAGAATAAAAGGGAAAAATAAAAAATAAATATGTAAAAATTGTAAAATAGTAAATTTTGATATATAAGTTAAATACACTTAGGAAAATATATTTATGAAAAAAATTAAAAAGAAATAAAATAAAAAAATAAAAAAATTGTGTGGAGTATTTTATGCAATTAATCGCATAAAATAATTCCTCTATCTATATGATAGGTATATTGTTTTATTTGTCTAATATTATCATGCATAGGCCCCATTTATAAATATTTAAAATTAACATCATAAAATAGTTTAATGATTATATGTGATGTGCCACATATATTTATGTTTTTATGTTTTATAAACTTGTTTTCTTAGGTGTTTTAACTCATATCCTAAGTTTTACCATTTTATAATACTTTATAGATTTTTTTAAAAAAATTAAGTTTTTAAGGGATGAAAAATGGCTTAAATCCCTTGAAATTAATTATATATAACTATTGTAAAATAGTAAAACTTGATATACAAGTTAAATATATGAGAAAACATGTCTATGAAAATAAATAAATATATGGATTTTTAAAGTTGTATTTTCAACATGAAGTTATCCAAAATTTCATTAAATACGTGCTTCTTTTATTCTCACTCGTCAAGATTTCACGACTTTTGAAAGGAAGCACATGCAGGGAAAGCAAAAGGTTTATCTATTTTAGTTTTACTTGACCTGCGTCGTTTCTTATATCTGTTTCCGCCACCGCGACTTTTTCTTTATATTTTCCCCCGACTGAAACACGGACCCCGATCCAGTCAACCGGGTGGTGTAATTAGCCTCAGCGCACCCCACTGTTTTTAACTCATTTTTTTATTTTTTTTATTTTTTTTGAAAAATTAAAAATAAATATACAAAATAATCCAAAAATAATAAAAATTAATAACAATTTTATAAAAGAAATTTTAAAAATTTTAAAAAATAAGTTAAATACACTGGGGTGCATTAAAGCTAAGTGCACTTAGGTGTTATGTATCGGGATCCATGGAAACACACGGTCAACGATACGTGTTTTCATTCCAAAAAAAAAAAAAAAGAAAAAAAAAGAAAGAAAAGATATATGTTTCCAACGTAACACTGATTTTTTTTTTTAAAAAAAAAAATCAATTTATTTTTGACAAATATGAGCACTATATATAATTTGGACCAGTGCCAATTTATCACGCAGAATTATTAGAATGAGTAATGACTTTCATGATATGATCACATCGCACGTCCTCTTCGTATCAGCTGGAATGTGGACCAACGCGCGGATCTTTTCAACTGTTGAAGACGGAGCAATCGCGACGGATGTTGCCTGCCGTGCCGGTCTTCACCCCGACTCGCCCCAGCTTCGTGATGGCCTCCACGAAAGCTTGTTGGAAGGTCTCGGAGCTTTGAGCCCAAGCGACAACAGTGGGCCGGGATCTGGTATCCGTGAACAATTTGTCATCCGACGTGAAGAGGCCCCTTCCCTGCATTAGGTTCTGGAAGTAGACGTTGTCGAAGGTGTTGGGGGTGGCGGGATCCATGTTGATGGCCACTGAGGGGTCCACGTTCCTGGGGCACATGCCTTGAAGCTGCGCCGCGTAGGTCTGGTTGAGGGAAGGGTCCACCGAGCTTTGGGCGCTGAAGCTGTAGATACGGTCCGCGAACTTGCTGCAGTGAGAGAACCCCACTGTATGTGCACCTGCCACCGATGCGTACATTACGTGCATGCACGTTTTCCTTGTCAGTTGGGGAAAAAACACACACACACACAATTATAGTAATTGTGATTTGCTAAAAGATATTTTGAAAAAATATATATTTAGCATTGACTAATTATAATTTACAAAACTTTTTTTTTCGATGAATATAATTTAGATACTTTTGATACGAAATTAAGTTTTACATTAACTTCTGTGAACCAATTGATCAGATATGAAGGTGGATCCACGTCATTTTGCAAAAACAACATTTATTCACCTAACCAAAAACGTAGAGTAAGAAAAATTAAATAGGAAGATTTAAATGTAGCACTATTCAATGTATACGAAGTTGATAAGCAATTAAAACTAAGTAAAAAAGTAATCTATTTAATGAAAATAAGTGTAATTAGGAAAATTTTCTCTTATACTCACAATATTTATTCATAATCTCTACTATATCTATAAGATTTCAAAAATTCTTTTTATACTCATAATATTTAATCATAAATTTTTATTATACCCGTATAATAAAAAATAACCGTTAACTAATAACTATCCTATTAAAAAGATAATTTTGTCACTTAAAAATTTTTCCTAATTAAAATAATTTGGGCTTATATAATATTTTAATTACTCGATATTATAAATGAATGATTTACCAACATTAACTGAATCATATTAAGGTCGAATTATTTCAATTAAGAAATTATAAAATGAAAAATTATCTTTTCACTTAGATAGTTAATGTTTGTTTTAACTACATGATTACGATAAAAATTTAGTATGAAATATTATAGTTATTAAAAGAAACTTTTGGAACATTACTAGTATAATAAAAATTATAAGCAAATGTTATATGTATAAAAAAGAAATTTTCCTTAGAATTAATACCGTTGCTTTGCTGTGTTTGCCACAACTGGGTTTGGAATGGTAACATAATATTATTCTTTTAAATAAAGGTCATGCTAATTTATTTAGTCTATTTATGTAATACAAGATGTATTTACTAATGTGGAGATTAATTAGAATGTGCATTCATTCTACAATACCAAATAAAATATTGATATCAGAAAAGTTAGCTAATTAAGACCCCCGCCCCTTTAAAAATGCACCACGTCTTTTTATTTTCGGTTTCAAGCCTCTCCTACTTCGAAGATTCCAGCTACAAATCGTAGGCTCATTCAAAGGGAAAAAGAAAACAATATGTAGAGTCTTTCTCACGTCGTCGTGACATCTTAACTACTCGTAATTTTTTTAGAAGAAAGAAAATTTCTCTTGGCTACCTCTTTCACACTCACGAAGAGAGAGAGCAAAAGAGAGCGCGCGCGCCCAACATGGCAACATCTGATGTTGGAATCCAGGAAAAACATGGGAAACGACGCTAGAAATCTAATTCAAATTACCCGAAAGAGCTATCATTTCTGTTTGGTTAAGCCCGTTTGAAGCAAACATGGCATTGAGCTGATTCAGATCGAAGGTTGGCTGAGGGAGCTTCCCAGTCACACTCGCGGACGTAGAACTCAGTCCATCTAGTCTTCCCAACTCAACTGCATAACTTGGCCCCCCAGACTGAGAAGCCAAAAACAAACACATGACGATGAAATTAATGAGAATAAGGCCATTAAGAAGAATAATGCATGAGATATATCTGAAAAGAATTAAGGGTTACGTACAAGCTGAATCACATCACGTGTGGCCATCGCCAGGATGTCTGCGCAGGAGACCTTGTTTGTGCACCCTACCACCGCATCCACTGCTGCCTTAGCCTTGATCACCGTGTCGAATCCATCTCCGGCCAGCGAGAGGTTGTCCTCGTTGTCCTTCTCGGCTGTGTTATCTGCTGTAGATGCGATCATTATCGATGCATCGCAGCCCTATATATCAATAATCAACCAATCCCCGTCGAAATGTAAGAATATATGTGAATTGCACGATCTCAAAAAAAAAAAAAAAAAAAAAAATCTGCTTCCTGCCTCTTCTCTTCATCAGAGATATTTCAACTATCTCAACTTACCTCCACGAAACAGTCATGGAAATAGAGGCGAATCGTTGCTGGGACCGTCACAAACGTTTGTTGGAATTTGGCTGTGACGGCGGTCCTAACAATGTTCTCGACGTTCGGGCAGATGTTGGCGTAGTAGTTCTGCCTGAGCTGTGCCGAACTCAATGGTGCAAAAGCGCAGATCAGTGTCGTCAGGAGGAAGGCAGAAAGGAACATGTACTGAGGTCGAAAATGGGCCATCCGAAGAAAGAGAGGTAGGAGGGGAATACTGGGATGAAAAAGGCTCGAGCCAAACTGGACTGGGGAAAACTGGAATATATAAGATGAAGGAATTGAAGCATCCGTGGCAGGTCTGAACAGGAAATCTTTAACTCCAACTTTAAAAGGCTTGACGGTTTCATCCGTAATTGTGTGGGTCAGCTTTTGGTTTGCCGTGGGCGACGTCGTTTTGCTAGCTACCTCCCAATGTTGAATTTTCAAATCAATAAAATACAAGGAATCTGTACCTGGACTTGCTGAAAGTACATGATTGATGGGCGGTCCTCTGAATTACACTGTTCTACAAGATTATAAATAGAGACAGTGTCTAGAGTTAGAGCAAGCTAGAGAGAGAGAGTATAGAGACAGTTCGTAGTGCTAAATTTTGGGTCATGAGGCGGAAGATGGGGTCATCAAGCGAATGGCATGGATATCGTGGAACGTGAGAGGTAGGAAAGGATCGAATAGGATCAACAAGTGGGCAGTGCAATGAGAAATTAAGCAATGAAAATTAAAGAGAGTGGTTGGAGTCAACCAATGAAAGCGAAAATAATGTTAGAAATTTGGCGCAGCTCTTCGGAGAAGCTAAAGGAACTATAGGCAGGTCTACGTGAGACGATGATGCGCTGGCAGAGCAGCACTAGCGATGCATATATGGCCGTTGGCGCATTGCTAGTTGCTTACGCTCTTGGCAATAAATATAAGTTGGATTTGAGAGGTGTAATAATAGCTTTTCTAATAGTGAATCAACTCTTAGTTTGAATATTTGCAAAGTAGACTTTTTGTTTCTTTAAAAAATGTTTCGAAATAAACCCTAATGTTAAAATATATGAGCATGGACAACTTTAGATATTAAGTTATTTGGATATAATTATAAATTTGTTCTATAATATATATTAAATAAACCCCAAATCATTCAGTGTGTTCGATCAGCTGTGTAGCTAACACCTTATAAAAAATAGTTGACCACGTTACTCCATATCATATGTACAGTCGGTTATTTGTTGATTAGGAGCATATTCCTTTTATAATAACTATAGCATAAAATAAACTTGAACATGCAACCTAGGCCTGTTCGGCATTTGGTAGAAAAAGGTGCAGGAAAATTTTGAAAAATAAGAAAATAATATAATATGGTAGGAGTGATAATATATTTGCAATTATAGTTAAACTATGTGTGAGTTATTTGTAATTTTTGAAACTATATGGATTATTTGCAATTATGATCAAATTAAGTAGGTACATTTGCAAATTACTTAAAAATGTATTTCTTTAAAAATTAGAGTATCTTTTGTAGACATGCCTACAAAGTTATAACTATATTACGTTTATGTCTCTTAGTTTTAAAAAATTAGTAAATATGTTTAAAAAGTTTTATAAAATCACAAGTATCTTGCATTAAGGTTTCATCAAATTCTCTCAAAATGATGAAGATACCTTAGTGAAATGGTGAAAATGCCTTTGTGCACGTCGAATTAAATTTCACAACACCTACTTTGTCGCAACTATAATAAAAATGTTCCAAATAATAAATATATTTATTTTAATATTATTATGAAGGATGTGGACAGGATCATTTTCATTATTTTAATAGGATAAAGACATTTTTAGTAAAATTTTAATGGAATATGAAGAAACTTTGATTAAAGGAATACGCTTACAATTTCATAAAAAAATTTATGATCTTATTTTCTAATTTATTGAACTAAGGAAAGTTATGCAATATTAATTTAACTAGCTTTGGGGGGCATAAAAAGCCCAAAAGTTACATGAGTATGGTATGATTGACAGCGTGTTTGACAAAGGAAAATAATAAATCATTAGAAATCAAGAAGTAGATATTATATAAATTAAATAATTGCAAAACTAAAGATAATAATTTTTTTGAATCTATTAAGATAATAATTTTAAAAAGTAGAAAAATGATTTAATGTAGAATATCAAGATACACAAACTTACATTTTGGATTTCGCTAGAACGTAGGGCAATAATTAAGGAACCCACTTTAGAACAAATTGAATCGATTTTTTTTATAAAATAAAGTGAAAAAAAGAGTTAACACTTTTTTTAATATGCCAGCATGCGAAAATTAATATGTAAAACCTTTGAACAAATCATTTTCTTAAATTAGCAGTGGAAGAAAATTTTTGTCATTGTTACTACTATTATATACTACTAGCTAGGGTGCATATATATGGGGGTGTAGTTGTCTGCAGCCAGGTACATACAACCATTTTTTTAAATTTTTTTGAAAAGTTTTTTACACAAATCTTAATCTAAGTGTATTTAACATATGTATCAATTTTTATTATTTTTAGAGATTTTTAGGATTTTTTTAAATTTTTAAAAATCAATGGCATTGACACATATGTTAAATACATTGAGATTAATAGATTTATGATAAAATTTTCAAAAATAAAAATAAAAAATAAGTATAGTACACCCAGGTGCATACGATTGCACCCCATATATATGGACACATATATAGGAAACTAATCAAATGTTGATAAACTGCACTGTAATTACGGTACAATTTGCTACAAATAGGCTTTGTATATATTAAAATATAATAATATTTTTATACAATTATTTATCTTTATAAAAAATATGTTTTTGACAATATATATGAAATATAATCTTGTATATTTACACGTACCATAAATTACAACACATTTGGTTCACACTGGGCTTTACATTCACTTAAATATATTAATATTTTACATAATTATTTATTCATAGATATACGTAGTAGGTTTTGGATAGTTTACATGTTGAAAAAATAATTTCAAAATTGTTATTTGTATTAAATTATTTTATTACATATATTAAATTTAGACGAAAACTGTATACTAATAAAATAAACAATTCTATAAAATGAATGGATTAAATTATAATTTTACGATTATGTAGGGCCCATTTTAAGTCAAATGTACATAAATTTTAGGAACTTGATTATATATATCATGATGTATTTTAGGTTAAAATGCAATATTCATTTATTCTTACAATTAGTTATATTTTTTATTTTTCTTCATAAATATGTTTTCATTAGTGTATTTAATTTATACACTAAGTTTGCCATTTTAGAATTTTTTGCATTTTATTTTTTATTTTTAAAAATTAAGTTTTTTAATGCGTAAGAAATGACTTAAATGCCCTTGGAATTGACGATTTTTGAAAAATAAAAAATAACAACGTAAAAATTTCTAAAATAGCAAAACTTAGTCTATAGATTGAAAATGCTAAGAAAAACATGTTTATAAAGAAATAATAAAATAAAATAAAATAATAAAATAATGTTGTATTTGGCTTAAAATAGTGTCTACAATCACGCTCCTAAATTACGGTATATCTACGTTTTTACATGGGGATCATACATGTACACTAAAAATTATGGACCGTGCACTCGAGTGCTTTAACCATTTTTATTTTTTTTAATTTTTTTATACAACTGTTAATCTGAATGTATTTAACATGTATATCAATTTTTACCATTTTTGAAGTATTTTAAATATTTATTTTTTATTTTTGAAAATCAATGGCATTTTAGTAATTATAAATTACCTAAAATGCCACTGATTTTCAAAATCTAAAAATAAATATTTAAAATACTCCAAAAATGGTAAAATTAGATACACATGTTAAATATATTTATATTACTAGTTTTATAAAAAAAATTTAAAAATTTTAAAAAATGGGTCAAACATACCCGGGTGCACTGAGGCTAGGTGCTCCCAGGTGCACTGTATCGGGATCCTAAAATTACTTACCTTAACAATTAACTGGGATGAATTGCATCAGTAGACACACCATTGAATGGAATGGGATTGGATTATTTTTCTCATCCCCCTTCAATCTCCCAGTTCCCAATACACAATAAGCCATTTTTGGAGGCTTGCAATCTTCGTTGTACTCCTGTATGCCTCTATTATGATTAGTGAGTCCCACAGCTTTATGAAAAGAAATATATCTTTTCTCATCTCTTTTACGGATAATATACATGGTATAAAAAGCATCATTTCAAGCAGTTAGAGTAGGGAAATCCTCAAAGGTGATGCTGAATTCATACTTAAAGGATGGCTCAGCATACTAAGTCAGTGATTATCAACTCTTTAAGTGCAGCAACAAGCCGAGTGTATTGAGGAACCATCCAATCAAACTAATCTCTTCCCTCTTGCTGACAGTTCACAAACATCTGGTATCCGAGCGATCTGCATCACTGCATCAGTTTGTGTTCCTGGAAGGATATACGAAGCAAGGAAGCAGATGGAGACCAGTCCACGTATATCCTCCTTAATTTTATGCCATTATTGCAGACAAGAAAAGAATGCACAAAAGGGAAATGTTTCTCGCTCCTTCGCCTGACTGTTGATCCATGCCTGCCCAAGCCCTTTTCAATCTCTGCTTTCTCATCAAGAACATGTTTCAATCAGGTGGCCCCTTTTCTGCTTTGCCCAGTCTTTGAGCCCACTAACCATTTGTCCAGAAATGGTAGGGCCATGGGCTGCCTTGTCCACTCTTTTCTTTCCTTTGAGGAGCATAATCGGCAGATTGGCTAAACAATGAAAATGCTGTAGTCTTAGAATGTACTTCTATCTAATTAAGATTAATATCTCTTGATTTAGACTTATTAAGAAATGGCAATCATGTTATTGGGTAGATTTCTTGTATAAAACTCGTTTACCGTGAATGACAATTAATTTCATGTCTTAACATGTTATTAAAACCATGCCTAAGTGTTTTTTTTTTTTCTGCGTTTTGTTGCTCTTATGTCCTTGTCTCAAGCCCATATGTCTGTTGTCTTGCCAGATATATATGGATGTGAAGATGGGATTTCTTCAAGTTATATGCACTTGGGAAAAGGTCTTCTGAAATGGATAGTCATTTTGGAACATGTTCGACATATGGTTCTTTGCCATATTCCTTGATTTTTAGTATTCTGTTGTCCTTCTCATTCTTTAGAAAATTGGTACAAGCAGCCAGGGAATGCATGGTGACATTTTTGGTAGTGTTAGACTCCCGATTTTTATTTTAAGGAGGATCTTCTTATAACAAAGAAATGAAAATTGCAGTATCTCTCTGCAATAAATATACAACCCACGAAAGGAATGGACACTGCAAGAACAGCTTACTGAAATACAACAGGACAGAAATTCACAATCATATTTACGTGAATGAAGTAGAATTTCCAAAAACATTTCATGTAGGTAACTTTTCATAAGGGAAGGCACTGCTTGGTTTGAAAAGAGCAATACATTCTTCATGGAGATGGATCAAGAGATTGAATGCCGTCGATCTCTACCTGGCTTTGTCTTGCGTTTGTTATCAGAGGGCTTGAGTCCATCGGGACGAACAAATGGGTACAAACGCCCAAGCTTTTTCGACATGGAATTGATGAATGACTTCCTTGGTAATGGAGGCTTTTCTAAAGATGGGCTGCTTACTGTAGGTTTCTCAAGTTCTTTCAATTTCATCTTCATTTTCACTAGCTCAAGCTTGAGGTCTTCGTTTTCTCTTCGCAAATGCTGTAACTCTTTTGTTGGTGGGGGGTTGTCAGTAGCGTAATCACTTGGTTTGTGAGTTAAGGCAGGCGATTCTCCCCCCACAAATGGTCCATTCATCGCTTCACGGAACCGTTGTTGTTCATAGTAAAGTACCTGAACAACCGTCTGCACAGGAAGGCGGTCGTTCTGGGCCGCATGGGCACAGGCCTCCCTAGATAGCTTTTGGCAATCCATCAGACTGCAAACCTTTTTCCTTTCCAAGTCACTCAAAGAAGAATGAGCCTGAAATTTCAGTTCACTTGGAGAAATAAGTCTTGAACAAGATACATCACATTTCATTCTGTTGATTTCTAATTGGATATATATGACTATAATTTATGAAAGAAGATTCATGCAACAGACCCCTTTTTTTTTATGAAAATGCAGCCGACCCCGTTTGATACTAATTACAACGATAATTAGATCTCAATTGGTGGGGACTACTATAGGAATTGGGGTTTTTATAGGACAGTCAAAAATCATTGACAGAGTTCCAAATTCAAGGTTCTTGACATGACCCAATTTTGTGAAACTAAGAATATTTGGGTGCTACCCTTTAGAAAAAAAAAAAAGAAAAAGAATATTTGGGTGCTAGTTTTCACCCAAATCAAAAGGAAAAAAAGAAAGAAAGAAAGAAAAGATCTGATTGCTAGTTGAACGACAGAAAAGACACAAAGCAATGTGTATTTATGAGGAAAGGTACCTTCAGGTAGATATCTACAGCTCTGTACATGCCATCCTCAGTGACTCTTGCTCGTTCTGGAATCAATTCAGAGAGGCTGATGAACTTGGAAACACCCAGGTTTGGATCCGATGCTATTTCTGCTATGTAGCTCTCCATAAGCCTTCCAACGTTCTCCAAGTCACTAGGAGGAGGAGAGACATAATCATCATCCGTACTGTAGCCCAAACGGCTTCCTTCTGATTCATGATCCAGGTAGTTGATCAAGATCCTTTGCACTGTGTCCACATCAAATATCGTATCACCAGCAAAGGAAAATGAAGGAATGAGCAGATCATCCAAAACTGCCTGCCCAAGCTGCAGACCTATTCTCTTCTCTAGATCAAGCCGGCAAGCAACAGTTGTTTCAAGATAAATTGCTGCACGAAGGAGCGTCGATAGGAAGCTGACAGACATTGCATTCCTCTCCCTTGGCAGAAGGCTTACAACTGTTTCCAACACCACTCTCTTCTCATGCTCTTGTTTGGGATCTATCTTTTTCTTCCCTCGTCCAAATATGTCCTGCACCATGCCAAAAAATCTCTGTTTGGATATACAGTCTTATCTTTGAAACTTATGTCTGAGTTCAAAAAGAACTAGTCCCAGCTGGGAAGTAGTTTGGATTCGATACGAAAATGTTAAAAATGCCTAACTTGTAGAGTGAAAAATGCAACATATATCTTTGAGAGTGATTTTCAAACTATTTCAAAGCAGCTGAACATAATAGACGCGGTTGAAATGAGTAGAATGTCTGCATATGCAAAGACAACAGTGGGTTAAGGGAAGTACTGAGTGATCTTAGTTGCTCACCAAACCTCGGAGAGACTTCTGTGCATAAAGCATAAGAATCGGTCCTAGCGCATGCTGCTTCAATCCGCGAGCCTTCATAGCCATGAGTAGACGTTGGAAAACATCTATCCTCAAGACGGTCAAGTCATCAGCCCACCAATCAACAAGAGGCTTTTGGAGAGAGAGTGAAGAGCTCAAGCTCTCTTGGCTAGTCTCAGTCCTTCCTGATAAAGAGAACTGAGTTTCCTTGCATGCAAGGTAGGCAACTGCATCAATGCATCGGCTCACAATCTTCACCTGCTCCGCCATTGGAAGGAGATTTTCAGAGGAATGCAATACAGACACAGCCCCAGATACACTCTTCAACGCGACCTCAGTCAAATAGGCCTCGCTCCTGCCCACCAGATTTCCAGATGAATACTCTTCTGTCATCTCTAGGAATTCTGCCACACACCGGAGCATGGAAATATTCTCTATGTTGATTTCGAAGTTGATCCCGTAACAGAACTTGGCAGCCAGTTCGAAAGCTTCAGCTCCACCTGGAATGTCCGGGATGTCCATGAATGAAAGGTCCGCGTCCTTGGATTCAGACACCAATTTCCTGACGTATCCGCACTTCGATACAAGTGGGAACTGCATGCCAAACAACATTGGATAAGACCCCAAAAAGTCTGGATCCCACCAATCCACAGAGGATTTGGATTTGCAATTGAAATAAGCTCGGGTATCCAATTCAATTCAGTTGAGCATCCAAAGCAAGTTGAATTTCGCTGATTTGAACCATATTCGTATGAAGCAACAGATAATCTTTCTTTCAGTGGAATCAGTAGACAAACACACCCAAAAGGCGTACTACTATGTGCCATGCTTTGAAGAGAAAATTATGTTGATCCATTACCCAGGACTACATCGAAAAGACTTGGAGAAATTGAAAAGTAAAAGAAGGAAGAAAGGAGAGGGAAGCAAGGTCCTCCAGCTTCAACCTTGTGCAATGAGAAGGCGGCTCCTCCAGCTTGAACCGTGACATCGCTTGGGATCTCCTGGGAGAAAATCCTGCCAAAATTCCACATACTATCTTCATGAGTTCCATTCTACAGTAAAAATCAGCCCGCGTTACCAGCATAATCTGAATGCAAAACTACGACGAAAGACCAGTTCTACTATCTTTTCCTACTTTTGGGTGATAGAACAGCTCACCTCCTCTATCACGCACAAACCAAACAAAGAAAAAGAACGGGGTGCGAGCCCCAAATAGAATAGCTCTAAACATCCACAACCAAGAAGAAAAAACCCAAACAAGAGAAAGATCCAAGAGGACATTAAATAAAAGAGCAAGAAGCGTTCAAACCATTCACTGGTTCTCTTCATAGCAGTTGTAAGAAGCTGTTTTTTCTTGGTGGACATTACAAAAGGTGGTGGTTTTGTTGCTGCTTTCTCAACCTCTACCATCGCTGTGATTGGAATCGAAGCTTATCCTTTTCTCTATCTGGGGTGTCCTTATCATTTGGAAGGAGAGGAAGAAGAAGAACAAGAAGAAGAAAGGTTGAGATGTGTTTGCTGTTATTCTTCAGTTGTGGTGGCCAAGCACCAAACCATCCTTTCTTTTCCATCTTATAATGGTCCAATCAGTGGGAGCATCCAGTCACTGTGAGGGAGACATGTGCTTATACAACCCAGACTTTCACATAACATCTACAGAGCAAACAAACCATCCCAAAAATGGGCCACCTCCCCACAAGGATCTAAAGAGGCAAAAGATGGGTCCAAGTCCACGGAGAGGAAGAAGAAAAACAAGAAGAAGAAAGGTTGAGATGTGTTTGCTGTTATTCTTCAGTTGTGGTGGCCAAGCACCAAACCATCCTTTCT
>JAXCLR010000063.1:58975850-58987657 GCA_035584095.1 Annona squamosa | reverse complement strand
CTGAAAATTAGTGTAAATCTAATGAGATTTTAAAAAATATTTTTAAAATTCAGTTCATTTTAGCATGATTGTCTCCTCTTAAATAAGAATGTAACTTCCTTATTTTAAATCGCCCCCACTTGCTAAATGTCTCGAATCTGCCACTGCACGACCCCACCTAAGAATATCCTCATTGACCATAACATAATAAATAGCTTTTGATAGTGGCACACAAAATTCCATCGAAATTGAAAAGATACGTTCTTGCAAATGAAGTTTATAGATTAGCGAATTTTTCCAAAATCAATAAGCAGCAAATGCACCGTTAAAATTTTTCATGCGAAGAAATTAGTCCTTTTTATTTTTGGAAGCAACGAACCAATATAAACTATGAATTAATGTTTATTGTATGTCTATAAAAAAAATATTTATTGTATGCTACCTTAAAAACTAAAAAAAAGAAAGATGCGTGTGGATTCTACCCGGTCATATTTAGGAGTGTAATTCGAGCTTATGAAACTCGGGTTTATATCAACTCTAACCCTAATTCTATTTCTAAAATCTTTATCATATTTCTAAAATTTCAAACTTAACCCTATTTTTCTAATTTAGTCTCAGGTTGATGTTCTCTTATATTTGCTATTCATTTTATATTTATTCAATTATAAATCTGTCACTTAAAAACTTACCGAATAGGTTTGAAATTGGTCTCGGGTTCGGGCTCAAACAAAGACAGTTTAAATATTATCGTAACTTGGGTTCGGCCCAGCCGGGACCGAGTTGCAGTCCTAGTCATATTAGCCGCATGCTTGGGAAATGAATGGATGGTAGAAACTCGAGCCAAAATCGTACATGGGTTTGGTCGCTCTGGAATTTGAGAATACCACCTAATTTTAGACTTTGGGCGGGGGTGGCTCGTTTTTCACTAGTAGGTGGCTTCATTTTCAGTCTAATGGGGCCCTTTGAAGAAATGGGTGAAGACCATAGCGCTGTTTACTTTTCTTATTTTCCTTACAATTTCACTCATTTTAAATATACAAAAGCATTTTTTCAGGCCACATCTTCGTCCCATTTTCATTTCATCTTAAACATAGTAAAATTGGTGTGATACTTTGATTTAATGACTTTGAACGACTGTACTTTTTATTATTATGATAGTTTAAAGAAAGTCTATTTTATTTACATCATTTTCTATTGCACTTGATTAATAAGTTAAGTACGTAGTAATATGATAGGAATGTGATGAAGAATAAAAAAATTGATAAAGTGGTTACATGAAAAGATTTGAAAAATAATTAAATCATCTAGAAGTGATAAATAGAAAAAAAAAGGTCGGTTGGGTAATTAATATTTAAAATCATGTTAAAAGATGTGTAAAAGAAAAGAAAAAAACTTTCGCCAACGCAATAGAGACGTTGCATTTGTCCATGAGTAAGATGGAGCCCACCAAAACGAATAATAGAAAGCATCCAAATTATTTGCAATACGGAGGAAGAATCAATCACGGCTTTTATGGTGGATGGATGGAGAGATGTGATGTGCGGGCGAACGAATGTGGGCCCCACGAGGTGCTGATATGAATCCGCAACGCTGTGCACATGCATCCTTGAAGCCCAACAACGCACGCAGCGGCTTCGATCACGTGTGCGCCCCACTCGAGCTTTTATCATCAGCAGGCAGCACTCAGCCGGGCTAAATCAATGATGCGCGGGGAGAACAAATTTTTCAAATTGTAATTTTTATTAAATAATTTTATTATTGTTTGCAGAGAATTCTCTTTTTGGAGTAAGCAAACAAGCGCTTTGGATCAAAATGTTTGTTGTGGGACCAACTCAAAATCTTGGATTTAGCCTAGCAATTATTGTGTGCAGTCCAATCAGCTGCTGGCATGCATGATCAAAACGACGAACAGATGCCTTCCATGCAGGCCGAGAAGGCGGCAAGTGAACCAACTGGGCGTTACCCCTGCTGGTCATGCACACAGGCAGCTGTGCTTCTTGTCCCTCGTGGGTTCCTCTGAATGTGTGGAAGTATGATATTTCTTTTTCATAAGTATGGCATCGACAGGAGCTTAGCATCTTATGTGAAAAAAGTAGGAGGTGCTTGTTGTTTTCTTTGAACTTTATTATAATATCTTAGAGAATTTCTATGAATTTTCAGCTTAATTCCTCATATATTTATACATTTTTCAATAATTCCTTTCATACTCAAAGTTTCTCAAAAATTTCTCATATACCAATTGTCATTTAGTTCTGTCAATTATATAAAAATCCAAATTTTTCTTAAATTTAAAGTTTTCTAAATGCCGAAATTACCCATCCCAAGTCGTCTTCTTGCGCGTCTATTGTCTTTGGTTGCCATCCGCATCCTGTTGTCTGCAATTGTCGTCGGTAGTCATTTCGCACATAGCAGTTGGTTTCAGGAGTACTCTATCATCTTCCTCACTGTATCTCTCATGGCTACAGTCTTCGATTGCCCCTTAATGTCACAACCCTCTCCATCAAAATCTCATTGCACCACCTCTTCCCCCATCTCAGCTTCAACGACCTCCACTCATCTCCATCTGGCTGCCTTTTTTGCAATAGCCGACAATCTTATCTTCAGTAGATTTGAAGAGGAATTTCATGATAGCTATGTGCATTCATCTGCTTGCTAGAATTGAATCCAACAATGGGTGGATTTTCCTTAGTTTTAGAGTTGCACAAGGGCATGCGAATCGTGCAAATGCAGATCGAAGAACAGAGAGCGGATTTTGTAGAAGTCGTTCCTTTGATGAAGAGGTTTATCTAGCCAAATTTGAATGGTTGCAACGATGCCGAAGAAAAGGAGATGCAGCGGTTGAATTTAATGGTTACCTAGATATGGATAATGGTCTTGATAGTAGGTCCCACCGACTTATTAAAATTAGGATCTCCGTTGAAAAGAGTTCGTCGTCCGGCAGGCTATTTCACCGGCTTTACTCACCAACAAAGAGTCATAGTGCCCGATCCAGAGCAGTTATGTCATCAAAGCTGTAGAAGGGAGCCAAGCAGCGAGTTAATGGTTGCTTCAATTTTACTACCTCTGAAGAAGGAGATTGCGATAGCTTCTATAGCCCACGATTTTTTTTTTTTTTTTTTATTTGCCAGAGCACCCTGCTCAATGGCATCTGCTGGAGCCAGAGCACCCCGCTCAATGGCATCCGCGGAGATGAGACTTGAATCCCGGTCGGTGGGCACGAAACCCACACGTGAAACCAACTGCCCTATGGGCAGGTTTTAACTGGGCTTAGTTGCTAGATTTGTTGCCCGCAATCTGAAAAGATAAAGGGAAATTTTAGATACAACTAGATCTATTCAGATTTTGATTTGTTAAAAATGCCAGCAAATTTGTTAGATTTCTTGGTTTGGTAAAGTCAAGGATTGCAGAGGTATATAGATTTGTTAAAAATGCCAGCAAATTTGTTAGATTTCTTGGTTTGGTAAAGTCAAGGATTGCAGAGGTATATATGTAGGTCTTGAAGGATAAATTAATTCTTTCA
The DNA here is from genome assembly GCA_035584095.1 of Annona squamosa. NCBI lineage: Eukaryota > Viridiplantae > Streptophyta > Magnoliopsida > Magnoliales > Annonaceae > Annona > Annona squamosa. Next base: position 58,984,158 of record JAXCLR010000063.1, on the reverse strand, counting down.
CAAGGATGCTACAGGGAGCAGTGAAAGATATCAGGGAATTTTACGAAAATTTTATGGGTATGCGAGAAATTATCGAAAACACGTGGGTATACCATGAATTAAGGTGAAAATTCATTGGTACATTTGGAAATTCTCCTAATATCTAAAATGAATTGTAATATGCATACCTAATAAAATAAAATAAAATAAAAGAGGGGCAAGTGACACCATGAAATTTCCCTTATTATGGTCAAGCAGCACTAGAACGAGTTGGAGTATAAATGGGTTGATTCGTGAGGAAGGAGTAGTGCTTGTCAGATTAGCTTGAGATTCGTTCTTCCTTCACATGAATGCTGCGTGCTTTGTTGTGCTGTACCTTCAAAGAATTATCTTGATTCCGCCGGATCAACGGTGACAAGAAATACAGTACTTTCTTGTCTCCTTTTCAAGCTAGCCTTTGCGCATGGAGAGATTCGGTACTCTTTCTGCGTTACAGCAAATTTCACTTAATGCAGCCAATTTTTAACCATAAATAATAATAAAACTTCGACTACACGAATTAATATAAGATTTAACCGCATGTGGTTAAATATAATTAAATCTTTGGCTGCATTTGATCAAATGTAGCAAAATTAGAAAGTTGCTTACAAAAAGTTGACCGCATGTGCTACTTTTTGTTATAGTGTTGCAATCATGTAATTTCCTCTGTAAATATGAATTTCGCAAAAATATATATGAACTTTAATACAATGTTTTAAATTCCTCAAACTTTTAACCGGTCGACTTGGAAAACACTTATTGCACAATTAGAACATGATCATCGCCATGTAAGTACTAGAGGTTTTATATTATGCCTCACGTCATCACATGATGCAGGAATTTAACATATAACTCAAATGGTAAACTTCATTAGATGACTAGAAGCCGCCACGTGAGAGGACTTTCACTTTTCCTCAGGGGGCATGAAAATTTTAAAAGGATTAGAAGCCAAGTGAGAGTTGCCGGAAATCACGCATGTGGGGTTGGAGAGATTGATTGAGGTTCCTCATGGCCTCTCCCGCTCTTGCAAGTTGCAAGTTACAAGCTACCCAGCCTCCGACTTCCAAAATTTACCGGACTACTGCTGTAATGAATGTCGCTCTCTCCCGTATCATAAAAATAAATAAATAAATGTTGCTCTTCCCATGCATCAGTCAAACAAATGGTCCTTAACCAACTATTACTTCTATAATTTTTTGGCTTATGATATTAATTTTGTACCCACATACATATAAAACGACGACTAAATCGCATGGCAGGCTTGCACGCCAATGGCTGAAATTCTGCCTCCGCAATCTTAAGTGGGGCATGCACCTATCAAAGCACCGGCTTTATTCATATACGCATCACATGGACAGGTAGAAGTTGGCTGCCATTAATTTCCAGCACGTCACATGGACAGAGCATGATTAGTCACTGCACGTGTATCTACATATATGGCACAAAGATTAGCTGAGCGGACACTAATATATACGAGTCGACTAATTTATATTGAGGCCCGATCACTTCAAACCAAGCCATTTCAGACCGATGGAAAAACTTTTTTTTTTGTTTTTTTAAATTTTTTTTACGAAATGATTATTCTAGATATGTTTAATCTATAAATCGAATTTTACCAAATTTAAAGATATATATTTATTTTGAATTTTTAAATACACGGGTATTTTGATGAAACATGACTAAAATATTTATGTGTTTAAAAATCCAAAATAAATATATATACGTTGCCAAAATTAGTAAAAAAATCTATAGATTAACAATTTTGTAAAAATAATAAAAAATAAATTTTCGGATTAGTCTAAAATATTATTTTGCTTTTATGTTAGCTTACGTTTTTTGAAGTTACCCTCAACCGTACTTCCATAAAATTTTTATTTTCGCATATGTGCGTGTGGGAGTAGACTTTTTAGATTTTTGCATGCAATTAAGTTTACTAACTCTTAGTATTTTTACTGTGCTAAATAACTTTTTTTTATTGGATTTATATGTTAGCTACCGAGGTATTGAGGGAACAATAAGCTTTTATCAAATTAGCAGAGAAACAAGGTTTCAATTCTTAGTAAATTTCCACTAAATATCGGAAGACTAAGTTTTGAATAACATCCACTATTTTTTTTTTATTGGGTTTATATGTTAGCTACCGAGGTACTGGGGGAACAACAAGCTTTTATCAAATTAGCAGAGAAACAAAGTTTCAATTCTTAGTAAATTCCCACTAAATATCAGAAGACTAAGTTTCAAATAACATCCACATAAAAGAAAGGTAGCTGGTGTTACCACCAAGGTGACGTCCTGATAGTCTTTGTTGACTAACTTAATTTTTTTATTAGGGTATTGTATATTATATCTCAATACATATTTTCTTATAATATTTAAATAAGAAAAGTGTAAGCTCTCAAACATCAATAAAGCATTCCACAAGCTCCCTGTGTATTTATTGACTAACTTAATTTTAAGTTATCGCAAATGGGTCAAAATTATTTAGAAATGTTAGATGATGCCTAATGAGAGTAATGATACCCGTATATTGTTATTTATAGCTTTGATTTATTTTCAATTTCTTTGTTTAACATTGCTTAGTGTGAACCGATGACTGACTTACTTAATCATTTGATGATGTTAGAAAATGTACAGGTTTTGAAGACAAGGCCTAGCTGAGTTCTCAATGCCTCAGAGGAAACGGGGAGATGATGTAAGAACTTTTACATTGAAAGGAGGACTTGATAATTTCTGAAGCTTGCCTAGAGAAGGAATTTCATCATCTGAGAAAATTAAGATATAAGTTGCCCCTAGGAGATGGTCTAAACTTTTATTAGAGGTTAAGAGAAGCGAACAGAAAGTCACGAACAAAGATCAAAGCGGAGAAAAGAGTTTTTTATTTTAGTTTATAGATCCTGCATGTCATCTCTCTTCGAGGGTAGATCAGTCTCCTTTTTATAGATCTTCACCTTAAACGACTTCAACCTCGAAGGAGTGGGCCAAAAGGATCGATCTGAATTTCCGTAGATATGCTGTTGCTGATTGATGCGTGATGAGACTGGCCTGAATCGTAGGCAGTGAACGGCCCAGATTCAACAACAGCAGGAGATTTGATCCTATTATGTGATTATGGGGAATCTGATCCAGGCCCATTTCTTGGACGTTTGCGCGTGCCCATCATCACGAATGGGAAGAAGAAACTACCGTACTACCTACACCTCAGACTATCATACTAGGATGATGGCCATGAACCATCTAAAGATGATCTTCCTGGTGTTTTTTTTCCTTTTCATTCATCTTGGGGCCACATTACAGTGCATCTCCTTAGCAGGCTGTTTTCACGTTGTGACATCTATTTTCGGTGAATCCCGTTATTAGATTTAGACCATCCATCCATGATCATTTTTTCCATTGTGCACCCTACTATCTGTATACACAGCCTCTGGAATTTGTGGTGGCACCATGCATATGTATTCTATGTGTGTTTTTCACTTTCGAGGGCGGACAATATTGTGTGGTATCATGTCTTAATTCAAAGAGATGGCAGAGAATGCCGGAAAGGAATCCAATTGAGGAGTCAGTGGTGGGACTTCAAGCTGCGTTCTTGGAAGCTAAATGTGAAAATTGAAAATAAAAAGAAAAATTTTTCTCATAGCATCTGTCCGTAATTCCCAACATATCTATAATATTTTAAAATTTTATTTAATATCCATAACATTTTATTCTAAATTCCTATCATACCTATAAATTAGAACAACAGTTAGCCACCTCATTAAAAAGAAAATTTTGCCTCTTCAAAATGTTACCGTCTAATGTCACAAATTAATATTTACCAATATCAAATGAATCATATTAAAGCCCAATTGTTTTAATTAAGAAATTTTGAAAGGGTAATATCATCTTTTTCAATGTGTTATGGGTAAGATAAGATTTTATGGTGAAATATTATGGATATAAAAAAATTTTAAAATATTTTATGCATGTTAAGAATTAATGACAGTTTTCTTTTTAAAAAAAAATTTGGTAAGAGTAAATAGAGGATTCCAATTTGCATTATTGGTATTTGTTAACTTGACAAGATTTACTATGTCCAAATATTAAACCTTTCTTACGACAAGACACATGACTACAAATATTTGATGAAGTATAAATTATTTTAAATTAGCCTTCTTCCCTGCTAAATAAAGCGTAACTAAAATTCACTAATAAATGCTCTCTAAGTTTTCATAGACCATACCAATCAAAAAAAAAAAAAAAAGTTTTCATAGACCATGATGTTTCGATCACAAATTCAAATCAAACATCATGTTGGACATTACTTGTCAAAAATCATCTCACCAAGAGTCCTTTGGGCCACAAATGTCCAAACAAAATAATTGAGATATTATTTCGAGTTTGCATTTGCTGTGATTCAACTAATCCATGGACCATGTAATGACTTGCGTGGATTAAAAAGAACCCCAAGTTCAAAAAGGATAAAAAGAGATGTCCTCATTGGCCGGCCCCCTGCATATCCAAATCCAGCTCCTGGGCCATTTCATTGGCTAGGTAGAACAAGAGCCTCAAACACCGATGTTAGCTATTGGCATCCTCTTCGCAAAGTCATGTAAGGTAATGATTGTGCTAACAGGAATTTCTGTTAGCCTTGGGGTATTTAAATATCTAAAAATTATAAAAGTTAGTTGATGACTTCAATAAACTTTGGTCCATACTATTCAAAAAATTTTAAAAACGTCTTTTTTCAGTGAGAAAATATTTATTTAAAAAACATGTATCATCGGGCTAACAAGACTCCCCATTAGCATGAGTTAATAAGAACATACTATTAGCCCAGGAGCATTTATATTTTTATTACTATTAATTTTTAGTGAAAATATGCACCCGAATGTATTTAATTTACTACCAAATTTTACGATTTCAAATATATGGATATATTTTCATTTCAATAATCAACTTTGTTTGGAGGAAAATTGTCACTCTTTAATTCTAAAAATTTACACACATCCAGAATATAAAATTTCAGTATACACTTTGGCCTATATTTTCGTAATATATGTGTGCATCAGCTAGCAAGAGTTCCTGTTAGCTTGAGCAAGAAGATTACAAGCATATGTATAGAGCTAGGGAAAACAATTCTCTTGTGCAACTGGTTATAAAAAGAAACCTTCTGTATTTTTCAATTTTTTAATTTTTTATATTCAAGTCATGAATCATAATCTCCTCCAACGACATTTGTATGATATTAAAAATTATTTAATTAAAATTATATATAATCACAACAAGTGTAAATGCATAAGGTTTTTTATAGGTATATTTTTAACATTATAAATTATGAAAGCGTTCGATTTAGTTATTTTTTATATATAAGCTAAAAAATTTCGATCCCAGTACGTGCCCAGAGAATCATTATAAAAAAAATTTTCAACCTTGCAGCCAATTATTTGTAACGAATAATTATTATTAGCAACAAAAAATTCACTTCATTTTATGCAATAAATATGTTATTGCATATAATAACTGGTCAATGATCATGTGCGGCCGGCCGTTGGCAGCTTTGGCCGACCACATGTAAATTTTTTTTTATAAACTTGTTCATTTAGGTGTAGTTTTACTTTTTGAGACACTTTCAAAAGGAATAAAATATCTTTAAGTTTAAAAATTCAAAAAATATATACAATCTCCAAAAAGGTAAAACTTTTTTTTTATAGATTAAATATATCAAAATTAACAATTTTATTAAAAATAAAATAATAAAAAAGAGTATTTATAACTGCATCCAGATGGGCTCACCCCCAATAATAATATAAGTAAAAAAAATTTTATTGTTTACATCGAATAATCATTTGTAAGGAAATTTTCATTGCTAAACTGCAAATGATTTTATGTATTTTTCATATAATATGGCTTAAAAGAATCTCTCATTAAAATGACTTTTTTTTATATTACAAAATTATTGGATAGCGAAAAATACGATGACTCGTCTGAATGTCAGCTAGAGGCAAAATGGTGGGCCAAAATGAAACGACCACACCAAATAGAAAATTTGGAACCCAAGATGATATCCTGATACACAATAAGCTTTGTCTGATTACAGAGTGATGATATGGAGTCAACCAAATATAGCTGGTTAAGTACGCCCAGCTGCATGGCCGGTCAAGATCGACGCGTTTCAGTCTTCTAGATCACTCGAAAGTATGGCCAACTCGTTTGGTCGCGGAAAGGGATTTCCGTTCCCAACCAGTATGTGGTTCAAATCCCTTATGGATTCTACACCAGAGTTGGGGTTGGGGTATGTGGTCCCCCTTTCTACTCATATGGGAGCTAATGGTCTCCCTACTTGATATGTGGAAGTTTATTATTATCTTCTATTGTAAGCTTGCTAGAATTGTCTTAGGATTTGAATGTAATATGAATTGAGATATAATGTAAAATATCTTCCAATTAAAAAAAAATGCTTCCAAACCGCCACGACACCAGTCGCGTCGTGGTAACAACTGGCACTTGCTTACAAGTGGTCAATGGTTTCTTTCGTTTGTGTGGTTTATAATTTTTCTTCTATTATGAGAGTTCGGGAAAAATTTCTTACATTGTGTGAATGAGTGAATGAGCTTCATTATAATATGAGAATGTCATAATATATATATATAACAATATCATATATATATATATATATATATATGCTTCAAACCTTCAGTATACTTCAAAGGACCTAAACTAAGAAATTCGTTAACGTTCTAGTGAGCAATCCATGGTAGGGTGCAAATTAAGCTGGATACCTTAATATTAAAATTTGAGTTCAGACCGAGTTAGCATTGATTTCGAGTTGAAATTCGAATTATTCTCGAACCAAGAGAAATTGAAATTACCAACAGTGATAATGAATTTCTTAAATATTATTGCATTCGCACATTACTAATTTATCTAGAAATATATTTATATGACTTATGATATCTTTTGTTTTGATGAAAGTTGGTCTTTTAATTAAAAAATAATTATAAATACAATAAATGTAATGAATTTACATATAATATCAAGGTAAGAAAAATAAATAAAATTATATGAAATAACTATCTAAAGTTTAATAAAATTAAAACTTACATATCTCATAATTAATTAATATATATGCAATAATTTTAAAAAGTTGGTATATTTATCATTATTTACAAATAAAGTTAATGTAGATATAATTCAATTTTTATGGACAAATGTGTATAACATTTATATTTTAGAATAAACATTTTATAGTTTAATTAAGTTAAGATTATATGGAAGAACTTTTATCACAATTAGAGTTAAAATATTTAATGTATAAATAAATATAATTATTTTAATAAATTAAGAAAAATATCAAATTTGAATAAGTCTGATTTTAGTACTAAGTTGATGCAACTGATATTGGTTTTGGGTTTTAGATTGGGTTAAAACTAGGTCTAACTAGAAAAAAATATTAAAATAAAATCTAAATTTAATTTTAAAACTAAGCCAGGCCGAGCAGGTTCGGACCAACCTAATACCACAAATTGCACCCTTGCCAACGCGGCAGTGTGCTTCAAGTCTTCAACATACTTCAAAGGACCGAAATTAGGAAATCTGTTAGTGTTGCAGTGAACAATCCACGCGACAGTGTGGAAAGACTCACAGGTAAGGGTCATGAATCTCAGGTCGCAATCTCCTGCGCCCGGGAGCAGGCAGCGATCCCTGCTCCCGAGTGCACATACTTATTATTTTTATAAAAAAAAAATTCATAGAATTGTTAATCTAGGTGTAGTTAACATGTGTATAAATTTTTACTATTTTTAGAGTATTTTAGATATTTATTTTTTATTTTTGAAAATCAGTGGCATTTTAGGTAATTTTAAATTACGAAAATGCCACTAATTTTTAAAAATCAAAAATAAATATTTAAAATACCCCAAAAATGGTAAAAATTTATACACATGTTAAATACACCTATATTAACATTTAAAAAAAAAAAAGGCGTGTGCGCCCGGGCACAGGAGATTGTGACCCCGTGAATCTCACCTCTTCGGTAATGGAAGTTTCAAGATCCCTGATGCCACCGTTCCAGCCTTCATAACATCACGATTTTGAAAATTGCTATTTCTGGGGGCAAAAATTCGTGCATGATTTTCTGGTTTGGAGAAAAAAATAGTCCAATATTCTGAAAGATGGATATGTACACAAGTTTGAATATTTTAGGGTTCGTTTGTTTCGCATCAAAACATGTCAACTAGAACTTTTCAGTTTAAAACTTTTCACTCTCCATAATTACTCTATTTTTTAATTATTTTTTCACATTTTTCTACACAAA
>JAXCLR010000063.1:58943061-58967545 GCA_035584095.1 Annona squamosa | reverse complement strand
ATTATGGAGAGTGAAAAGTTTTAAACTGAAAAGTTTTAGTTGACATGTTTTGATGCGAAACAAACGCACCCTTCATCTGTTCGCTCGTGCATTAGCGGCCGACGCAGCGTGCATCCGCCGAGCCAAGATTCAGCCCGTCGCTCTCGATGAAAGAGGCTTCCTCCTCTCAAAGAGAAAACACAAACAGCAACGTATCCATTAGCCAGCTTTACCGGACTGGAGGGGTCGAAAGTAGAAACTAGAGAGGGAGAAGAGAGGATTTTGGGTCACCTGGACGAGATCTTTCTGCTCAGGCTCATCTCTTCCGTGCGCCTGCAGTGCACCACTCCGTAACCTTCACCCCGACCGCCTTCCTCACCAGCTTCGAGAAGAGCGGCGTCGAAGAAGAAGATCCCTTTCTGCGAAATTACGACTCTATCCATGTCGAAGGCTCGCGTTTACACCGACGTCAACGTCCTCCGCCCTAAGGATTACTGGGATTACGAGTCTCTCACCGTCGAATGGGGGTGGGTATTTTCGTTTCTTGCGAAACCCTAATCTTTGATATCTTTTTTCTCTCCCTTTTTCTTCGGTCTTTCATCTGGAACATTTTGTTCTGGATTCCGTCCGACGGCGATGTTCTCTATCCTGGAATAGTCGTTGTTATTAATTTATTATGAATTTCAACTTCTTTGGATCATGGTCGGCTTCCATCTGTTGGTAGTTTTGTGCTGGAAGGACGGTCCAGATCATTGGCAGTCAAAGATTCGGCGAGAGTGGGTGTGGCTACCGCTTTCAGAGCGCTGATGAATTATCATAACTAGAATTTTTAATAGAATGACGTATATATTTTTATCCTGAATTAGGGAGTCATTTCTGAATGACCGTTTGGTAGATTTGGATGCATATATATGTTTCTATAGTAACTGGCAATCACAGCGTTAGGTTGAAGAATTGACAAGAAGACGACGCAAAGATAATCAATCATTCACTTTGCAAGCTGTAGGGTTTGTTTTACTGATAATGTGACTCGAATGGACTTGGATCATTAATAAAATCAAATGATGGATCGGTGTTATCATCAACTAATGTGTCTAACATCTTGTTTTTCATTTAGTGATCAGGACGACTATGAAGTTGTTCGCAAAGTAGGCAGGGGAAAATATAGTGAGGTCTTTGAAGGCATAAATGCCACCTCTTCGGAGCGCTGCATCATTAAAATCCTCAAGCCTGTCAAGAAAAAGAAGGTTGTTTTTATACTTCGTATCTTCAATTACTGCAAGAAAATTGGTTTTGAGCAATTATTGTTAGCACCTGAAAAATCTTTATTAGCAAAGAAAATTCATATGCAAGGAAAAGTTCCCTTGTGGTGATGCTTTCATAGTCAAGAAAAAAATTCCCTTATAGTGATGCTTTCATAAAATTTCCTTATGATGATGCTTTTATAGGTTAGAAAAATTCCCTTTATGGTGATGTTTTCATAGGCAAGGATTCCTTGCCTATGATAGTACTTTTACAACCAAACCAAAATTCAGTTGTCTAAGTACAAAAACCAAGAACCATTGGTGATCAAATTTATTCTTAGTGGTTGTTATATGGCACATAACACTTGTTTTGAACTATTTACATGGGAATATTTTAATTGCTTGTCATTCTCTGCTTTTCATAAACTCTATAAATTTTTTTGTTAAATCTGGTTTCAAGCTAACTATATATGTTGTTTCATCTATGTCATGCAGATAAAGAGGGAGATAAAAATTCTTCAGAACCTGTGTGGAGGTCCAAATATTGTGAAGCTTCTTGATATTGTCAGAGATCAACAATCAAAAACTCCCAGCCTTATATTTGAATTTGTGAACAGCACAGATTTCAAGATGCTGTATCCCACTCTGACAGATTATGATATCCGCTATTACATCTATGAGCTTCTCAAGGTCCCTTTTCACTTTTGACTTGGTCTAGTTGAGACCTTCATTATTTCACTTCAGTTTTCATTTGATGGAATGATATGGGGGTGTGACAAGCAAACATGCAAATGTCTTCTTTCTTTTTCCTCTTTTTTCTTTTTTTTTTTTTGGCATCATGTTTTAGTGAAGTTCAGTACATGAGATGTAGTTAGTATCAGATGTTAAAACCTGAAACTATAGAACAAGGAAACTGGGTGTGCAATGAGGAAATCAAATAAAGATATCAATCATGGCTGGCATTGAAATATCTGATATGAATGCCAAAGAAACTGGTGAAGATGCTCTGTGCACAGAGATCAGACTTATTGCAAAAGCTGGCTGTTCTTGACTTTGCTGAGATGCTTTGTGTGATCTTTAGGCAGTAAAGTGCAGTTGATCACCCAGCCTTTTGCATCATGATGCACACTTTTTGCCCTTTTGTTGGACCATAGTATGAAAACTATTCCATAATCATATGAAATTTGGGCTTCCCGGAACCCCAGGGGTATTGGAAGTTAATTGGGATGGTTCTCTAGACTTTGGATGTGGAATTTTATATGAAATTTTTCCTGCCTAAAGATCAGCTGCATGGATCCTGTTGTGCCAATTGGGGCATTAGAAGTCGCTTTGGTGGGGGGGGGGATAACCCACTAGTTACGGACGATGGCGCACAGCCAACCTGTCTGTGTTCGATCCTTCCCTTCATGTGGGAGTGTAAAATTTGTTCCCCCAGTTTGGGGGTATTTACAAGCATCCCCCCTAAGTGTGGGGGTATGTACATGATGTTCCTTCAAAGTTGAGGGTTATGAATGTGCCTGATTTGTAATATCAGATGTCGCAATGTATATAATACCAATAAAAAAAAGAAGGGCATTAAAAGTCAAATTGCCTTTACTTGTTGTTGGTTTCTGGTGGTTCTGGTAATCATTTTTACCTGCAGAATGATTCTCATTACGAGCCCATTTTGAATATTTCTTGCTTTGATTTCACAAGTCATGCTAATCCATAATGTGGGGTAAATCATGTAAACAGCTTTATGGAATTCGTCTAAAACAACTATATGTTTGTCCAATTATTTCTGAACGCAGGCCTTAGATTATTGCCATTCACAAGGAATAATGCATCGGGATGTCAAGCCTCACAATGTTATGATTGACCACGAGCTGCGAAAACTTCGATTAATTGACTGGGGACTGGCTGAGTTCTACCATCCTGGCAAGGAGTACAATGTTCGTGTAGCTTCAAGGTGATTTGAGAAAAATGATGTGGTTTTCGCATTAATAGTTTTAGGAATCTTGCAGATAATATGTGATTCTAGGATTTCCACCTCAGAGTTCATTATATGATTTTATCCATCCTTTTTGCAATTTGTTGTGAGTTTTGTTCAGGAGTGAGTAGGTTTTTACCTTTGACCATCTGGAGTAATCTCAATAGATTCTCTATACTGATACAAATCCGGAACACTGAAAACAAAAGAGAAATTTGTTTGCTTGAACCAAATTGTTTTCTTTGGCATCGCCTCAAATCTTTGATGAATGTCATGTTTATTGGCTGAAATTTGGGCTTTGAAACACAGGTGTAAAGCTTTTGGAGGGTTATTATACTTCCCCAAGAATATAACCAATGAGTGTTTAATTGGAATATATTTCCCAACTGATCTTGTCATACTTTTTTAGCTGCCATTGACAGTTAACCTTGATGTTGTGTTGAATTGGACTTGTGTGAAGCATCTTGATATGCGCTGAATGCTAATGCTATTCTATCATAAATAGGTTCAACATGGTTCATGGTTTTATCTCTGTTATGCTGTTTTGCGCATCTTGACAAATTTCCATTTCTTGTTCCCAGATACTTTAAAGGCCCCGAACTCCTAGTCGATTTACAAGATTATGACTATTCACTGGACATGTGGAGCCTTGGTTGCATGTTTGCAGGAATGGTGAGTGTTTTGATTGTTGGCAAGTCTGCATATGATGGATTTGCTTTGTTGTTCTCTGCCTTTTTTCAAGTTTTTTTTTTTTTTTTGTTATTTTCCCCACTTATGTTTCATAATGCAGTTTTAACTTGTTCTTGTAGATTTTCCGTAAGGAACCTTTCTTTTATGGCCATGACAACCATGACCAGCTTGTCAAGATTGCCAAGGTAATTACTTATCCTGCTGAAGTTGTGTAACCTTCCTAGCGCACCACATATCTTTACCTGTGCCCGTAATGACATCGCTCATTATTGGGTTAAATTTCTAATTTCCTATCTGGATGGCTGTTTAGTTTGTAGGGGTCTTCGTCTGGAGATTGTAGATTTGGGATGATTTGGATTTTGAAACAGTAGGGTTGTTGTTGGAGGTACATCATGTATGTCAAATTATATTTTAAAAGATGAAAAATGTAGATAATCATGATGAAGCTTAGCATCATGTCTTTGGATATGAGAAATAGGGTTGTTTTGTATTGGGGAAGGAAAAATTCAACACCTTCCAAGTTCCAATCCCTAAAGGTAATTTATTGATATTTACTTTCTCAACATAGCCATGCAACTTAAAACTTCCACTGTTTATTCAGTTGGCCTATTTAACGCAGAATACATATTGATGATTGATATCGGCTTGGATTAGGTAAAGATGGCTTGAATTTTCACAATTTAATTTTGTTGTTAAAAGATTCGAATTATTGTTGGATATGGTGAGCCTAAATGTTATATGCAAGTGAATTATGTCCTTGTTTGTTATAGTTGTTTATTGGGTTTGCTAGTCTTCTGAATGAAAGTGAGGACAGGCACGGTCCAACCGCATATAATTGATCTGCTCTGCTCTCCCACTAAAGTGTCATCTAGGGGCATTGCAAATCCTTGTAGGTAGTGTTTTTGTTTTTGTTTTTCGTATAAAATTTTCACACCACTGGTTCTGTTTCTTTCTTCCTTTGTCCTTTTCTGTTAGCAAACAGCATGTGGTTGACGATTTTAACTATCAAATGTAGCTCCCTGATACTGCGTTTAGGTACCCTTTGTTCAGAAAATATAATGAAAAACAAAATAAAAGGGGGAAAAAGCTCCTTTATCCCTGACTTATATTCATGCCTAGTAAAAATCTACAATAATTGTGACACTAAAAATTCTGATTTAGTATGTTTTCTTTTTCAGGTACTTGGCACTGATGAATTAAATGCTTATTTGAATAAATACCGGTTGGAACTTGATCCTCAGCTCGATGCTCTTGTTGGGAGGTGCGTTTATTTCTAATAATGAAGTTGTACTGAGAATTGTTTAGTGCTAATAGAGTTACAAAAAGTTTTCACTTATGGATTTACCATAGGCCATTTTGATGGGGTGTCTTCTCCATGTCTAGCCAAGAACTGCTCGGTTTCACTTACACAGAAGAAAGAGATATCTAACGGGAAAAAAAAAAGATTATAGAAACTAGAGATATATAAGAAAAAAAAGGATTATAGAAACTATCTATTGCATTATAAAGTACATGATATCTATTTCTAGAGCAAGCCTCACAAATGAATGAGGATTAAGCATTCCTATTTACTCATTGTGCTTGGATGATCTACAGTGGATGTAATGTTAATAGTCTTCACAGAAGCATAACTAATAAACAGTGTCTGATATTAGAAAGCACCATTAAGCCATTGGCTACATGTTATGTAATTTACTTGGTTGATATGTTTGCAGGCATAGTAGGAAGCCATGGTCCAAATTTATCAACGCAGATAATCAGCATCTAGTTTCACTTGAGGTCAGTTATAATTGTAGAAAAATTTGTGTTATACCCATCTACATTTTCACTCAATTTTCTACAATTAGTTGACTTGACTGGACATGCAGGCAATTGATTTCCTTGATAAGCTTCTCCAATATGATCATCAGGAGAGGTTGACTGCACGAGAAGCAATGGTAAAGTTATTTCTAGTATTTGGTTAATGCCCCGAGTTACTAGTTTTATTGTCCTTCACCCATTCCCAATACATCTCTGATCATCCAATTAGTTTTCTTTCTCATGATAAGTTTCAATGACCTGAAATTGTAGAAGTCATTTTCCGATCTTTGATCATCTTATCCTTTCTCATTCCATCTTTTTCTCTGGAGTGGGTTTTTGTACTTTAATAAGGGATTGTCCCCTTATTAAATTAACAAAAACTAAGGTCTAATACGGATATTTGGGGGGAAATTTTATCTCTCAGAGGATTACAGACTCCTTAATTGGATTCACTTTTTGGGGAAATAACTCTCAAAATTTGTTCTGAGCTATAAAATCTTTCACCTTTCCGTCTGACTTGTTGACATTGAGCTATCCTTTTATGGTGGGATGCTAGTTATTTTTATCTGGTAGATTTTTTTTATTTTTTTTCACGAACTACAGTTTACAAAAACGAGGGAGGTTGAATGAGGAGGAGATGAATACAAAAATGAGGGAGGCTGAATAAGTCAGAGTTGGAACTCTAGATATGTATGGTATATGTACATAGATATAAATTTCAATCTTATTATTTGGATTGAGATCTCCTCTGTGCAATTGATGTTATGTAAAAAATCCTTTCTTGGCCCTTCATATTCTTGCAATACTAACTGGGTACCGACTAGTCTGCTTGCTAACAATTTGACTCAAGAGAACTGGTATATCTCCGCCCTCTTTTGTTTTTCTTTTCTTTTTATTTTATTTTATTTTTGATACCAACCAGTCTGCTTGTAGCATGAACCCGCCTCCCCCTTGCATTCATGATGCATTTTTATTGCTCTTCCTTAAGATGTTTGTCCTGGGTTTTCTGCGACTATGGAATGTGTGGGGCAATGTCAAAGCCAAATATTACAAGTGCATTACATGGTCAATGGAGTAGTTTTATCTGTCCTTTGATCATCAGAGTCAGTTTCAGGCAATGCTAAACGCTGCAAATGAAAATTTGTCTACCATTATTTGCAGGCGCACCCATATTTCTTCCAGGTTAGAGCGGCAGAGAATAGCAGGATGCGAGCACTGTAGCAACCAGGGATCTCTTTTGGCAAATTCTAGTTCCTGTTTAAAGTGGTGGGTGGAGATTGCATCCGTCGGTGGGAGGAAGATGTTGGTGGATTGTTCTGTATAGTTTTATTATGTCAAGATGCTTGTCATAAATACTTGTTACATCGAAGCAGGGCTAACAAAAATAATGTGCGTTTTCTCTAAAATACGTAATATTTTATTGGAATTATCAGTATGTACTTGTGACTAATTTTTCGAATTCACATGAATATTTTGAGGCATGGAAATTTGTAATCCTCTGATCCTCTCTGGGCAATTCATTCTATGCTATCCGTAGGTTGATGGTTAATTGGATTCACGTAATTGCGATAAAATGTGACCAAAAAGGTTGATAGTCTCACCAACTTTTTTGCGTTGTGTAAAGTTAAAATGTGGGTAACAGACCAAAAAACGTACTTGGCTTAACCCATTAGTGTTAAAATACTGTAGGTATTCGTGAAAGGAGTTATGCACTGCCCGTAGCTCGAAGCTGAGGGATCCTCTTTCGTCAGGGAGAAAAAAAAATAAAAAAGAACCGAGGATCCCCTGCAACGGGAAGACGTAATCTATTTTATGCGTGAGAAAACGCGTACGCACTTGAATCGAAAAAGTTGTTTTCAATCGTCTGCGGTCATTTTTAAAGTTATAATAAAATGCCAAATAAGCTTTAAAATTGTTAAATATCACGAGAAAAAAGGTCTAAATGGGAAATGAATGTAAAAAATAAAAATGAAATGAATAATTTTGACATATAAGCGGCCGCAAAGGGCAGAACCCTTGAAAAATGGTTCATTTGTGCTTGAAAGGCATTCTCTAGGAACGTAGGGAATTTGTAAACGTCATAAGCGTTAGACATGCTCAACGTCTTTCAATTACATATTCATGCATCCGTGCATTTGCATGTGATAGTTCAACACGTAAGGCGAAAATTTTCTGAAGACAGAAAATACTGCAGAGTTAGTTCCGAGGCAAATTATGAGAATTATGAACAGAATGATAAGAATTCTGAAAAGGACAGGCAAAAAAAAAAACTATTCACAGCGTTCAGGGACTTTCCATCCTTGTACACGTAGTAGACTGACAACACACGTGGAAAGACAGTCGATCAACGCAGGAGAGGGGCCACTTGTATGTGTACGGTAAATGCTGCAAAAGAAAGCACGAGGTCCACGTAGCAGACGATCATCGATAAACACAGAAGCAGGGGCCCGCTTGTATGCGCGTACTAAAATGCTGCGAAAGGAAACGCACTCGACAATCAAGAAACGAAGAATCAGCCGGCATGATTCTTGTGTTGCACTGCTGGAGAACAATTCGGACTCAAACATCAAGCTCACTCTACTGCCAGTCATGTCTGGCAATCGAACGCGTCCCTATCTTGCCCTTCGCTCCTCTTCCTCTGCCCTTTTCCAGGCAGCCTGATGAAAGAATAAAAGTAAGTTGAAATAAACTAGGCAAATTATTCTAATGACCGAAAGTGAATCAGCAAAACTAAAGAAAGCTGGTGAATATGAAAGTTGATGCTTGCCTTCTCTCGTTCAAGTTTTGAAACATGGGGCTTCATAGAGTTCCCCAAGCTCAATCCTCCCCATGCTTCTTCCAACTCCCTTTCTCTTGCTCTTCGGCGGGTTTCTGAATGCTTGCCATGGTCTGTAAATTGTGTTACGGTAGCCAACTTTACCTTTTCCACCCCTGACTGATGTTTTATCAAGACCTTTTCTAAGCTTTCCTCACTCTTCTCCTTCTTCTTCCTCAACGACATCCCTGTTTCATTTGCCTGACATGCCATTTTTTCCTTTTCGAGTCTGGAAACACGTTTCACTAGAACCTTGTCTAAGCTCTCTGAGTTGGTGGTTCCTATTCCCGGTTTCTTTTTATCCCCTTGAATTGTGTTGTCCTTTGCCTCTGCAAAAGCTCTCATTTTCTCTCTTTCTAATCTGTGCACTGACTTCACTAATATCTTGTCAAGTCCGTTATCTTCACCATCTTGAGCGGAAAATGCTCGTAAAGAATCCAGTTTTGCTCTCTCAACGCGTGACATGTACTTAAACCTTGGTGAATCTTTCCTGGAAAGTACATCCCTACCTGGCACAACATCAAACGATGCTGCTAGTGAAGCAGAATCTATGTTTTCCTTGCCTACTTGGTCTACCACACTTGACATTCTGTCTTTCGCACTGTTAAAATATTTATGCTCCTTTTCAAGTGCCCTTTGTGATTTCTTGGCTTCTTCAATTTCCTTCTCAAATCGTGAAGTGTGCCTCACAAGAATACTTCCCAAGTCTGGCAAACTGTCCAGATAAGCCACATTCCTTTCTGAAACGTGTTTGCCTGAACCTTCCATAGTTTTTCCACTTTCCACCACTGCACTAGTTTTTCTTGAGTTCCTAGCTTCTTGCACCTCTCTTTCCAGTCTTGAGACATGTTTCACCAAGAATTTATCCAGACTTGGCACTTCAATGGCTGTCTGTTTTCGTTTCATATTCGCGTCTCCTAAGCGCGGAAAGCTGGACTCCCTCCTTGATCCTGCTCTGGTGAGAGGAACTGGTGGGCGGCCAACACTGTAGTCAGCAATAGAATCAGGATCAATCTGCTTATTACTTTCTGCTTCACGAAGAGCAGCATTCAAGCCACATGTAGCAACTATGGTTGCGAGTGAAGCGAGCTCATCTTCCTGCAATTGTTTTAGCCTATCAAGCATCATATCAACAAGCTCTGCTGATGAGTTGGAGCCTTTTGGAGTACTGTTTGATGGAAGCTTCTTGTTCCTGAATGGTCTCGATTTCATGGCAGGTATCTCAATATTCGCATTACAAGGACCAAAATGACCATCACTGCTTGGCTCTTGTTGCAAACCTGGCCTACGATCTGACTCGCATTCTGACAACTGCTCAGTTTTGTCTGGATTCTGGCTGATCTTTCGAAGCAAATCTTGGAATTCATCCTCATTTGAAGAATTTGGATAATTCGCTAATCGGACGAATGCTGTTTTAACTGCTGCTGCAACCTCCTTATCCACCTCAAATGCAGTTTCAAATGATGCCGTAACTTTGTGGGTGGACCCTCCACCAACAGCTGGAGATGTTTCTATTTCGCAAGCTTGTTGTGGACAGTCTGGTTTGTCATACATTGTTACTCCCATTGCTGCGGCCTCTGCAAAAGCTTTAGCAACACTTTCTTCTGCTTTTGCCAGCTGGGATTCTGCCTCTTTGCTTGGAATCCTGTTGATTTTTTTTTTTTAAAAAATAAAATAAAATAAAAATTAAACACTCATCAATTTGTTTTTGGGTCCGTTGGTAACAGGTTAAAAAAAAATCCCCACTCTTTTGCACTTTTTTATATGATTTAATATCTTAACTATTTAACTAACCTAATCTTCTGATATTACCTCTACATTTCCATCATTTTTCCACATCTTTCCATCAACTACATTGTCCATTTTATGTTTAATCTTTTAACTCTCAGTCATTACTTCTAGCGTATCAAATCAATTTCTCATTTTTCCAAAAATTTCCTACAAATTTTCTTTTTTTTCCTTGTACCAAACGTCTGGAGAAAAAAATAAGGAGTGGAAAAAACCAGAATGAATACATTTTCACAGAAAAAATAATGATTGAAAAAACCAGAATGCTAAGGAAGACTAAGACTCAATACATAAGAAAGACGGGTCAGGTAACCTGGCTGCTCGAAGTATTCGGCACCAAGATGCTTCTACCATGGCAGCTTTGCGCGTCTCCATAGCCTTCTGTGCTGCTTCTCTAGCTGCGATCTTTTCTCTTTCTACCCTACAGTAATGAGGATTGGAATCACCCAAAGTCTCATCAAGAGATGAATTCATGCCTCCGACTTCCTGTAAGACAGTCAAGATGGATTTGCTAAGGATAACTTTCAAGCAAGCAGACCGTACAAAAAAGCCATCAACTTCGACCACTCAAAACTAGTTAATTTGGAATCAGTCAATCAGTCTTTAACATCTAAAAACATTAAATAAGATAATTTACCTGAAGAAACCTTATTTTTCGCTTCATGAAAGAATCAGTCTTTTTCCGAGGGAACCAATTCAGCGGAGAAGCACTTCTCCTGTGAGGGGGCTTCTTAATCTGTGATGAAATTTTGTTGACTGAACTCTGGATGCAAAGTAATGAAACTGATGTAAGTGAGGTGCATCTTAAATTGGTGCAAATTCTTCATCTGAATAAGTTCGTCAGAAAAATCGACTGCAGCAAGAGGCATGCAACTCTCTGACTCGTTATCAGTAATGTCAATTCAAAATGAATCAAGTTGTGCCCATGACTTGGATGAAAATTGTTAAGACCTAAATGAAACATTCTTATTGCATGTGACTAAAATTGATTGAACCAGAGAAGTTCTACATTCTTGTTAATCACCCCATATAGAGAAATTAATGACACAACGTTTTGCTAGAAATTCCAAATGCATGAGAAGAACTTCAATAGCCATAAATCATGTGATAATCTGTCTATATTCATGCTAAGGTTCCTTTGTCGTGCCCTGTGGACTTTCCTTCATCTTGTTTCATGTTTGCGGGAAGCATCAGATACTCTTGCTTAACTTTGTAATCTATTAGATGAATTTCATCATTTGTGAATTGGATGTTCTTTGCCTTCTAGCTGTGTTGATTTTTTTGATATTGGTTCACAAGCCTCAGTTTAGCAAATTGATTGTCTCAACATCCACCAAGGTATATCGATTGTGCATCATTGGAAAGAAAAATGACTTCCATTGGGTTGGTTTCTTATGCTTCATTAGAACTCTTCGCTAAATGCTAGTAACATGCAAGAGAATCCAAAGAACAGTGACTGTCACATAAATAATTCACTATGATCATCTGGTTCATTCTCTATGGTAATTTCGCATTCCTTCTGATTTTGGAAGAAGATGCCTAACATTAGAACCAAATTTTATATCAGGAACCCAAAAAAAAAAAATTGCACCTATAAAGGGCAGCAGTAGATTGACATTCTGACAATGAATTGAATGCAATTAATTTGAAACCTTTGAAAGGAGATGTTTGGATTTTTTTGGACTTCTCAAGCAGGCATCTGCCCAAGTCTGAAAGAATGACTTAACTAACATCGTTCGTTTCAAAATAGGGGAGTTGGCATGGAAACATTCGAAAGGAAGAGTCACGTCTAATGATATTACATTCGTTGAAAATTTACCTTTCCAGCCTTTTGCGTCGACACAGATCCGGATGACCTCTCAGAGCTGCATTCTTTCTTCTGGGAAAATACGAAAAAAATAAAAAATAAAAAATAAAAGAATAACAGAGGATAGTGAAGAAGCTCCAGACCATCTTACAATTTTGGCGGGAGATCAACTAAAAGTTCGATTTTTGGAAATTACCTTGCCCGTCTTCCCTAAGGTCTCAGATCCTGGAGACTCCTCATTTTTGCATGCCTTCTTCTGCAAACACATTTAGAAATTAGAATCCATCCAACGTCATTTGGAATCTTTTAGTTTTATGGATCAATCTGCTTCTCAAGAATGAGACTAGAAAACGAAATCAAACCCTAACGGGATTCTGAGCATCGGAAAAAACTCCAACGTCTGCCGTTGACACTGATCCACGTAACTTTCCCGCGTCCCATTCTCCCTTCGGCAAAGAAAGACTAGTTTCATTTATCTGCATCGGCTATGAAATCAGAGCTATATAACTCATCAAAGCGCAAATAGATTATTCTGCATTCTGAAATCACATCTACTACCGATTTAAATCCAAAAGATTCCTCAAAACTGCGTCCTTCGTTTAAAGAATCGTGGATGATGCCTCCAACCTGCAGCACAGATGGAATGAAAATAAAGGAACTCGTCATCAAACCTGACAGAGCCTTCTGCATTTCTGTAAGCTTACCTCTTCTGCCTTCAGCGTAGAAGCCGATCCAGACGACTGTTCCTGCAATTCATTCGTCTTCAGGGCGGGAGAGCTTTCGTCAACTTGCGTCGACGATGAGGAAAGCGAGAATGAATCCATGGAGAGATTCGCAGATCTAAATGAATTCTAAGGGATGCGAGTGAGGAAGGAGCAGAGTGTGTTTTCCGTTCGAAATGGAGAGAGAATGGGGATTTCTAGGGACACGTTTGCAGCAATTCAAACGGAGAAACTATCCGTTGTGGCGTGAGAAGGGTTTATAGGTTGCGGCGGCGGAATAGTTTCTTGGGGTACACGGCCTTTGATTTCCGATTATCGGGAGCCACCAATCGGTGATCTGAACCAATGGTACGTGAATCGCAGGCGTGAATGGGCAAGTTCTTCTCTGAGAATTCGACTCCTCTCATAAAAAATGATTTTTTTGAAATAATTGATGATGAGGGTCGAGATCGAACGTGAATAACGGACGCCAAGCGGGTTAGTTGGTTGATAGTAGCTTTCATATTCTTCTTCCGTTGCATATCACAGACTATGGGTGGTCTAATATTATAGATCTATACTTTTTCAATTTTAAAAACTTTTTAAAATATAAACCATTATTACATTTATTAATAGGTATTGACTTATGATGTCAAAAATATTAAAATATTAAAATTTAAAAATAAATATAATGTAAAACGGTTTCTAGTATATATGATTGTTCGCATAGTAAACCAATACACATAATTACTTATCTAAAAAGTTTAGATTTTCAAAAAGACTATTTTTTTATTTTTTTTTTTTTACAAAAAAAGAGGTGAAGGAGCACATGGGCTACATTAGATTATACCCCTTTAGGAAGTGTTTAATAGCAACATGATCTAATACTCCTCGTGCATATACCTATTTTATTTAATTTTAAAATTTTTTTACACAAATATTAATCTAAGTGTATATAACATATGTATCAATTTTTTAAACATTTTTAGAGATTTTTATATATTTTTTAGATTTTTTTAAAATATCGGCATTTTAGTAATTAAATTTAATTTCTAAAATACCACTAATTTTTAAAAAATATATAAAAATCTCTAAAAATGTTAAAAAATTAAAATAAAATAGGTATATGCACTAGATCACTTTTCGTGTTTAGTATTTCTATGAACTTAACAATTTAAAACTTTTCACTTTTCATAACTATTATATTTTCTAATTATTTTTTAAATATTTTTATATAATTACCTTACTTTTTAATAATTTCTCTATAACTATTTTATTTTATTTAACTTTTTTCTCTTTACTCTTTATTATTACCTCTACCGTATCCAATCAATTCTCACATTTTAAAAAAATTCGCATAAAAAAATTAAACTTTTTTTAAAATATATCCACTATGTTTGACTCTTATCCAAAATTACTCACAAATTTTCCAAATTCTCAAATATATCCACTACGTTTATATTTAATCTTAAAAATATTCCTTCCACGAATTTACATCATTAGTTAATATATATAATTACTTATGTGTATTTCAAATTTCGGACAAGATTAGAAAATTTGAATATCATATCTCATTGATCCCCTAATTGCACTCATTTCATCATTTATTATATTATAACAAGAGCATTTTAAGCATTTATAAAAACTTAACTAATGGTTTTTAAAAGAATGGACTTTAGAATTAAATGCAAATATAATAGGCATATTTAAAATTTTAAAAAATTATGATATATTTAATACTAAAGCCAACTGTAATAGATATATTTAGAAGCAGCCCCCAAAAAACTTTTCTTTCCAAGAGTCCTAGAAGTTTTATCAAATACCAAACACGCTCTTTTAATTATACCTCTCGTACCGTCACATCTCCCTCATTTTACCTTTTTATTCCTCATTTAATGTCGCGAAAAGGACCATGATGAGATTTTTCTATCCAATTCTTTGGAGTTGTTTGCCAAGCACCTATAAATGACTTGCTATGAAACCTTTGATCAGGTTTAATATCCTTGGCTGAAGCGTAACTACGAGTTCAGGGCAGAGTGTTTTGCATAGCATAGACTTTCGGGCATGTCTTTCAGCTGTACCCAAACAGTACGTACAGCCTTTGTGCATGCTGTAGAAAATTTATCCACAGACTACTGACATGCTATTGCTATCTGACATGGAAGCATATTCTTTCTATTTCTTTTTTTCTTTTTTCTTTTTTTTGTCTGCGTGTGAACTAAATGGCATGCGATTGTCCAATCAAAAAACAAAAAAAAGGGCATGTTATTGAAAACTTCAACCTTCAACCTAACCGGTTTAATGTTGAAAAATAGAATAAAAGTCATGGTTCGCATTTTTTGCTTGCTGGCTTCTAAGAACATTTGTGAAGCCGAATCAAACTGCCACAAATGGAACAGCAACCACTGTCAGGCCACCGCGCGCGAGCTGGGTGAAGGGGCATTACTGAGAAACTTCTACAGAGTGTATACGCTAACTAAAGAAGTTTGTGGGCTGTCCGTCTAACTGCTTATTATGCTTACAGGCCTCAATCGTAATGTGATTCGAATAAATAAGTATCCTCTCTTATAATGGAATCTCTTCGAGCTTGGAGTATGAGTTCAGTACAGGAGACGCTTACTTACAACAATAAGAACAGCCAAAGAAACTTCCCTGCTCTTCCCCATCCTCACCCATTTCAGGCATTTATCATTTCTCAATGGAACCAAGTAACAAGGGCCACAATTCCCCAATAATAACAAGAACTCTTTTCAAAAAATGCCATCATGGATCTTCATGATCTCTGATCCACTTAGTAGCCACCCATTTCTCACCTTTGATCACAGGGCAGCTCCCGTGAAGCGACATCTGCATGTGTTACATGACAGAGGCAGAGAGTGAACAAAGTAGTAATAGCACTAGTGGTTTTATTAATGCTAACCTCACGAGTGTATGCAAAACAGTAATATTTGAGGATCCACATATAAAGAGGCACAACACTAGAATCATTGGAAAATATAAAACTATGAAGCAAGCAGCATTCAAGAATAGGGTTCTGCGGTGCAGACGCCCCACCATATCAAAGCCACTGACATCTGGTTCACCAACCAAGTGTCCTCTCAGTAGTCAGTTCATGGAACAAATTCCAGCGACTTGGATCAAATTATTGTGGCCATACTTTGATTTCTGTGGCCACTTGAAAGACCAACTGTTTTAGCACAGAGTAATTTAGATAGCAAGATCAATGTTTGGATGTCAAGAGGAGTGTAGCTTGGGTTGGGTTCAATTCGAAATTAGGTAACCTGACCAAAATTTGGTAGATTTGGGTTGGTAAATCAAAATATGATTCATCAGATTGGGTTCAATCAAACAAATAAATTAGTGCTAATGCCTCAACAACAAAAAGTGCACACAACCAAAAAAAAGATAAAGTGGAAGCGAGGTTAAACTGGGCTAGCCTTCATCCTAGCTACCCTCTCTCTTATTAGAAGATAGCACTAGTAATTGGATGCTTCTTCAGCAAACAGCAGCTTATTCTCTAGCAGTCGATTCATGAACAGCTCCTAGATTCAGATTAGTGAGAACTAACTAGATTCTAGAACAATCAAATTATATATTATTATAGGATGAACAGGAAGTTGTAGTTTGTTTCTGTGCCAGTTGTTATAGGTATAGAACTGGAGTTATTTACCAAGGAATTCCATGCATTCATTGTAGAACATAAGTGGGCTCTTTAGAATCAACATTGGAAGAAACAATCTGCCAGCAAATAAGAAACTACAGTCTCTACTTCTCAATCTTTCTTTCGTGGTTCTATAGCAGGAGATTGGGTTCAATTAAACAAATAAACTCGTGCTAATGCTTGTTGCTACATAGACCAATCATCCCAATTTTTCAACCAGTAACAAATCCGTTTCTTGAATCCATTTCTCTTTTACACAGTATTATCAAGGTCTAATCCTTTCTAAAGAGTTTCACTTCCATTCATCCATGAAAATTTTTTACCTTTAATAGTTACACTGCCCTGCACTAGACATCTGTCTTTATTGAATTTAGGACCGTATGCTTTCCTTTCAGTATTTATGAAAGGATTTTCAAATAGTTCATTGTATTTCATCAAAGATACATTCAATCAATTAATTACTTTTTAAAGTTTAGAAAATGGTCATGGTTGACTCTAAAACGACCCAGTTGCTTTTGACGATTAGCAGTATATTTGTCTGATACAAAATCAAACTCAGAAGTTAAGCATTTAAATTGCATCTGTGATAGGCACAGTATCAATGCATCAATAATACTGTGAAATCCAGCGTATAGCATAAACAGTACACCTAGGCTGAGAATAGGCAATGAAAAACCTGGAGTAATAGATCTATATAAGAACATGGTCCGTGATGTAACTGGAATCTCATAACAAAACCCAAAATTACAGTGCCATTCAATAAAGTGAGTAATCAATGTTCATTTTCCACCAACATGAAGTGGTTAAAGACATACTAGATACTTGAAGCTACCCATCAATTTATTCAGCCACAAACTTTTTGATTGTGAAGTTAATCAACTTAATTGCATGTCGTATTTTTGCATTTTGGACTCTCTAAGTATGCATATTTGCCCCCTAAACCTTAAAGTACGTATTTGCTTTCTAAACCCTGTATTTTTTGCTTTTTAAACCCTAGAGCTTCACACCATTACGAAACCTAGATAGCAGCCATTCATTTCGGCTAGAATGATGAAAAAACCCCAACCTCGACAAAAATTTCAAATTAAGCTTGCATAAACTGTCCATCAGTTGCTATTCTTGAAAATGGATTTAAAGCTTGGGGAAGCTTATCTTTATCAACCTTGGGCTCAAACACATAGATAGTAGAAATTTGCCCAGATGGCATCAGATGCATGGTCAAGTTGCAAAGCGTGTTATCATCCTAACCATCCTTTCAAATAACCATCGAAACGGGGCAAGAATGTTGGATCATCTCTGTTCCCCCCAATCCAACACCCGCCATGGACAATCCACTATGCAGCTCTTCTAGATGAACAGTCGAGTCATCAACAGAAGATGCAAATGATGGCCTTCATATGAATTACAGTTAGATAGATGGTAATTGGGTATTTGCTTTCTAGGGTGCTCAGTCAGAAGAACAGTCTGGATCTCTGATTGGCATGGTCTGTTCTCACACATTTGATAATCTTTGGCGAGAAAACGAAGCTTTGTCAGCAGAGGTAATAACTATGTTGTCATTCTATCAGAAGAAAATCAATATTCAAATTGGGTGAATGAATGAAGTCATAGTAGATTTCTTTATTGCAAATGGAAGGATGACAATCCCAGCTGGAAGAGAAAAGAATTGATGTTCGCTGCTGTGATACAAAGAGGAAACCATTCAGTCCGATCCCAAATGTAGGGGATTGTTAGACAATATATAGAGGAAAATATTCCCTAATCACCTTTCCGACTTCCATGAGATGATGGTGCAGATACGCCCTCTTTTCCAATTCATCTCAAGCTTCATGTAGAGCAACAAGGTGTACTTCAGGTATTTGAAGCTCTACCAAAACCAATTTCCTTGTGCATACCTCAGGATGAGATTCCCCACCTAGGAGGCCATGATGCCATTGTGGGTGGCAATGAACTTGGTCCAAGAGGCAATAGGGATGGTGGCCTCTATGAGCAAGATGCCTTGGGCACAATGGTCCATGGTGCTCTGGTTGCAAGGGTTGACATTGGAGTCATGTTTAGTGGCCTAAGAGGAGAGGCAGGGGATGGAATAGCTGCGGTGTAATTTGGCAGAGGTGTTGGAGGCCTTGAGGAGGTCAATGATGGAGGAGGCGGTAGTGGTGCAGGCGGTAGCTTTTTGTCATTTTAACTAAAATGAATGGTTACCATCTCAGTTTCTTGATGGTGTGAAGCTCCGAGGTTTAAAAAGCAAAAAACCTCAAAACTATAGGTCTACCAAATAAATAAGTAAACTTCAAGTTTAAAAAGCAAATATGCATACTTCGAGCGTCAAAAATGCAAAAAACCCTGTATTTTTTCCCTCTCCCAAAGTTTACATGCAGAAATTATTATAGAGGGAAATTCGATTGTTATTCACATGCAAAAAGTCATTTTGCAGAGATAAAAATTCACAGAAATATCAGTGCTTAAAAATTCGCTAAATGGTTTAATATTTTTATGTATTGAAGCCCATTCCTTGGTGGAGTTCAACATTTCTTTCTAGTGAAGCTTATGCCTTGGTGGTATCTTGGTTCATCACTAATCTCCCTAAATTTGGTATGGAATACCATGCTAAAATCTTTTTGAGCATAATTCATGTCTTTGGAGCATCTTGCTAAAAAAATTGAAAAATAATAATAATAATAATAATAATAAATAAATAAAAACAGAAAGACTCAAGGTGAGGGCAGTAAGAAAAAAAATAAATTAAAACTTACAGGATCAATTGTGCCATTTGGAAATAATGAATAAAATAGAAGACCATCCCCTTGGCGTGGCTTCACCTTCAAACCAACACATTTTTGGTAGTCGTAATTACCATCCATATTCACCCCATTCTACATAGAAACAGGTAGGGTCACTGCTTCTTATTTAGATAAGAATTAAAAACTACGGACAATTGATCTGCATACCTCAAAAGGGAACATGGTCTCCCCTCCTTCCTCAACATCTGATAGATACAATAAGAATGAAGCTACCTGCTCGACAAACGACCAAACCAGATGATTAGATTTTAAAAGTTCTCAATTCTAAATATCAAACAAGTGCAATCAAATACTAAACAGCTGTAATTTTCTTTAAGATACAAATGGATCAATAACGTTTTCATGATATGCAAGTGATAAGATGAATGAAATGTGACAATGTCTTCTTATGCCTGCGAGTTGGGTTTGACCAGGCAAACCCAAATTTCAGCCAGCTCACATGAGAGTGAAAGTGCGACTGATAACAAAGTTCTATGGCATTTAGTGAGGATAAAAATTCTTTGATTCAATTCTGCTTATTAGTGTACAACACATCAATGAGATCCATATTTCAAGTTATCCTTGACTGCAAGTGGATATATGCATACATAAACATGTTAAAGGCTAAAAAGAAAACAAAGGTATAATGAAATCATCATCAGTGCAGCAGATTTGAAAAAGGCAAATCCCATTATGTGGCATAATACATACCCTTTGACTTTTTTGAGGGCCATATTCTGCTGGATTGAATGCATCATAATGAGAATTGTACCTCTGCCCAATCTCATATCGCAAGACATTGAATGCCTGCAATGACATCCTCCAACATTGTTCACTGTGTTAGAATTGCAACTCCCATCGCCTAAAAAAAAGTATATGAGATCTACTGAAAAGAGAAGCAATGATGACACCGTTTTATCTGCAACTAATGGTAGAAATTTTCAAAACATGGAAAACTATAATCATAATTCATATCCATCTTTCCAGTACTGAATACTGCAAAATTGCCTACGCATTGACACAATGTACCAAAGTGGGAATCCAACTACCATCAGAAATCATCCATTCAATGGTTAAGCAACGTACCTCACCATGGGAGCGTGGAAGCATTGTAGCTCTTGCAATTTTTTCCTCAATGATCTCCAATGTTCCAGTTTTATCTGCTGATGCACTGACAAAGGTGCCTGAACTGTTGGAAGAATATCCTTTGTCAGTTAACAATCATCAGTTCAAAAAATGACAGGAGTTCAATGCAAGAAATAATATATTCACAATTACATCATATTAAACAAGGTGCAATATAGGGAGCTGAGAAATTTTTTTTTTATTTTTTTGGTTTTTAATAAATAGGTGGGTGCATGTATCATGCCTATTTTATTGATTCAAAAATCAAAATAAAATACCAAACAAATTTAAAAAACTAAGTTTCATAAAGATCTAGGTGGGACCCCACATATTTATCGAAAAATATTTTCATTAATTTTTTGGCTAATCCCAAACCTCGTGTACTGCAGAATTGCTAGGCATCTAAATGAATCACTGGGCACACTTTACTCACAAATCCTGACAATAGGATTCATATAGATGACCTACGTTATAGAAAAGAGGCGTAGATAATGGATATAGAAAACGACATGCAAGAACATCATACATCTCCAACAAACCACAGCTTCACTTTATATTGCTTCTGAAGACCTATTCTTAAGAAGTATTGGTAAATATAATAGAATCATATGGAAAGTGTGTTTTCATTTAAATCTTGAAAATAAATCATCATAGGGAATGAAAGATATTGTTGCCAAAAATTGTCAAAGGAATGTACATAAAGTATTCCCTAGAACTTCAACAAAAAAAGAAAAAAAAAAAAAAAAAAAAAAAGATCCCTAGAACAAATGGCCTAAACAAGCAAGCTCTTTGCTTTATTTGATCTTCTGCTTTCAGTATTTGAAGCAAACATTTCAATCACAATGTTGGCCAATGGAAGGGCTCATCAGGACCGTTCCAACCCAATCAGCCTGTGACTAGCATCAGAGAACACCCTGGTGAATGTCATAGTAGATCCCTCAAATCTAGTAAGTATAAAGAGAAACTCTAATAGCTGAAATCCTAGAAGAAAAATAAGAATAATTGTTTTTGTTTCATCTTTTCTTTGGCTCTTTAGGATTCTGTTGTCCAGTCTGTGTCCATTAGAAGAAGTATTAGTTAGAACATACCTTCAGCAGGAACCTCAGTCACAGCTTAAAGAATTGTTCATATATGGAATATAGACAATGCAAGCAGTTGTGGTCAATGGATGATATACACGAACTGCATACCAGGCTACTGATCTCACATGGACACAAAAGGGAGCTTCACCAAACGCATGTCTGTGCATATTAAGAACATTTTTACCTAGATTTCGGCATTATTACACTCAAAATACCAAACCAAACATGCAAAAACTTATCAATTCTCACAGCAAGAATAGCATGGATATGTTTCTCACTTAAAAAGTACAAAAAAAAAGATTACCTTGTTCTTATTCCTTTGGTGTTCTCTTCAGTTTCTCCTTTTCTCAAAGCTAATGTTGATGGTACAAGGTTTGATTTTGCTGTTTTGATTATGCTCTGGCATTGTTCTGCAGTTGCAAATTTTGGAAAATAAAGTGCACGAGGTTTCCAGCTCAAAACCTGCTTTCAAATTATAATGCAACAAAATAACTTATTGGCATCCTTTGCCTGAATTTATGTCAAAAGAAAGCATTTCTACTAGTGGGATTCGCATTGTAGAAAATTGTCTCATGGAAATTCTGAAATGGCAGAAAAAAATGTCTTACAGTTTCTTTATGGGACATTTGCTTGTTCACCTAAGAAGAGGACTTCAGATCATGAAAAGATCAAGAAGGAACCTTTGCTTAAATTTATTTTTTTTATTTTAAAGAGATGCTGAAAATTCAAATTGGTTGAACTTCATTCTATCAGGCAGTAGAAAACATGGCTCAAACGAGCCAACTGCGGTGTAACTGCATTACCATCGAATTCGCTAGGGTAGAACCCAATGTCCTAGTCAAAAATCTCGACCATGATGAAAGCGGAGTTAAAAACCTGGAAGACTCAATTAACTCATTCAAGATTGCATGGATGCAGGACCACTCTCTTAAAAGCTCTCTTGAGAGTAGCCCTGGTGATTCTGCAAATTATCAAAGGAATCTGTAAACTTGTGCCTTTCCAAGCATTAGCCCTTGTTTTGCCCAATTGATCCCAAACGTTGAGACAACACTATTAAAAAGACCCTGGAGACTGTAAAGAAGATCCATCCAGCCTTGTTCCCTATTCCACGAAGACAGTTGTTGTAAAAAGGATCTTCACACCTACTAATCCTCAAACTTTCACTACTGACTTCTCATGAATCTGTATTTTGAAAATTTCTGTCATAGCTCTGAAGTTCTAAACCCGCATCGGAGGATGCAGCGAGCTTGATAAAATTACGATCGTCAGCAAACACCATGTTATCTGTACCGCACATGATACAACACGCAATTTTTAAAAAATAAAGAAGAAAATTTTTCGAAAGCAATTGTAAGAAATCTCTCTTTCTACCCTATGTAATTTCTAGGGAACTTCCTGATGACAAGGTTATATGACCGGAGTACCTCAACCAAATGGGCCAGACAGCCTGAGTAAAAACCTTCTATTTACAGAACCCAAATCGAGGATAGTCTTATGGATCAGGACAATCGAGCAAAAATCACTGACATTTGATCTTTTCATCTTCGCAGTCTATTTAAAGTTTAACGACCACGATCATGTTATACTATTGACAGGAAATTTGATCATAGCCCATAGGAAAAAAAACAATATGTGTCGTTCTAGCGTGATCGAGGAAACTCAAGTCCCCTATCATTCCTCCATCAATAAAGTCAATCTGATGGGGGGAAATCTCATTTCTCGCTTTATTTAAGCTCTCCGCGCCACCCATCATGCATCTATCCGCATCATAAACTCCCCGTCATTCTTCTCGCACCGAAGCAAAACACCCTACCTACACAAACAAAATGGGATGAAAAATTCAAGAACCTGAAACGGGATCGAGGAAATAGATGATTCACCGGTCTCCCCCGACGGCATCGCCGAACCGGTCTTCTCCTCCTCCTCATCGATCTCTTCGAGAATCCTCGACCGATGCACGCTGACCGCGATATTCTGCTGGCATAATCGATCAATCCCTCGCAATCCGAGAAACAGGAATCAACCAGAAGCGGAAGACGAACTCACATTCGAAAGAAAAAGCGTCTGTCCGAAGAATCCAGCCAAGAAGAAAAGAGAGCAGATGCCGAAGACTGCAGGAAAGCCCAGCTTGACGCTGGAGCTCGCCCAAACGCCTCTCCCTTTGCTCCCTCTCATTGGAGAAGATCTTCTCTCTCTCTCTCTCTCTCTCTCGCTTGCAACAGCTGCTCCTCCTCCTTATATAGTTTCCAGAAGCTTCCTTCCAATCCTCCTTTCGCTGAAGAGAAAAGGGGAAGACGGATATGGCGTGGGAACTGAGGAGAACGAAGCAAGATGGTAGAAATGGGAATCGGATCGGTCGGAGATGGGATTTTGGAGACAGACAAACGGCGGGAACCGGGGAACGGGACTCTCTGCGATTCCACTCGTTTCTGCCCGCCGGAGGACAGTGGAAAATTACCAGAGTGCCATCGCGAGTGGTGGATTTTCAAATGCTGCGCCGTGACTCGTAAGCGTTTGGATTGGAGGTTGGAGACGCGTGGTTGTAGGTGAGTTGTTCGCTAATTCTATTATGCTGGGAAAAGAAAGAGTGGTCCAAAGAATTGTTGTGGGCTTGATCCGGACATTTCAGATTAGAATCGTCAACCTCTGTTGTCGATTTAACGGTATTGATTGTTCTTTATTGGCACGTAGGCATCCAACTATCGACTGGACGATCCGATGAGCCTCCGCAGTCAAGACGATGCAAAACGGTGGACGATGAAAGCCTCCATTCAATCCTACACGTGTCTCCGCCTGTCCGCTGTCAATTTCAAGTTATGACAGTGACATGGCTGGTCCCATGGCTTCCGCCACGGACTACACGTTCCGCTTTTATTCTCCCAGTCTTTGTCATTTTTTGGGTAATCTTCGGCTCCTCATTATTTTTCCAGTCCAAAAGAAATCTTCTTAATCACGGGAGTGTTTGGTCGCGCATCAAAATTTTCACTCTACAATTTTTTACTGTTTATAATTATCTTTTTAAAGTTTTCTTCACTTATTTTTA
>JAXCLR010000063.1:58912299-58935341 GCA_035584095.1 Annona squamosa | reverse complement strand
CCGTGTTGTTATTTGTATAGAAATAATTAAAAGTTAAGATAGTTGTATAAAAAATATAAAAAAATAATTAAAAAATAAAATAATTATGGAGAGTAAAAAATTTTAGATCGAAAAATTTTAACTCGATAATTTTTCCCGAATAACAAACACTCCCGAAATGGTTGGCTACGATTATTCTACTAGTGCGATAAGCCAAGTGGGCAATCTACTGCAAATTACGTACGCAACCGATACACTGATTTCGATTTGGACCGCTCAATGCCGCGTCATGTGAGTGCACTATACGCGCGCATGCATAAGTAGAAGTCCGCATTAAGACAGTTCTAAGACAGTCCCCCGTGACAGTCTGTGGAGCCCGTCATTCCACGTCAGCCGGCTGACAGCTGCCTGCCTTCTGTATTGGCTCTTGGCAGGCGTTTCCGTGCTAGCCCGGAGACTGTCGCAAACCGTTTCGGGGACGGTTTGCTAACGACTTCGTTTTTATGCTCCGACGATGCATGCTCTCGAGTGCATATATATATTTTTTATTCTTTAAAAAATTTTTCTTATAAACTTATTAGCCCACATCTATTTAACATCTGTATTAATTTTTACTATTTTTTGAGATTTTTTGAGATTTATTTTTTATTTTTGAAAATCAGTGGCATTTTAGGAAAATGCCACTGATTTTCAAAAATAAAAAATAAATATCTAAAATATTTCAAAAATGGTAAAAATTTATCCAAAAATTAAATTCACTTAGACTAACAAGTTTATAAAAAAAATTTCAAAAAAAAATTAAAAAAAAAAGGTGTATGCGCCCGAGAGCATGCAGCGCTGCATGCTCCTATGAGCATACAACCAAAGTTCGTTGTTAACATGTAAAATTGTGAGTTTGTGATAAATGGTAAGAAATAAAAAAAGAGAATATTTTGAAAAATGTATAATTGATATGAAATGATAAATGTATAGTTGGAATAAATAGGTTTGTTGTATGTAGTTGGTAGGGAAAATGATTGGAAAGTATGGGTAAAAGTGAAAAAAATAGTGTGATTGACAAAGTAATGATTAATATTGAGAAATCAAATACCATGAAAAAACTATGGTTCCCATACTCATATGTTAACGTGGGACTACGGATTCCAAACTCATCATTAATCAATCTATTATCATATTTTTCTATTTTTTATTTTTTTATTTTAATTATGTTTACAATCAACTACCTTCCGACAAACCTATTTATTTTGACTTTATTTTTAAACAATAATAAATAAATGGACAACCATATAACGGAAGTGTTGGCTAACTCTTGAATTTTTTTTCTTTTTTTTTTTTGTCTCCAATATGCTATCACGCTATCCTAAATCACCATTTAGAGGATAATGATGAAGTAATTAATAACCATATTTTTCACGTGTATTCCTATGCTTAAATTATTTTTTCCTCACAACTATCCTCTAACAAACTTATTTATTTTAAAATTGTCTCTATCGTTTCATATCAATTACGTAAATTTTCAAAATATTTTATTTTCTACTCCTCGTCTCATCTTACAATCCTCACAAAATTCATACGGAAATGGGAAGGATGGAGAACGACGGAAAACATGTGGTTGTTTGCACCTGCAATGCATCATTCATTATTCTAACAATCATATATTTTCTAATGTTATTTATATATTTGAAACATTTTTCCTTTCAACTATTTTATTTATTTTAATTTTACTCTCATTATTTCATATAAAGTATATAATTTTTAAAATATTTAATTTTACACTTACCAACGTAAGTAGGACCTTCACTTTCCATGTAATTAAAAAAAATAATTTTGACATCTTAATTGACAATTTGCTTTTTTATTTTTATTTTTGAGAAGTGATCTTGTTAGTCTGGATTAATCACACATCTTGCTTAGCTCACATTAAACAATTTATTTATAATTTTTTTATTTTTTCTTTGAATATGTTTGGTAATGAATAAAACTTTTTGTGAAAAGTTGTAAAGAGTAAGTTGTTAAATAATGTGATATGATAGGGGTAATGACGAGTAGTAAAGAGGATAAAGTTAAAATAGATAGGTTAGTTGTGTAAAAAAAATTGAAAAGTAGGGTAGTTGTATAGGAAAATGTAAAAAATGATTAAAAAATATGATAGCTGTGAAGAATGAAAAGTTTTAGATTGAAAAGTTTTAACTTAACACATTTTATTATTTGCCAAACACATCCTTTATATACTTATTTATTTAAGTGTATTTAACATTAAAATTAAATTTTATCATTTTTAAATATATATTTATAAATTTTGAGATCTTTACACATATAAAAAAGTAAAATTTAGTTTATATGTTATGTATACTTAAATAAACAAGTGTATAAAGAAAAAATATTGTAAATTAATTTTTTAAGGTGAGTTAAGTGAGACATTTGTTTAGCTCGGGCTAATAAGATTACTAATTGTCATTTTGATTCTTATATTCGGACTATTTTATTACACAATTATCTTATTTCTTTTGATTTTACCTCTTTAATGTTGTGAAATCCTGACATACATAGGATTTATGTATATGCATTTGAATGATTCATACTTGATTAATTGAATTATATACAGTATTGATGAATTGTTGCAGTTGGGTTAGTGATTATGAATGATGATAAAAATCAATCACTCTAAGTCGAAATGGGCCAATCTGATTAAAATAGTCTAATGAAGATTAAAAGGTATTAGTGTATCATGAGAAATTAATTAATTTTCATAATATGATTAATGAAAATTAGGAGGCTAATTATAGAGTCAAGTTGGAAAATGTTGAAAAATTCATAACCTAACTCCTGTAAGGCGGATTAAGATAAAAATTGAGATGAAAGCACATAATTTTGTGCTTAATCACATGAAAAAGTTAAATTATGAAAATTTTAATAATAATTTATCATCACCGTCTAAAATTTAGAGATAACCTCGAATGATCATAATTTGAGCTAGAAAAGTCGAATTGAGATGAAATTTAAAATAAATGGTTAAAATTATGAGATCAAGGTTATGAAAGAATTTGATCAAGATAATGATGATAAGATTGGGCCTGTATGAAAATGGGTTTAACTCTTTTGACTTTGCACCCCTTAAAGTAACATATATTTATGTTAAAGTTAAAATGATTAAGTAAATAATTAAATGCATAAATGATGTGTTAAAAGGAGGTAAATTGTAGGATATTTTATGAATTATTAAAAATAAAAAAATCCATGCAATTATCTCATAAATAAATGTTGAATTAAGGAGCTAATATACTAGCTCAGGAGAGGGTAGCATGAATGACATGCATGGGACGTCCAAGGCAGCAACAACTTGGACTTTTGCGATTTTTTTCACATAAAATATATGCTAAAGTCAGCTATGGATTAAGGTGAATAAATGTTCATTTAAATCGGGTGGAAAATCATGGTGAAAAGCATCAAATCAAGGCCATTGAGATATGATCATTAAATGCACATCAACATGAAGCACGGGAGATGTGGATGGTTATGACAGCTTTTGAATTTTTTGTGATTTTTTTATTTATGCTAAATCGACCCCTAATTGAGCTGAATTACTAGGTGATTAAATGGTCATTAAGTTAAAGCTACAAAATGGTGGAAAATTGCAAAAGGGCAGTTGAAAAAGGGGCGTTGAAAATGGACAGCAAGATGAACTCCATAATGGACTGTCCAAAGGCTGATCATTTGATTTTTTTTTGAATTTTTAAAATGCTAAATACATGCTTAAGTAGTCTACACGTTAGGGTGCATAAATACTCATTAATTAAGGATGCTAATTCGTCGAAAAAATTTGCAAAGCAGCAGCTGAATTGGACGTGTTCAGGTGGACAACTTAGTGATGGTTAATGTAATGGATAATTGATGAATTTTTATATAAGTAAATTGTGAATTACATGGACCACATTTTGCTACGTCAGCAAGAGGAATAAATATACATTAAAATACCCTCAAATCATGTGCAAATGGGGCCCACAAGTTGAAAAATCCAGCCACCCATAAGCATATATGCTTTTAGCGTTAGCAAAATTCAAGGAAAAAAAGCTCTCATTCTAGCAGTTGCACATCCACCATATCCCGCAAGGGAAAAGCTAAGAAAAAGGGGAGAAAAAGAGAAAAGAAGCCAAGAAAATTAGCTAGAGAAGTTGAGCTTAAGTATTATTCAATTCAAGTAAGTGCACTCTTGAGTTTGAATCATTTGAATCTAGTTTTTCTAACTTAATTCACGAGTCATAAATATGATTCATAATGAACCCTTAAATGAGGATTTATGATGCCCTTAATTAAGGTATTGAATGGAGATTTAATGAAAAGTATGTAATTAAGGATTCAAGAGGAAGAAAAAGGTGATTAGGGTGGATTATAAGTTCATAAACCTAGCTAAAACTTACTTTAATTTACATGTAATATTGCTTTTTTGGTAGGTTGATATGATTACAGGATGATTTATGTTTAGATGTATAATATATGTTGATTTAAGCATGAGTTATGAATTTTAGAAAGAAGGTTAATTAGGGTTACTCTTAAGACCCGATCATTATGTTATGATGTTGAAAATGATACATAAATTAGCTTAAATAAATTATAGATAATTTAGAGGGTAAAATACCCCTAAACTTAGGGTACTTTGGATGTTAAAAAGGGCTAAGCAAGGACCGCCTAAATCGGACTTTTAGGGAGCTCATATGTGGACGTCTAAAGTAGTGTAGAAAGGGTACCCTATATGCATGAGAAGTTGCTGATTTATAAGCAAACAATATACAGACTTAAAGTGTGTGATAATACCCTGAATTTGGGTTAAGAAAAGTGTGATTAGTTGCTGAAATTAAGTGACTAAAAATCTGTTTAGGCTTGAGTATCAAAAAGGACATTAAAAGTGTATAAATCGGGTTCCAAAGTTGCTGTTTTGGAATCTTGAAATTTGTGGATTAAAAATCTGTAAAATTACACTAAATAAAGTGTTAAATAAGGTGTATAATCACACTAAATTAGAAGCCAAGTTGCTGATTTGAAAAGATTTTAAGAAACACATGAATTATGTGTTATGAAATGAACATATATAAAGAGATAAGTATGAGAAAATGATCAATGGTTTATATGAATTGCTAAAATGCAAAAATGCATGAAAAATGTGATCAAACATGTTAATTATGTTGCTATTTGGGTAATCCCAAAATTCGAAATTGATATATGAAAGTTATGACATTAACTAAGTGCTTAAAAATGAGCATAATATGTGAATTATGAAAAATAAATGAAAAATGATAAGTTGAAGGCATATTATTTCATATGGTGTTTAATGAATGATTAATGAATGCGTTATGACATGTATGAATGTTACCCTAAATATGGGAATTGAACATGTGATGTAACAAATGGTTTGATGTATAAGTATGTTGTGTATGTACACTCAACTTGGAATTCAAGTAGGTTATGAATATTAATGAAAATGAGTTGGAAAAGTAAGTTGAATGTAAGCAAATGGAATTTACATGAATGCTATGTCATTCTTATATGTATAGGCAAAGACAAAGAAAAGATAGATCAGAAAACTCACGTGACCAAGGTAAGCAAGTAAATTTTCTAAATGATTTTGATTTTCATTACAAGGTATTTAAGGATGGTCATTCCTTGTCTTAATATGTATCGAAATAAATGATTGCTTACTGTTTCACAATTATTCATGAAAATTGATGAAATATGGATTTGAAACGATGTTTCATTGAAATGATGTTTAAAAAGGACGGTGCAAAGAATTTTCTACATAAGAATGATAAGTTCCATGTGTAAGAGGTATATAATGTTGGAGTGACTAAGAGTCATCCATGGAATGGAAGTCAAGTAGGCTAGTCGAAGTAGTAAATGGACAAGGAGTCCCCCCTGACTTTACTAAGTCAGAAGGTCCGATGCTAAGGATGGAACTGACCATATCATGAAAGAATGTTCCCTGTGCTAGCGTACTATCACATAAAGGATAATGTCATAAATGAAAATGATAAATTTGCACATTCAATGTTTATGAAAGTTTTATGAAAAGATTTATGCTCCCTAGGTAGTTGGTCACTTGTGAAGTATCTCTACTGAATGTAGAGAAATGCTTTTAAACCATATTGCCTTTAAAATATATTAGCTGAATAATTTCTAGCTTGCTTATTGAGTTTACAACTCACATATTATTTTCCAAACCCATAGATAGGTGAAGAAATTAAAGAGACAAGGAACATGAACTAAGCATGGGGGAATGTGAAGATTTTATGAATTTTAATATGTGTTGTTTGTAGCTAATGGAATGTAATATGACTTGATATTTTATGATCATATGTGATCTAGGTTATGACTTTTATTTTATGAATAAGTGACTATGGTTGATGAGCTTGTTATGAATTTTTATGATTATATCTGATATGAAATGTTTGTATCAGGTCAAAGATGACTTGAATGGACATTTGATGAAAAATATTATGAAATTAAGTTGTAAGGAACTGTAATTAATTGGATAAATATCTGCTAAATCTCGTTGTGTGATAGGGCAACAATCCTGATCACGTTTACTAGTTAATAATGATCCCGAGATAAGACTCAAGATGTGATGCTCGGGTTGAGGATGTCACAAATGTCACATTGATATGGGTGCAACTTAGTTTGAGTAAGTTCAATTCAGGATCTACTTTATCTTTATCATATTTTTAAAAACTTATATTCTATTTTATTTTAGATTGAGTCCATTCTGTGCTTATTTTATCGTATTTTTAAGGTGAGGTTAATTTTGGTTTCGATTTTAAGCGCATGTTTAACGAACACAAAATCTTTTTTAATTAAAACTTTTTAATATAAAATTTTTTAATCTTCACAACTATTTTATTTTTAATTATATTTTTACGTTTTTCCATACAACTACCACATTTTTAATTATTTTTACATGACTATTCATACAATGAACACATATTTTAACTTTGTTTTTTTTACTCATTGTTACCCATATCAATTACATAATTTTATACTCATTCGAAAACTTTCATATCAAAAGATTTTCATACAAAACTTTTATTACTTTCCAAAACACACCCTAAATTGGATCTTTAAAATAGTATTTATATTACATTTGAAAACTGTAATTTTATCATAAATATTACTTAAAAATCTATAATAAGATGATAATAATATAAATTTCGAAATATATTTATTAAATCTACTAAATAATAAACAAATTAAAAATTTTATATGTATTTAAAGAATGTAGTTTTATCTTTTTAATATAAAAAATATTTCATAAAATACACTCGTCGACCCACAGATAATCTAGTCGAGTTGCATCCTACATATTGCTCTCATGTTTTACAAGAAGGTCAATGCTTCCCCTGGAACGCAGGTGTTCATCTGCTTCTACTGGTACTACTTTTGAAGACAATGTTGACACCAAAAACTACAATGTACTTTTAGCCAATCAAGAATTCTAAAAAAATTTCGAAACTACCATAAAAGAAACAAAATTTTTTTTTTATAAAAATAAAAGAAACTAATTTTTATAATAAAACAGAAATAAAAAAAATTCGTCGTTTGAAAATAGTTACAAAAAATTGTTATTGCACAGCGAAACGGAGCTTTAGGCCCTTAACTTTAGCAAAACAGAAATAAGAAAATTGTTAAAATGCAAAGAAGAATTTGAAAAGAAAAAAAATTTATAATAAAATAAAAAAAACTTCTTTTCGTTTTTATACAACAAAATTAGAATTCGTTGTTAGAATGAATATTGCAAGGTTACATAAAATAAAAGTGTTATTAAATTTAGGTATAGTTATAAGAATCCAGAATACAAGAGTACGTTTAGCCAGATCCATTGTTAAGATGAAGGCTCAAAGAGTGATATGATGTTGAGATAAGAAATTAGGATGAAATTGTATTGGGATTTGGGAATGGATAAAGATATATTGAAAATAAATAAAAATATATCGAAAAATGGATAAAGTATACTAGAAAACATGACAACCCATTCCATCTTATCCACCTGGGAACGGGGGCCAGTGGGCGGGGTCAAAACGGGCGGCTTTTTTTCCCCCGCAGAGTTGCATAAGGCCATAAGCACGTTTATCCCCCTGCCTTCGACGCGAAATGTGGAGAAATGTGGTATTTCTTCATACCCACCGTGCTTTCCCTTGTCCGAGGCACAACATAGTTCACCACCATGTCCAATATGCAGTTAACTATCACGGTATCACTACGATAACACCCTTCCGTCCACGTAAAAATGCATGGTCCAAATTGTCCTGCATTTCTCTCTCCTTTTATATAGTCTTAGCAATAAGTCTGGCAAGCATCTGAGGTTCTGAAGATGCCAGTGCTGAAAGCTTAATAAAAAAAAAATAATAAAAAAATTCAGAGATGCTTCTTGGCATGCGCATTTACAGCCGCTGGATCCTCCCGAGTTTTGGAACAGCAAACGCCTACGGCCAAGGCCAAAGACGACTGTTGCTGCTGCGTCTGGCCGCCGGCGCGGCCAAGAAGCTTCGGCGACGGCGCGCACTTGTGAAGGCACTGAACCGCGAGAAGGACGGCGGTGCAAGCGGGTTCGCGGGACGGAACTGGGATCCGGGCTTGGAGAT
This sequence comes from Annona squamosa, assembly GCA_035584095.1. NCBI lineage: Eukaryota > Viridiplantae > Streptophyta > Magnoliopsida > Magnoliales > Annonaceae > Annona > Annona squamosa. The sequence continues at coordinate 58,926,735 of JAXCLR010000063.1, read as the reverse complement.
TGAGGTGCCCTTCGAACAGAGGCCGGTACGTACGTTCTGAGTTACGACTCATGCTGGACAGACTCGGTTACTCAGATTAAGCAACTTAGGCGAAAACGCAAACTTGTAGCAATCAGCCACCACATGATCAAGAGTCCGGTGATAATAATAATCTAATCAGCCGTTTTCGGCTACACGATGTGAATTTGTTGATGATTTTGTGTGTGTCTCTGTGTGTGTGTGTGTGGTAGGTAAATGAGTACTCTTCTTTAAAAGATGGCCCTCTGTATTCATGGGGCGAACTGGGCGCTGGGCCTTTTTTCACTCGCCTTGGGGGTCTTTGGTTGGTAGCTTTCACGGTGCTCGGTGCACCAGTCGCTGCTGCAAGCTTCGATCCTTCTCGGGTATGTTTCGGCAATACGAATGTTGGATGCTATGTTTTACGTTTTATTTTACTCTGGTGGAAATGGAACTTCATCTCAGAAAAGAAATGATATGAGACGGAGAATAGATACGTTTTCTATTTCTTCTTAATATGGCGTTATGATCTCTCTGACAGCAAAGTCGAACATTTGTTGGTCTTCGTAGTTGCAGCAGTTGATTGCAGTGGGCAGTTGTCTGTTACTTATCGGGTCTAGTAGTTGTACGTCTGTATCACCTAAATAAGTATATTGAGAGGATGTTGGATGTTGTTAGGGTTGTACTTGTCTGACCGCAACTCCCGATTATATTATGAAATGTGCGAACAATGAATGGAAAGGGGGTCTGGTTCTTGGCAGATTCTGTTGTTACAGGTTGAGTAGCATTGGCTGGCCCAAACGGTCAAGAACCATAAGGTCAGTTCTGGATTCAGTTCTCTTCTTGCTCATACTCATATTGTAATAACAACAAAGTGAAATGATAAGAAGGAATTCGTGAGAAAGTATGAGATTACTGATTGATCATAGTGCTTGTGCATAAAGAAATAAATGGACTCCTGATACTTTTTATTCTTTTTCCTGTGATCAGAACCGTCTTTGCCATGAGCATGATCTTTTCAGGCTGGACGCACGGAGATCGGGGCTGGATGCAAAAACATATATTTTTAAATTTTTTTCATGGGCAAGTAAATCTAGTTGTATTAAATCTATAAACCAAGTTTTACCATTTTTTGATGTTTTTAAGTATTTGTTTTGGATTTTTAAACACAGTGACATTTTCGTAATTTTCGGGTCTCAAAAAATTATGTAAATATCATTGCGTTTAAAAATCCAAAACAAATACTTAAAAATATCCAAAAATAGTAAAACTTGATTTATAGATTTAATACACCTAGATTTACTTACCCATGAAAAAAAAAAAAGGTTTTTGGGCAAGGAGCACAGCTGCCATAGATGCATAATAACCAACAAAATGTCGACTGCTTGGAATACGAGTCTTGGCTGTATTTTCACCTATCGGTTAGAAAGTCTGAGACCCTGAAACTCCAAACCTTCCTTCCTCAAGATACCGAAAGGAAGTCCTCAATAGTACTCAATGCCCCATGTTCATGAACTATGCTGACCGTTCAATTTTGTAGAACCTGGAATCCTCCCCACGGGTTATGGAGAAAATGAAAAATGAGAAGCTTGTCTGAGAAGCTACAATAATTCAAAACTTAGTATTGGATTCAAACATGACATATATACCGGACACAACCAACATCCTGAACAAATTTTACAGGACGAATTTCAGTCGAAGATGAATTTATTTGTGACTAATTGAATCACTTTCGATCTAAATATTTTTGGATTATGCAGGAGCCTCTTAGGTTCATCCTTGCTGCTGGGACGGGAACTCTTTTCTTGGTGGCACTGGTTGTTCTGAGAATTTATTTGGTATTCTGCCTTTCATGCTGAGCCATTGATGGCTATTATTTGCGGTTTAGACCATGGATATAAATTCTGTGATACCCAAAGATGGCCCTTTTGTTTTCTTTCTTTGTTCTTATTTTTTTTTTCAAAAAAAATAAACAATTTATTGGCACTGCTTGAAAATTCAAAATTCAAATCGAATAAGTCATATTGGAAAGTGGATCTATGGTGAATCAAACATCTAATCTCGTCCATTACCCTCTTGAATTTGAATCATCTGCTGGGGTCATCCCTTGACCAAGTAACCAAAGAAATAGGATAAAATTCATCATCTTGGAAGTCCATATGCCACTTATTTAAAGGATTCTTTGCATTCTTGTAAATGAATTGTCGAGGTAATGAAACCCAGTCTTTTCTATTGGCGACATTGCAGGGGTGGAGTTATGTTGGTGATAGACTTCTATCAGCAGTGATACCCTATGAAGAGACTGGTTGGTATGATGGGCAGATGTGGGTAAAGCCACCAGAGGTAAGCAACACTAGTATTAATGGAAGAAAATAAAGAGCTGGCTATTTCCCACTAGTGGTGTGAAAAACTTCTCATTGATTGAACGTATACTTGAAAACAGTACTTCTATGTAGAATCTTCCACTCGTTGCCACCTCTTCTGATGGAACCTGACTATATGCACCGGAGTATTGTACTTAGCTTTGGTGCACTCGGGTGCAAATATTTATTTTTTAATTTTTTGAAATTTTCTTTACAAAATTGTTGATTTAAGTGTATTTAATATATGTATCAATTTTTACTATTTTTGGATATTTTAAATTTTTTTATTTTAAAAATCAATGTCATTTTTAGTAATTTAACTGATTTTTAAAAATTCAAAAAAATTTAAAATCTTAAAAAATAGTAAAAATTGATCCGTATGCTAAATAAACTTAGATTAATACTCTTACGAAAAATTTTAAAAAAATAAAAAAGGGTTAAATGCAGCCGGATGCACCAAGCCTAAGTGTATGCGGGTGCAACAAATCACATCCCTCTTCTGGTACCTATATTTTCAGTCATTATTTGATTTATTTCTAATAATTATCCTCTATTATGCCATATCAGTCTCTCTTTTCTACTCTTTTTTCCCTTCTTTTCTGAATTTTTTTTTTTAACCTCTTTCCCTCATTCCCGAATGGGTCTTGGAAATTAAGTGGAATCATTCTTTTGGTACAGATCTTTGATATAATGACCTGACCTGTGGGTTGTTTATGAGATCATGTTTTCTTTCAATCTTATGTGCTTCCTAGAGACCATTTTATGTAACAACAGCACTACTCTCAGGTCTTTTATTAACAATGCTAACATAATTCCTTATTTAATTGAATCTCAGGTCTTAGCCCGGGATAGATTGTTGGGATCCTACAAGGTAGCTAATGCACTAATTGATTTCTGTTTCCATATCTACATGGTGTAATTTTTATATTATTTTCAAGTAGTCATTGAAAATATAGATCCGCTGCAATCACTTAAATAGTGTTTTCAGATTTCAGATGTAGGGCATTTATGTAGATGATTAAAATCCTGTGCAGACTGCATGAACAAAACGAACTAACGCATGTCATAAATAAACATGTAGCTCAATAAGTGAAGCAGACACCTGCAAATTACACATTCTTGGGAAAGTATCACATTCTGTTCTCTGTTTCTCTGGCGTACTTCATCCTCTCAAACTCCATCTGTCTATTGTGCATGGTAAGCGTATGGTAAGCGTGTGGATAGTCCAATATCACACAATATTCCATCTAAAATTGCAAAATCAGATGGTTTAGTCACCCAATCCTAATGTCTCTAACAGCTCTTTTTTTCCTTATTCGAAGATCGTGATGCTGTAGGCATTGAACCTAGGACTGTTTGCATACGTAGATCCAACTCCGCGGATTACCTTTTTCTCTTTGGTTAGTAACTCTGCTGATTACTTAATGTAATGAAGAAACATTGGGATTTCACGTGCATGAATCAAATCGACGTCTGTGGCATTTGTTTTTGTCACTGAAAATTTCATAACAATATGAGGGTCTTCTGAAATGTACGCATAAGCAGGTAAAACCAGTTATCAAATTGCTGAAACAAACCCTTGTAAGCACTGGAGTTCTGCTGGTTGCGGCCATATTATTGTTCATCTTTGCAACACCAGTGGAAGACTTCCTATCTGCAACTTTTGCTTCAGCAGACGTTTCAACTCCAAAGATCAAGTCTGGTATCAGGTATGAGCTTGTGTGCCCTAAGCCATGATAATGATATTGAATCAGTCTGGCAGCATCTCGTAGACAACCTGATTTTTTCCCCCTTTAGAAGGGAAGAGTTGCTCAGATTGCCAGTGGAGGTGATAGACGATGATGAACTGGCAGCAGCTGCTGCAGAGGCTGCCGATGGTAGGCCTGTCTACTGTCGAGACCGTTACTACCGTGCACTGGCTGGTGGCCAGTACTGCAAATGGTCTGATCTGCTGAAGTAAGTTTATGACTTGCAATTAATTGCATGTACGGTCTGTCATAATAATTTGATTGGAAGTGCCAGCAATCAAATGCATCATCATTTTGTCCCCACGTGGCAAAGTTTTCTTTTCCAATTAGCTTCCTACAACCAGCCGGGCTTGCCTTCTTCCTCATGCTAAGTTGAAGTTACCAAACATCAACATAAATTTCTAACTGCGCGAATGATATTTCGAATTGAATTTGTGTAATTAATAGAAACAAAGTGAGGAACTCAAACAGAGCTCTTTCTTAAACAAGGGGGGAAGATGAGGAGAATATTCTGTAAAAAAACGAAAAATCTAATGAAATTTGGATATATTTATTGCCAAACAAGCTGTATTAATACAGAATTTACGCTGTACAAGCTGGTTCTGAAAGGGGCCTCCGACCTTTCACAGCAAGAAAATAAACCACAACCATCTGGAACTGCAGCAACCTGAACAATGCAAGAATCAACCACTCTCCCTGATTGCTACTATTACGGTTTTCCTGCAATTTGTACACGTAGCATGTGCAATTTCTGCAGAGGAATCACTATGATCTTCAGACTTTCATAGACGGATTCGCGAGTCCTCTGGACTAATTTATGCTAGTTTCTAGAATTCTTGCAAAGAAATTGCACACGCTAAGGATATCTTTCTACAATCAGCACCACCATCAAATTCTGTCCAATGGGTGAGTAGCTGGGAATCTAGTCAGGCTGCAGGAAACCAACTTCCTTAAACAGTGAATGGTACTTGGATTGTACATATAGCTCGTCATTTACAACTGCGAGGGAACATGGGGTGAGTTTCCCCAGCCAAGGGTGGGCAGTAATGCAGATCGAATGACCGTCTGTGTGCCCAGTCACCAGCAATGCATTCTCCATCAGTTGAGATCTTCTGGATTTGAAATTTACACAAAAAGAACTCGTGCCTCTTCTTCAAGGACAACATTCACGTCCTTTTCAAACAAGCTTTTTGCACCAGCGGAGAAAACCATACAGCTTCGGTTCCAGCACATCTTTGTACGTCCACTTCCTTCTTTTGGCATCTTCAATGTCCAATGTTCTATACGCAAGAGCCAGCAAATACATTGCAGGGTGGAGTCTTCTGCACATATTTCAAGAAGTTTAAGTAACATGAGCCCCATGATCCTATGTGTAATGAAGATCTACTAAATTTAGCTGTTTCCAACCCACTGAAAACAACACATCACACAGAGTGTGAAATGTGAAATGATTGAAATTTGGAGCGCCACCAGTTTTTGAGGAAAAAACTGGAAAACAAAATCATGCCCTACTGGTCCACATTAGAGATCCAAGGTAAGTCACTTAGTTGTGCAAAGGGAAGGGTTTCGGCCCCCCTTTGCACCCCAAAATGGGTTCCCATAAGGGTTTGCTGCATTTCCTTTCATTTTTGGTTGGTTTAAAGAGTTTCTAATAGGAATGTAATCTGTGCAGAAAATTGGATTTTCATTTTATACAGTTCCATCTTCATATACGAACACATATGCCATCGCAAAGAAAAATTCTGTTTCAGCAGCTAGCATACACATTTCATCTCCATTTACACACATGAAAATTCAAGCATTCATGCAGGGATACCAGTTCCAGCAATACATGTGTAAAATTCAGTAATATATCAACACAATCTCCTCTTAACAGAATTCGTTCTATACACAAAGATGAAAACACACATTCTCAACACAGAGATTCACCTTTCACTCACAATTTCCCAAACCATTACCATACATGATACATCACATTCTTGCTCCAGTGAATTCACACATTCACTCATTCTCGATAAGTATTGAATCAGTGGTTGAGTAGAGAATTCGCAAGAGCCATGAACAGATTTATTCAAAATAAAAGACCCCACAGTATATCGCTCACAAAACAACAGAATCTCAAGATGAATATACAATATGGCTAACACGATGGAAATCACAAGAACAATATCAACAGAATTTCAGATGATAAGTCTCAAAAACAGAGCACAACAAAGTCAAGAATCTGAAAATTGGCCCAATCAACTCATGTACAAAAACATATAACCAACCTTTGAAAATAAACTAATTATTGCAGTACACCAGTTAGCAAGATATATCAACAGATTCAAACCTCAAACCATCAGATATACCCCAATCTATTTCTTCCAACCACAAACCACAAAACCCCATGGTGGGAAAAAAAAATCCTGACAAATAAATGATGTATATGTAGCCAGCTCTCGATTTCATGCCTGAAGACATATGAGCAAAACAGAAAGCAAGTTATCTGCAGTCATGCAAAAAAGTTGGAATCAAATAAACAAAGAAAATGCTTGAAATTGAATAGAACAGCCATGATGCCAAACAGAAATCATTTGAGAAAACAGAGAGGTCGCACAGGAACCGAGTCAATCAAAAGAAAACAGATTCTGCAATTATTCTTAATTGAAAATAGGATAACTGAAATCCCGAGCCAAAGACCAAGTTGAAAATTCATGGAGAAAATGAAATGACTAAAACAGAAAACCAAGCAGAAAACATCAAGGAAGATTCCGAAATGACTGAAACAGATATGAAACGGATTGAAAACCAAAAACAGATCCTATCCTTTATCTGTCAAAATCGACTTATTCCATGTTAAGAAAACAAAACAGAAACCAAACATTCAAACTGGAAATCAAAAAAACAATGAAAAACGAAACAGACAAGTATATCTAGAAACGGGGAACGAAAACAAATCATAAGCTGCCCAGAAATAACCTTCCGACGACTAATGGGAGTGAAATCGATCATTCCAGCCGCCTCCCATAGGCATAAAATTGGACAAATTTATTGAAAACGAGAATAAAAGAAGTAAAAATAACATGCAGCATCCAATGACAATAGAAACAGCTTTATTCTTCATCAACTTATTGAAAAATCAATGCAAAATAGAGGCTACATGGCTGCTGAATCCAACAAGACAGAGAAGTCGATGGATGTACCTCCCCGGAAATGCAGATGCTATGTAGTTCCTCACCCAACTGCCGAAAACTCGATCGCCAATCCAAAGGAGAAGATGAAGCTGGAATCGGCAGCAGTTAATCTCCCAGGAAGACAAAACGTGCGGCCAAAACAGGGCTCTCTCCCTCCCCCCTCTGAACAGCTGCAGCCACAACCCCCACCCCCCCAACCCAAACAACTGCAGCTCTCCCTCCCTCCCTCCCTCTCCGAACAACTGCAGTCCCTTCCCAAAAAACGGCTCCCAGCAGAAAAACCCGAAAACGAGGGAACTTTTGCTGCAAAACCTTAACTGTCCATTTATATCACATGCATTAGGGCGTAGGAAGCAGCAAAGAAACTTCCGGGTGGGCTCCACTCGATAAATCGGCCAATCGACAGTTGCCAACTCACCCAAACCGTTAGTGTGTGAGAAAATGCAAAACAGTGGCTTGAGTTCTTGCAAAATTGCACAATCACACCAATATTCGAAATGCCAAATCAGTCTTAATTTTTCAAAAATGTCCAAAATGCACCACACAATTGACAAATTGTTAATATAATGATTATAAAATAAAAAAATAAATAAAATAGGCACAATAGGGTGTCTACAGCAGCCAGCTAGTAAAAGCAAAACAGACTAAAATGATGGTATATATTTTCATCTTTCAGTCTCATGCAACTGTTAGCATAATTTTGCACAGTTTCAAATGCAATACCAGGCTGATCTTAACATTAGAGAGGCATAAAGGAAGAGACAAGTTGAAGCCACAAAACATGGACACTTGCATATTTTGAAAGTGGGAACCTACTTCTCCACTTCCCTTGAACCGAAGGCATCCCATTCCCTTGGTGATGGAACTGTTTTGCCCTTCTTGTCTCGACCAAATGTTTCAACATACCATCCACCAATGTCATGCGTGCAGCAGCGAGGCTCAAACAGCCAAAATCTGCCATAACATGAAAATGAATATTGTTCAGGTCATCTACGAAAGTCAAACTGCTAACTCAATTTTAATGAAAAATAGAATCATATATTAAAGGTGTTGGCAAGGTTTGATTAATCATGCGAACTGACAAAGCCTCAAAAGTTAATAACAAGCATGGACCAGTCGCCATTGCCAGTGTGTTGTGAAGTGAAATGTGTATGAGAGTGCTTGAATAGAAGGATTATCAAAGTCAACATATAAATGATAAGCACAAGAAAAGTATTTGAATCATAAGCAAATTAATAGATGTTGACCATTAAAACATGCAGTCAGTTCACTGAAAATGCAATGGAGAAACAAATATACACAGAGAGAAGATTACATAACAATAGATTTATTTTATCCAACTATAGAAACACAGCCCACTTTAAACTGCTTGGTTTTTCTCAATACCTCCTCCTTAGTTTATCATGACTAAAAGAGGTATACACTTCGGAACAGAGTGTTTTTAAACATTTACCTTATAACAATCAAACACCAAGCAGTGACCAAGGAGCTGATTAGAAATCAGTATGTAAGAAACAGCATAACTTACTTGCTTGGTGGTAATCTGGCTCTGCTGCATCTGCATTCGCAAGTTGAGACTTTGTCTCCAACATGGTACCAGTGTATGTGCTTCACCTAGATAGGATGGAATTTAACATGATCGCTCAGTCGTAGAAACTCACCGAATCGATTCCATGAAAACAGAATTCAATCACTAAACAAGAATTAAGATACTAGTCAAAGAAAAATTGTTTTTGAAGAAGACAGCTGTACAAACCATCAATGTCCTATGTTTCATGATCACATGAGTTTTTGCACCCCTATTATTGTAGACATCACAGGACCCTTCTTCTGAGCTGGTACCCAGTCCAGATATTGTGCCTAAAAGAATCCTTGATACAACAGAACCATTCAAATGTGATGTTACAGAACATCTTCCACTCCCACAAATTTGATCTTCACTGGAACTCAGAAAAACTTGAATATGGTCTTCAGAATCTTGATGATGAATCCTGCTTCCATATCTTTTAGGAGGAAACCGCCTTGCCAAAGCAACTAGTTTCCCACAGATATGCAGCTCTAAATCTTTATAAGCATCTGATGCATGTTCTACACATTTCTTCATTTCCATCTGCTGGACCTCTTCATTTTCCAAACCTGCTGACTTAATTGTCACACTCTCAGAACGGCTGCACTGAGACACCACAGAAACTGTTGATCCAAAAGGATTTAATTTATCCAAATGAAAAGGAGCTAACTCTGGATTCTTGTCAGCCACATTGACAATTCCAAAAAGATCACGGCCTGAAACCAGGTGCAAAACCTCAGGAGTTTCATATCCAGACCTCTCCTCAGCCTCAAAACAATCTGGAAGAAGATCTAAGGATTCAATATATGGACCATAGTAAGCAGCATGCACAGCTGAATAGAAATCATTCTCAAGCAAATCGAAGTAGCCTGAGCCAACTGCAAACCTTTTCTGTGAAAGAATATCACTTACAGCATATCTGTACCACTTCAGCCATTCCACCACATCCATATCCCGCATTTTAGGTTCATGGGACTCATACCTATACATAGTTGGAACATGTCTAGGCCTCTTTTGGTCTATATTCCTCTGAGCAACCAAGTACTGATCATAGTGAGCCCTTCTCTCAGAATCAGAAAGAATCTGTGTCAATATGGTTGACATTTTGCAGAGTTAAAACCTTCACCTTTGCCCATAAGGAGATAAAGAAGCAAATGGAAAGAAGTATTTCTCATTGCAAAGATTGTAAAGACGGACCCATTTCAATTTGACATGAATTTATAGGGACCTATTCTTACAGACGATCTACCAATACTAGAATGGTTACCTTTACATGCAGGTAATAACCATTTGAAATCCATTGAAACATCTGAAATTTTGACTAGGATTCGAAGTGGCTGAAGGAGGTGTGCAGGAGAATCAGACTTGTCACAAATTTTGCTTGCTTACTATATTCAATGGCATAGACCTCTGTCCCATTAGTCTGAGTTCTAAAATGAACCATGTGTTGATACATTAGTCCCACAAAAACGTTTTTTAAAATTTTAAATTATAGATCCAACTTCACAATCAGATGCCATGCAAATAGATACAAACCACCACCTTCCAACTGCCAGAACTAGTGCAACGTCTCTTTTTCATAGGTTATCAAGGAGTTCTTTTTTTTTAAAAAAAAAAAATGAACTGAAATTCAAGTCTTTACAAACAGACAACCACATGAATAAAATCCTGATCCACCAATCCTATCCATACAAATGCAGAGTAGGGGCTCAGTAATCAAGACTGCATATATGATGGGCCCCGCATGGAATTTCGTCTTCCAATCTATACCCCAGTGGGAATATCTTCGCCAGTCATCAAAATTTCCCCAGTCCCTACTGAGAAACACTACTGAGTCAGTCTTGAACCAGTGTCGATTTAGTACAGTCTAAGAGGTGCTTTACCTCGAAAGATTACATTTATTTATTTATTGCTCCCGTGGAACATGGGCGCTAGCTCTAAGCTTCCCATTCCATATTATTAGGCTGGAATCGAATGTTACATGGGGTCACTCAATTCGTGCGAAAATTTGCAATTTTTATCTGCCATTTTCTGGAAACCAGGAGACTTCACTTCGATAGTTCATCCGAATACTGATTTTCATCTGTCGGAACGAACATCGCGCTCACGAGGAACAAAGAGGAAAAGTCGAACATCTGCACCTACCTCGTAAGCGGCAAGGATCTGAACAAAGCGTCGAGATACGGACGCATCGCTGCTGTTGCCACCGGATGGTGCGACGACAACATCCGGATGGGTTTCCTTGGCCAATTTGCGGAAGGAGGCCTTGATTTCTGCAAAGGAGCTGGTTTCGGGAATCCCCAGAACATCGTAGGCATTTCTTCCTGAGAAATCGTCGTACGTGGACTGAGTGCAGAATGTTCGGGTAGCTCTTCTCGAGAAGAAGTGGAAGCAGCATGGAGGGATGCTGTTGATCGCATCCGCCATTCTTCTTCGGAAGATGAAATCATCCGCCCAACATGATATTGGTTGTCTGGGCTTTTGGGTTTGGGCTACGAGTGCAAGTTACGCAGGGACCTGTGGGTCAATTAGTTAAGTACGCTGAGATGAGTAAAATACGGGTGTGTTTGGTAACAAAGTAAAAGTTGTTAAGTTAAAATTTTTTTTATCTAAAACTTTTCACTCTTCAAAATTATTATTTTTAATCATTTTTTACATTTTTCTATATAATTATTCTACTTTTCAATCATTTCTACACGACTACCAACACAACTAACCTATCTATTTCAACTTTATTCTATTTATTTCTTATCATTACTCCTATTATATCACATTATTTGACAAATTCTACTCGCTACAATTTTTCATCAAAAGTTTATCTATTCCCAAATACACCTATATATTTATATTTTTTATATTTATAGGGTACAGTAGGTTCTAATTAAAAAATACATAAATTAACTAGAGGAAGGTAAGTTATAATGTCTGGATACCTGTTCAAATATAATAGAAAGATTATTTTAAAAATTCAATTTGAAATTAATTTCATATTAAAAATAAGATAAAGTAGACTCAGAACTAATCCAACTTAAAATGAAGCAGGGTAAAAGTTTTTAAAAATGTGATAAAAGTAGGATCGAGTTAGAACTAGAGATATTTAACTCAAATTGCACCCTTCGTTTGAACTAAGTTACTTGATGTGCTCTGGCAGAACATTACTCTTCATAAGCAGCAACAATGATCCAAATGTACTTATAAATATATCCAATATCATGTTGTATATTTACTTAGATTTTTATCCTATGGATTCCAGTGCATTTAACTCATTTTTTCATGTTTTTGAAAATTTATTTACATAGTATGTTTTACAACACATTAATTTTTACAATTTTTAAAGATTTATAAATTTTTTCGATTTTTTTTTAAATTAGTGGAAAATTTTGAAAAAAGTAAAAATAAAATAAGTTAAATGCACCCGGGTACACTTAGGCTTGCCCGTTTGTGCCTTAGTGTGCAGCGGGCATGAGTTAACCTATGAAACCATGAATCCAACCCGTTAACAACCAAAGTAAGGTAGTAGGAATTAAACAAGGAGTCTGATGATTTTAGACTAGTTCAAAATAAAGTTGTTTTAGGCCAGTCTAAAATTATTTTTTAACAATTTTCTAATGAAACTATTAATCTAATTTTATTTAATTTATAAAATAAATTTTACTATTTTTAAATATGCATCAAATAAGGAGTCTGATCATTTTAGACTAGTTCAAAACAAAGTAGTTTTAGACTAGTCTAAAATTATTTTTAAAAAAATTTCTAATGAAACTATTAATCTAATTTTATTTAATTTATAAAATAAATTTTACTATTTTTAAAGATGCATAAACAGGTTTCTTATGGCCTGGGGGTGAAGCTGTTCAGTTCTCATGTTTCCCGTGCTGCGGCCACAGTGGTTTTTCGATTTTAATGATCTCCTATGCTGTCAGCTGTGGGCAGCGGTGATTTTTTAATTTTTTTTTATTGGTAGCGGTGATTTCTGATCAGCATGACAGCAATATGGCCTTGATTACTGGGCTTTCTTAAAGATGGACAGAAACTGTGGCTCTTGGTCGGAACTGGATGCTATGTCCATTGTAGACCAGGCGAAAACGACCGCCTGGCTCGGCTTGATTCTGAAAAGTGAGAAGAAGCCGTCTCTTGTTGGACCTTGTTGAAAGCCTATAGATAGATCAACGAGCCGCACTCTCGCTTGTCTGCGTCCTTAATTCCGGACCCTGGTTCAATGCACCCGGGTGCATTGAGCCTCAATGCACTCGGGTGTACTTTACCCATTTTTTTTTAGTTTTTTTGAAATTTTTTTTATGAAAATGTTAATCTAAGTGTATTTAACATGTGTATAAATTTTTACCATTTTTAAATATTTTTAGATATTTTTTCAGATTTTTTTAAAATCAGTGACATTTTTAGTAATTTTAAATTACTAAAAATGCCACTGATTTTAAAAAATTCAAAAAAAATTTCTAAAAATCTCCAAAAATTATAAAAATTTATACAAACGTTAAATACACTTAGATTAACAGTCTTGTAAAAAAAAAATTTTTTTTAAAAAAAGAAAAAATTGGTGAAGTACACCCGGGTGCATTGAACCAGGGTTCCCTTATTCCACCCGTCCTTTCCATAACGATTTTTTTTTTAATTTTTTTTATAAAACATTCTATAACGATTCTTAATTAATAGGAGTTGGGAAACAATGGAATGGGAATGTCCGTATACAATTGAGTTTCATACAAGTAATTTTATGAAACTCTTTTTATTTTTAAAATATTGATAATTGATGTAAAATTTAATTTATTCATTATATTTAACATAATTTGTTTAGCTAGAAATCAAGTTTCATTTAAATGCAATATGTGTAGGTCACATTTGTTCAAAAATAAATATATTTATGCATAAATTAAGGGAAATGCTTAGATTTATACTTATTATATTAGAATATATTAATATTTTATAAAATTATTTATCCATATAGTAATGATATTTTAGATGAGTTATATGTTTAGAGTATGTTTGGCAATATGCAAAAATGTGAAGTTAAAACTTTTTAATTTTTATAATTATCTTATTTTTAATCATTTCTTCATATATTTTTATATAAGTAGTTTACTTTTCAATCATTTATATATAACTATCTATACAATTAGCCTATCTATTTTAATTGTTCTCTTTCCTCTTCATCATTACTCATATCATATCACGTTATTTTCTTTTAATACAAAAATTCTATATAAAAAACTTTTTATTCCAAAAAATTTATCACCTTCCAAATACATCCTTAAAATATTACTTAAAATTGATATTTTACATTAAATCATTTTATTACTTTTATTTTATACATGTGTAAGTAGGGCCCATATACATTGATACAAGAAAAATGAAAGTGTTTTTATAATAATATAAATGATACTAAATATAATAGATGAAATGAATTTTCATTAACCATCTAATGTTAAAAATGAAAAAGATTCTTTAGAAAACTGATCTCATACACGTACCCCTATAATGGAAGGGCTATTTGTATTTGCTTCCCCAACAATTTGAGATTTTGAAAGATGAACTCATTAATTTTGCAAAAGCACCTCATTCACGAA
>JAXCLR010000063.1:58884873-58911125 GCA_035584095.1 Annona squamosa | reverse complement strand
AAAAAATAATTAAAAAATAGAGTAATTATGGAGAGTGAAAAGTTTTAGATTGAAAAGTTTTAATTGACACTTTTTTGCCCTAAACAAACACACCCTTAATATAATTTTACTTATTTTTAATACAATTTTACTCATTGTCGCTCATTCTTAATAAATATTATTATATTCTCATTCGAGATATAAATTTGATTCAAAAATCTGTTATCATTTGGAACACGTTCTAATTTATTATATTATCAATATCTCCAGCAACCAGCCCCTGATTAATTAATTAATTAACTAACTAATCGCGAATACCCAATTTTAGCCGCCAGAGATTATTGGGCTGAGCTGTGTAATTTCTTCTTTCGGGTTTTTCTCAGTGCATTCCACGTCATGTTCTTGTAAATGCAGGAAGAGAATTCAAGTTTCAGATCAGAGTGGCTAGTTTAATTGCTTCGTCGTCGTCATCATCATATATAACCTTTCTAGCACGTAAAAAAATAAAAAATAAAAAGAAAATAAAAAAATCTGGAGTCGGATATGATGGTTGCGTACAACAAGCAACCCCCAGATTAACGGGTGCCCCACCAACCGCCTGACTTGACAGGGGTATTTGTAAATTAGATTTTGTAAGTTTGTTTAACTGAGATAATTAGCACACATATTTCGGGTATTGGAATGATAAGCTCTCTAAGGTCTGTTTGCTAACAAGCAGAAACGAGGAAAAAAAAAAAAGAAATCCTCGCTGTCTCCTGTCCATACTTCTTTTGATACTATATCTTAATTATTAATTTTGAGTTGTATCTAAAAATGATAAAAAAAAATGATACATATGTTAAATATATTTAAATTAATAGTTGTATAGAAGGTTTTAAAAAATAAAAAAAAAATGAAATGCCCCCAAGTGCACCCACCCGAGTGCAATCAGTTACATCCGATTAATTTTTTTTAACATTTTCTATTATCATTTTGATTATTCTTTTAGATCTTTCTATAAAAGTAATTACTTATCTTTTTTTTTATCTTTATTCCTCATTATTATCTTTATTACATTACATTAATCTTTCACTTTTTAAAAATTTTTCCGCATAATTCCTTTTTAGAATGCTTCTAGAAATCAATCTCAACTAATCAAACTTTTTAAACCAAATAAGCAAATAAATAAAATTACATATTCGTCCACGCTACATTTAACTTGTAAAATGGGAAAAATTAGACTGCATTATATGAACAATTTGTGACCAGCACTAGAGTATCTCGAGCCCTATTCTTATCAACATTCTATAAAGTGGGTGGAACATATTTTTTTGGTTCTTCTCGCCGGACATGCCTTTCTTGTTTATAAATCCATCCACCTATACGATCCATTGAACTGTATGTTAATGCCCAAGAAAGAGGGTAGCGCTTCAGCAGGCGATAAAAACTGCATGCTTAGGTTTTCTAAAATAAATAAATAAAATAAAATAAAACTGCATTCGTAGGTGATGGGGGATTTTTTTAGGCCCAAGTGCTTCCAAACACAAAAACGATTTGAGGAGGATATGTCTCTATCGGCTCCATGTAGATTTTTCTCTTCATTTCCATTGATTTATTTATGCACTCGCCACCAAGATACGTAGCGACATATATACCAGGGAATGATTAATAACACATATTTATACCGAGCAAATAGTTTTTTCACTTCTTATAATATTTTCAATATTTATATAGTTTATAGTATTCATTTATACATATATATATATATATTTAGTTAGATGTTAAAGAAAGAATATTTTAAAACTTTTACATACTATTTATTTTTAAAATTTAACAATTCCATATTCATCTTCAAATAATGTTAAATATTTAGAGTATGTTTTAGAAGCCATAAAATTTTTGGTGTTTTGGAAATCGAAGAAAATAATATAATATGATAAATGTAATGATAAAGAAAAAATGATATGATGTTACAGGAGTAATGATGAAAAATAAATTAAGATTATAAAAAAATAATTAAAAACTAGAATAGTTGCATGAAAAATAATAAATAATTAATTAAAAAATGGACGATTATGAAGAACCAAAAGTTTTAGATTGAAGATTTTTAATTAAAATTTTTTTAGTAAATAAACACCGTTAATTATATCATATAAGTTTCTAACCAGCCGATGTTAAAAAATTATAAAAAAGTATAAAAAGCAACCATTTCTACGAATTTAATTGGACAAAGTATTTGTTTTTTTTATTATTCTCCATGTATAACACCTGCTTTTTTGAGCTGTTAACTGTGCCTGATCCCGTAGCGTTTTGGCCCAATGATAGTCACATCTCCCCTAGCATGATTAGTGATACCTAGCTGGCCATTGCATGTGGGTGCCAATCCACACGATTAGGGACGCTGGGGAGGTATCACGTACGTTCAATAATGTGGACCTTTGCTTTAATAATTAACTTTGGCCCACCATAACAACATATGTTTTTAATGAAATCCTGACTAATGGTAATGTGGACCTCGGCTTTAATAATTAACAATGGCCCACCATAACAATATATGTTTTTAATGAAATCGTGACTAATCACCATCTATATTTAAAGTTTATAACCACGTCGATACGACCTAAGGTTAAAAGGTTCGTATTATTAGGATTTTGGTTTTTTTTTTTTTTTTTCGAAGAGGATTGTCTAAATCTTTAGTATCAATGTTATGGAAACTAAAGATGTACTTAGAGGTCAGCAGCTACTTACACTCCCACAAGGGGTGACCGTGTGTCCGGATTAATGTCAAGGCCATGGGGATGATGACCAACAACCACAATCAACTTGTTCAGGTAGAGGGTGCTGACCTAGCTAGAGGTTAAATTATATTGATTTGGAATTGTATTTTTTTAAAAAAAAAAAAAAAATAGAAAAGTCAAGGATAAAACTATTTTATGGATAATTACTTAAGTTCGACTTCCATTGAATCTAGTATAATAATAATAATGTAAATAGTTTTTTAAAGATAAAAAGGTCGCGAGTTGGATATTAATTAACAAAGCCCTTGTGATCCCACACGGTTGGCTATATGCTGCCCAATTTATGGGTGACTAAAAAATGTAATACTTTTAACTTAATTTTTTTTTTTTGTATAACTATGTAGGTCTTATATAGATCTTCTGCGAATTGAAATTTGGTCAATTCTGAATTTATTTGTTATTTTTTTACTTTTGAAAATCAAAATTCATAGCATGAATACATGCGTGATTCATCTAGATTTACATCCAATGAAATTTGACAATTTTCTAAAATTTATTTTGTATTTGAGCACATGTATTTATGCCATAAATTTTGATTTTCAATTCAAAGTAAAATATTAGATAAATTTAAACATTGTCTAACTGCACGAGGTGAAAAATCTAAATGGGGCTTGTACATGCATAAAAAAATTAAAATTTTCACAAAAATTTGTAAAAATGGTAGCCAACATTCCTAAAGAGAAAATTATTTCAAGGCCTATTTGCTTCTTTTGCTATAAAGGAGTTGAATAGGATGATAATATAATTATGTATATTGGAAATGAGAAAAGTGATATTAAAAATATAAAATATTGTATTAAAAAGCAGAAATGTATTAAAAGTGTGTTTGGATATACCTAAAAGTTTTCAAACAAAAATTTAAAAATTTAAAATTTTTCATTTTTTACAACTACTCTTAATCTTTTTCATGTATTCATATACAATTATTCTATTTTTAAATCATTTTTACATGACTATCAGTACAACTAACTAATCTATTTTAATTTTATTCTATTTACTTTTTATTATTATCTTTATCATATCACATCTTTTTTTATTATTTTAAAAACTTTGCATTAAAAATTTTTTCTTTCAAATGTTTTATTTCTTTCTAAACAAATCTTAAAAATTAAAACAGTTATTTGGAGATTTGAAAATCTCATCTCATATTCTTATTCACATTTCAATCAAAGGTTCAACAAGAAGGCATCATGCATCAACTTGAGGTTGATTGTGAGAAAGAAAAACCAACTAAATGGTAATGAATTTTTTTAGTCCTTTTTCCCCGACATGTTAAAGTCAAGCTGTCTTGACTAGCAAGATATGATTAACTCACAAAATTAGAACGTTAAAGCATCCAATTCTGCAATAATGATAGCACATGTGGACTGTTATGGTTCCCACTTATGACATGTGAGATTAGGACCCACTGTTGGATTGGCACATGGGACCCACCGGATGCAGTAATTGCCCACGATGATTGCTGAGGTTAGGTACGCTCAATGATCATGTACGATTCTTCGTGGATGGTTGACGTTTATGACATGTAATAACATTCAATTTTTTTTTGAAAATTTTAAAACAAAACTATTAATCTAGTGTTATGTTATCTATAAATTAGGTTTTATCATTTTTAAAGAAGTGTATATATTTATTTTATTTTTTAAATGCATGCGTATTGTGATTGGGGTGAAAATAACTATAATACCCTTGTATTTAAAAATATAAAATAAATATATACATATCTCCCAAAATTATAAAACTTGATTTACAAATAATATATGTCTTGATTAAATTTTCAAAAATTATATATTTAGATTAAAATTTTATTTTAAAATTTTAAAAAATAAAAAATATTTCAAATCTGTTCGAAATGAGGCCATCTCAAACTCTTCTAAGAAGATCAAGATATTCTTGATATATTTACTTATATCCTTACATGTGCTCACCAGAAGAAAAATCAAAATATTAAAGTTAAAACTACACAAATTAAATGTAAAATGAGAACTAAGAAGCAGAGGTATGACCCCGACAGACTGAGTTAAGTAAATCATTACCTAGATTATACCAACAAAATTTTTAAAACTTATTTATTATATTTTCTTTGTAAATTTGTTAGTTTAAATGTATCTATTATATAAACTAAAAATGAGTTTATTGGGGGATATAAACTAAAAATGAATTTACTGGGGGTGGGCTAAGTAAGTCTTTACTCGGGTTAACAAGATAATGCACTTAATTTTATGAGAGGTATAAACGGCCTCACACGCTAAGAAGAATCCACATCGAAAATCTAGCTAATTCATTTTCATTTTTGATGACCTGAACACGAATAGCTTCATGACAAAACCAACTTTATGAATTCATGGAAGTGGATGGATAGATGTACACAAGCTTGATGATTACGTCATCTGTGGTCCATCAAAACAAGCTATCGATGCTGATGATAGCCCGATGTGGAACTTGCAAGCCAATTCAAGGACTGCCCAATCCATCAAGCAAGAAGTGATAATTGATACATGAGGTGAATCGGTTTGGAACAAGCACTAACGTAACGTGTGCCCATCGCTTTTCCATCAGTCTCAGTTTTAAAACTTCCAGTAATGTAAACGTACCAGAGACTGCACTTCGGTGACAGCGAAGACCCAGACCAAGACCCGGAGGACCACCGCCAAAGACGCCAGATTTCCGCCATACATATAGCTATGTGAGTTGGAATTATACAACTTTTCGAGGTCATAAAATTGAAATACATGTATATCGATTAACAATGCGGGTAAGGATTCAATATTCACCAAACATATGGAGGTATTATGCTTGCTCTTTAAAAAAAAATCAAATCATACATTATATTTATATTATATATTTTTCGAAAACCTTGATAATTATATATTCACTCAAGGATTTTTTTAATAATATATAAAATTCCCATGAAAATTATTTTCGTAGCATGATAAACTAAGATATGTTAAACAGGATATATGATTTGGATTTTTTTAAAAACTCAAGACTAATCATGGAGGAGCTTCAATGTTTATCGAATCATTCCCTTAAAACGTAGATATATATACACATCCTTTTTTTTTTTGGTATTACTATATATATATATATAATAAGGTTGTATAAATGGCATTGCCCAGCACAGAAAGAATTTTGACTGAGATGGACGGTCATCAGAAAAATCAATTACAATGTCCAATTAACTAAGGACAGATCAACTGAAATTCCAATCAAACTCCCCTCTATATATACAGCTGAAATGAAATAATTGCAAGTGGAAAAGGAAGGAATCCGAGATTGGAGTAAGACTGGAAGAAGAGCTTCCATAAAGACAAAACAGAAACTCACTGTTTGGGTGGTCCCATCCCGCTATTTGTGTGCCAATAATAAAGCCAGGAAAATAAGCATCAATCGCTTTTATTAGCTTGTGATGGATTGCATAAGAACGTGGGTTCTACAGCCCCAACCAACTATTCATTTGAATGTCTAATTGAATAAAACAGCTCACATGCCAAGGCTTCGAGATTCTATTCCTTGATAATTTCGTCTTTTCGATTTTGATTCTTCTTTACAAAATAGTGTTCTTTTATTCGTACAGATAAGGTATGGGAGAAATTGCAAGAGTGCCACGATATTTGCAAAATTGGCATCATAGTTACAAAAATTTGCTTCATGTTGTAGACATATATCCCTATGTACTTTAAAACTTTTTCAGAAATGACAAAAATATTCTTGTAACTAAACTATAAATTGAAAAAATATGAGACAATATCTGTAAAATACCAAAAATCTTATTTCTTTTTAGAAATATTTGTTAAAAAGCAAATTTTTTACATGGGCTACAGGGTATTACACGGCTAGCTTTAACATCGGCTAGAAAGCTTAAACGCTGCTGTCACCGGAGTATATTTGTTCCAAATAAAGTTAATAAAAAATGAGTCAATAATTAAATGGTAAAAGGTTGGAGGTAAATACAAATAGCCTCTAATTTTCAAAGTTTGTTTCTAACCTTATCATTAAATTCTTTCCATTCAATCAGTGGCTTTACTCTATAGCCGTCAAGCTCTCATCATCATCGTCGTCATCTTATTCGCACTGTTTCCTTTTTAATTACTTTTCATTCAACCAATCATTTGATTTCGTTTCCAAATCCAGCAGTAAATTACTGTGTGGCTCAGCCCTTCTACGTGTACCAATTAAGTGCCATATATATAATTAATGGTCTGACTGAGCATCTAGTTTCACTGATCGTCCATTTGTAGCTAGTTGCTTATGTGTATTTGTTTAATTATAAATTTTTTTAAAATTGAAATTTTGCACTCTTTGTAACACCTTTATTTTTTAATTATTTTTTTACATTTTCCTAAATAACTACATACTTTTCAATAATTTTTATACAACTACTTATGTGCCTAATCTATTTATTTGAAGTTTATTTTCTTTACTATTTATCATTATTTCTATTTTAAAGATTTTTTACACAAAAAAATATTTATTCAAAAGTTTTATCATTTTCCAAATAGTCCCTGTCACTTAAAATAAATTCACAATGTGGACGGCTTAAGATTTAGATGTTCTCGTCGCATGCGTCGGTGACAAAGATTTCGCAATTTACATGAACTTGGAGACCTGGGGCTTTTTGAAAATGATGAGAATGGGAATGGTAGATGTGGAATAAAGTAGATACGATAGGAGAAAAGCGTAAATAAAGTACAAATTAGATCAAGTGATTGTAGGAGAAAATGAGAAATGATTAAAATATAAGAGTATAAATGGAAAAAAGTAGGATAATTAACTTTTGACATTCTTCATTTCCATTCTCTCGTTACGGAACAAACCCAAATCGGATTAGAATGTGAATTGGTTGGCTAATGGCTAGGGTGAGTTAATTGTTGGACAGAAAATAACCAAAAATTCTGCTCACCCTTAAAACTGGATCAAAGCAACTTATTTTGCAAGCAAATAAACTGAAAAGCTGCTTAAACTTTGCTAATTAATTGTCATGGGCTGAATACAAAGCGACATCGATACATCTGTTATCTGCACCTGTGATTGCACATGGGCCTACTCAAGAGATGCATGGGACACAGCTCATGAACCGTTGGCAAAGTAATAAATAATAAAAAAAAAAAGATAAAAGAAAAAAAAAAGAAATGCACATCAGTGAATTCCTTTGAGCTTCTGAGTTCTGACAGATGAAAAGAAGTTATTTTTTAGCCTTAGAAGGAAATAAAGGAGATTAATTATTTCATCATTTATGTCAATTAATAGGGCTATAAAAAGTTTAGTTGGGGCTCGGGTCGTCTTTATTAATCAAGAATTTTAATGGGTCAGCCGGGTAATAACCACCGGTGAGACATAACACATCCCAAGTGGGTCCTACTTGATGAATGGCGTAGATGGCATGTGGATGACACATGTTATTGCTCAGCTCTAGTTGAACATAAAACCCACTTCGAATTAATATGATAGGTCCCTTTAATTCAAATATGCAGAGGTTTTTTTTATCCATAAGTTTATTAAAAAAAGTAAAAAAAAATACAAAAACTATTTTTTAAAAAAAGAGAAAGTGAGTGCTTGAAAATGTTAACTATTCGACTTTGGACAACTGATATATATTGCTGAACTAAGCTAATATTGTTCATATTTGGATGATTAAGTAGCTGACATAAGTATATGTGAGGTGTGAGGTACAAAAGTCTAGGGATTGATTTTATTGCCTTTTTAAATACGCCTGCATAAAGTTCTGCTCATTCTAGTTAGGTGACATGATAAATTTTTATTCAACGTATAAATAAGGTACGTGGGCTCTCTTGAATATCAGCCAGAGGCCTCTGCTGGTATATATATGTATATTATCTTTTATGTAATTAATAATATAAGAAAAAATTGTTGTCATGGGTGCAGAAGTGAGCATGAGGAAGATAAGGATGATGCACATAAAGATTATAGTTGGAGGACACTGACTAGGAGCCAACTCCCCCTACATTATTTTTTTTACTCAATTTCTAGCCACTAGCGATGGAGCTATGAAAGCTGACGTTCCACCTAAGTCTAAACTGATTTTGCACAACCCACTATCAATCTTCCAGCTTTTTATTTAAGTAGATGATTCTTGTTTGTTTGTATGATTCTCCATTTTTCGCATGAGTTGTAATCAGGTCATTGGAAGCTGTTCCAGTACAGTACAACTGCGCATTGGAACAACGGTGCATTTAATAAAAAAAATAAGCCCTACATATATTAAAATATAATGAAATTTTATACAATCATTTATTTATATATAAATTTTATAGTAAATGGTTTACACGTTGAAAAAATCATTTTAAAGTTGTTATTTTGAATTTGTATTATTTTCAGATGAGCCCCATATACATATTTGATTAAGATGAAAATTGGTATGATAATAGAATACAATATTCTAAATATAATGAATGGAGTAGATTATAATTTTATGATAATGTGGGGTCCATTTCAGCGACTCCGGTGCAGAACTATATATCTATGAAGTCGAGTCCTGTACCTCAGCATGTAGTACTTAATTTTTAGAGAAAATGGTTCAATGTAGTTTTTTTTCACAGCACTCAAATGTATTTCAGAACCATATGCAATCCATTTTATATTTAAAATTGTTTTAAGAACATAAGTTTTGAAGTTTGTTTTGCAACTTTCCGAGGCTTATAGTGTCTGTTTTGTCAATACTAAAATTATAAGGTGCATGGTCTATGTTGTTAACAAATTTACATGGCCTATGTTGCAAAAAGTTTATTTCAAAAGTACTAATTAGTATCACATCAAACTGATGTCCACAAAAGGTTTGAACGCTCAAGAAACACACCAATCCCATCACCACGCAATTTTTTATTTTTTATTTTTTATTTTAAAAAAAGGAAAGCAGGCTATTCATTCATCCAAAACGAAGTTGATGCCTGCCGAGAAAACCGAACAGGATTGAAAAATATTCTAAATTCCAAAGTACTATTTTATATTTACAATTATTTTTGGAGGCCATAAGTTACTGTTTCATTTTGTAATATTTTATGGTCTTAGAATTGTTATATAAAAACCAAAAACAGGGTTAATTTGTAATTGAGTCAAACTACCAGATCTGTTTTTAAAAACTCCCAAGTTCTTTGATATTCTTTTCCATGTAACCAAAAAAGGGTCAAGATATGTCAAGAGAGTCAGTGGGGAGCCAAAGAACCATCCATGCCTTGATATTTAACTATTGAAGGAAATGGTAGAGCCTAGTTATTATTATTTTTATTTATCACCGGCCATTTCATTTGGATAACGTTGTATATCTACACGCAGCGTAAACAATCAATGTGCTAGTAGTCACTAGTCACTCTCATGTCTTTCTTTTTTTTTTTTTTTTCTGGAAAAAAAAAAAAATTAGTTTGTCTTTAATGGCCGCGTAAGTGGGAATCAGCAGTACTTCATGGCATACGTACACAAGAATATTGCTGTTGCTTGAATTTATTGTTATTTAATTATGTCCTATTCAGGGCAGGGCTGCAAATGCATAATGGCCAATACTGCTACAGCGGGCCCTCTTTCGTTGACAGTCATCCTGGATTCACGGACCTTTTTCTAAGTAACGACTGGTTATCACTTTGCATGAATCGTCAATGCATCCGGCTGTACTTCACTCTTTATTTTTATTTTTTAAAATTTTTTTTACACGAATGTTAATCTAAGTATATTTAACATTCGTATAAATTTTTATCATTTTTAGAGATTTTTAAATATTATTTTTCAAAATTTTAAAATTAGTGGCATTTGATTTTTAAAAATTCGAAAAAAATTTCTAAAAATCTTCAAAATTGTTAAAAATTTATACATATATTAAATACACTTAAATTAACATTTTCATTAAAAAAAAGTTTCAAAAAAAAAATAAAAAAAAGGGTGACCTGAATCCACACCAAAATAAAGATATATACAAAGGGATCAGTTCAATGCCTACAGTGGATCACGCCGTTCTGTCCAGTGGAATGGGATGAGAATAAAATTTTAAAAAAATTTGCATGAAAAAATGTTATTGCATTTTAGAACGTGGGAAATTATACTGAAAACAAAAAAATCGTATTGCAAATTAAAAACAAAGTAAAAGCAGTTATCTATTGAGAATGATGAAAGCTTTTTGAGGATGAAAAGAATTACGAGAAATGAAAATTTTGTATCTCATCTTTATCTTATTCATTTCCGGGACGCTCATCTCAAACAAACTTTTAAAAAAAATTGATTCGGATAGTATAATATAGAAATAGAAATGATGTCGTGTTAAATTAAGTAGTATTAAAATTATAAACAATGATCATTTTAGTTGCGGTATTTATTTCTCAGTCCTTCAAGCAAACGCATTTTATTCACCAGGCAAAAATACATGACCTGTTGATTTGCCATTGGATAGAAGAAGCAGGACGTTGAAATTAGCGTAGGCGTGAGGCTTTCGTCCATACGTCGTGTGGGCATCACTGGCACTTGCCGTAGCGTGCGCTATCGTTGGATTCTTAAGACTGGAAAGCTGCTTTTATTATTATAAGCAGCCGTGCACTCTTTTTGTTGCGAAAACCGGAATGACTGTCTTTGTGCGCCTCTTGCTCTCGCCTTACAAGGAAGGAAAAAAGGAGAGGGAGTAAAAAGTCTCTCACAAGCTTCCCAGCTCGAGTGGTCGATTTACAGGAATAATTAATAATTGCCGGTTTACCGTGCACCTAAGCAAGTGTAAGCTCGGCCAGCACGCGGCTAGCAAAAGCTCCTACTTAGACCCTAGCGGACTGGGAGTCCACGTATCAACAGTAAATGCATTGATGGTTTTATAATTAAATTTATCTCTTGAGCGAAAAATTGGAAAATATGCAAACTTATGTTGAGTTTTTTTTTTTTTATTATTGGTATATAATTATATGTATCTCAACACATATTATACTGAACATCTGAGACATTCTTATAAATTTGGGGACACACATAACGCCCCAAAGAAATCTCAAAAACACAGCTTCCAACAGCCACCTGGGAGACAACCTGCTCCCGCACTTTTTTTCCACCCAGGAGACCACCTGCTCCCACACTTTTTCCATCCAGGAGACCACCATGCTCCCACGCCCATCTATTTGGGACCGGAATCCCGTATGGGATTCGATCCCCCGCCAGCCGCAGCACAGGCGTTCTGCGCCGCTGCTTACGACTCGGTTGGTCAAACTTATGTTGAGTTATAATATTAAGCAATAACAAAAAGGAATTGCTGGCTTCTAATCATGGGTGTCAATGGTTATGGTTATCTGTCAATTTACCTATTTAACTTGTTTATAAATAAGTCGGAATTGAAATTTTAAAATGAAGGGTTTATAATATGTTAGTTTGTTCAATTATCTAAATACATAAACAAAATAAAATTAAAATTTTACAACTTGTCAACTTATTTAAAATCCTGGAAGACGGGTATATAAATATATACTTTAAATCCTAATCAGCGTCTCTCCTTGCCTCTTCCTCTTTCTTTCCCTCCTTGCTTCTTTCTTGTCATTCCAAATTGGCTCATCTCATTCCTCCTCTCTCTTCGCTTCTCTTTATTTCCCAACCCTCTTTCTCTCTCTTATGGCTCATTCTTATTTCTTTATTTTCTCTCTTCCTCTTCATCCGACATCTCTCCTCTCTTAATGTATTGTGTTGCTAATTTATGCATTATGTTGTTATTACGAGTTGTGTAATTTATGCATTATATTGTTGTAAGAGTTGTTTAATTTATACACTGTGTTGTTTGATTAATATATATAACTCATCAATTCATTTATTAAATAAATTGCAAATAGATTATGGTTAAGATTCTTTAAATGAATTAACAGACGAATTATGGTTGAATTTTTTAAAATATATTAGAATGAGGGTTAAGTTATATCCGTCAAACCCATTCCATTAATACTCCTACTTACGTAAGATTAGCTCTTATAGGTTGGTTAAAACGCAGCTTTGGCATGGTTGCGCAGACACTTCTGTTTAAAAAAATTGCAACTACTACGTAATTCAGAAATAATTGATTTCAATCTCTGCCTGGAGCAGATTTTGATTTTAAAATGGGCAGAAAGTTTTTTAGATTTGTGCCTATTCCCAAAATAAAGGCCTCATTTATAACTGTAATCAGGCTGCCGCTATTTCAAACTAGCCAGCAAGTCACAGAGTTATTTTGGACCGCTCAATTATAGAGTAGTTGGCATTTCCCATCGGACGCTGCGAATTTGCCTGAACACACTGCAACCGGTGTAGACCGCGTGGATTGCGGTGATGACCGGGTGTCTAGTAAAACCACTACGAAAATTAAATCCTGTCAATAGGAAGATGGCTCCAAAATTGAAAAAGATTGCAACATAAATGCGAAGCAACATTTTCTGGTATAGCCTCTTTCTTGCTATTTATTTCCATATATGAGGAATTGAATGGCAGCTGGATTGGTTTTTTTTTTTTTTTTTTTGAGACAAAATGCATCTGGAGTGGGGTTGATTACAAGCATTGGCTAGCATTTCGTCAGTTTAGATACTTCTAGGCAATCCGATTGTGGGTAATCCAGCTAATGAGTGGCCCTTCCCATGCTGGGGCTGGGCTGCGGATCATTGAGCCAGATGACTAAAGAGGAGAGAAGAGACAGCAACTGTGCAGCACCCTTTCGCTCGCGTCGGCGTCGATTCCTCCTGTGACTGGCGAGAGAATTCCACGCGCTTTCTCCCTTCTCTGAAAGGTGATTTAGTTGTGGACAGCAACACTCCACAGAATTCCCGCCTGCGTGGAAATCGGATTGGGTTAATGCGACTACAAGTCGATTTTGGATTGGCCTTAATGCGGCTGCAGCCGAATTGAGTAGTTTCAATTCAAAAGAAACCGAAAGGATATTTGAAGTACTCGATGCAACTTCAAAAATCTAATTGCTTATCTTTTTATCTTTCTTAAAAAAAAAAAAAATGAAGAAGAATACTGTCCTCAGTTTTTCTTTCGACATTTGTGGGCATTGAAAATCATGAACAAAATCGCTGGAGCTCAACTGCGGCGCAGCGGTGCGTTGTTATTATGAGTCTATGACACAACCCCAGCAGACTCTTTTTACATGCCTCCCAGCGTTCAGGTTTACTTAAGGGACATGTTACCTAAGACCAATAATGCGGATCTGTCGTATTATCTGCCATCTTTGTCAATGACTTTACCATTTCTTTAATCGACAAATGCCCGATGCGTTACAAGTGTCTAATGGAAAAGTATAAGTGAAATAAAGTGGCATCTGTATCCATTTTAGGGTGCGTTTGGAAATTCATGTAAAATGTCAACTTAAAACTTTTCGATATAAAACTTTTCACTCTCTATCACTATCATATTTTTTAATTATTTTTTCACATTTTCCTATACGACTACCCTACTTTTCAATCATTTCTACACAACTATCCACACAACTAACCTATCTATTTTAACTTTATTTTCTTTACTACTTATCATTACTCCTATCATATCACATTTGACAACTTTTACTCCTCAAAATTTTTCATCAAAAATTTTATTCATTACAAAACACACCCTTAATCGGAAAATAAGTTATCTTTATTCATGTTGATGATTAAAATTTTCTTTCAAATATACTAATAATTTTTAAAATAAATTGCATAAAGGTATGTTTCAGAAGTCATAAAATTTTTATATAGCAAGTTTTTAAATGAGTAGAATTGATACGATATAATAAAATTAATAATGATGAATAAAAAAGATAAAGTTAAAATTGATATGTTAATTATTAAGTAGCTGTGAAGAAATAATTGAAAAACAACATAGCTATATGAAAAGATATAAAAAATAATTAAAAACTAAAATAACTTTGAAGATTAAAAAATTTTAATTTAAAAAATTTTCATATTTGACAAACATACTTTAAATGTCAAAACCTTTCTTAAAACTAGAGATACCATGACATTAACTGGGATGGTGTCCGAAATTTACAATGTAATTTTTTATATTTTCAATGTAATATTTTTTATTTCCAATATACATTATTACGTTGTTGTTGTTATTAGTTTGCGACAGCTATCATCAAGCACCACGTTTGCGATTACATCAATCAAACCTCCCGTTTCCTATAAAAAGAGAGAAACAGCATATCCTTCCCCACTACCCGCCAAGAATCTCTAAGAAATAGAATGGCATAATGACGAAAGCAACTTCTCCACTGGTTCCCGCTCTCCGCTCCTGTAGCTCTTCTGTCCCACTGCAACCAATCATTCCCACTCTTTAACTCTCATCCTCCTTCGTATATATGTGGCTCTCATTTCTAGCCTCTTCTCCTCCTCATTTCCTTCCACGAACTCATCCTCCTGCATAATATATACATAAATCTCATTTCCACCCTTTCCTCCTCATTTCCTTCCACCAACTCATCCTGTGTCCCGTGTCCGACTCCCATCTCATGTCAGAAGAGTAACGAAACCGGGCGGGGAAGATTGGCTGATAGATGGACATGGGAAATCTCAGATTCTTCTGCTCCTCCTTTCTCCTCCTCCTCCTCTTCTCCTTCTGCCACGTGTCACCTTCATCATCAGCATCGACGGTGGAAAAGAAAACCTACATCATCCACGTGTCCAAATCCCACATGCCCGACAGCTACACTGAACACCTGGCCTGGTACGACTCCTCTCTCAAATCCGTCTCCGACTCGGCCGAGATGATATACGTCTACGACACCGTCGTGCATGGCTTCGCCACGCGACTGTCGGATGCGGAGGCGGAGGCGATGGGGTCGCAGCCGGGGATTCTCTCCGTCGTGCCCGAGGCCAGGTACGAGCTCCACACCACGCGCACGCCGCTCTTCCTCGGGCTCGATCTAGCCGAAGGAATGCTTCCGGCTGCCGACTCCGCGACCGACCTCGTCATCGGGGTTTTCGACACGGGGGTGTGGCCGGAGAGCAAGAGCTTCGACGACGCGGGGATGGGGCCCGTCCCGGCGGGCTGGAAGGGGGCGTGCGAGACGGGGAAGAGCTTCCCGGCGAGCAGCTGCAACCGCAAGCTGATCGGGGCGAGGTCCTTCTCCAAGGGCTACGAGGCGGCCATGGGCCCGATCAACGAGGCGCAGGAGTCCAAGTCCCCGCGCGACGACGACGGGCACGGTACCCACACGTCCACGACAGCGGCGGGCTCGGCAGTGGCGGAGGCTAGCCTGTTCGGGTATGCTAAGGGGACGGCGCGCGGGATGGCGACGCGCGCGAGGATCGCGGCTTACAAGGTCTGCTGGCTTGGTGGGTGCTTCAGCACAGACATTCTGGCGGCTCTGGAGACGGCGGTCAGCGATGGCGTGGACGTGATGTCTCTGTCGCTCGGCGGTGGGGCGCCGGACTACTTCAGGGACAATGTCGCCGTCGGGGCATTCTCTGCCATGGAGAAGGGAATCTTCGTCTCCTGCTCCGCTGGGAATGCCGGCCCCGGCACTTTCAGCCTCTCCAACCAATCGCCTTGGCTTACCACCGTCGGCGCAGGCACGTTGGATCGCGATTTCCCAGCTTACGTCATCCTCGGAAATGGAAAGAATTACTCCGGCGTGTCGGTTTACAGCGGGAAGCCACTGCCGGATACTCAGCTGCCGTTTGTTTATGCTGGCAATGTCTCCAACATGACCAATGGGAATTTGTGCCTGACGGGGTCGCTGCAGCCGGCGAAGGTTGCCGGAAAGATTGTTCTTTGTGACCGAGGAGTGAGCGCTCGGACCCAGAAGGGAGCGGTGGTGAGGGATGCCGGCGGCGCCGGCATGATCCTGGCTAACACGGACTCCAACGGCGAAGAGCTGGTGGCTGACGCCCATCTGTTGCCGGCGACGGGGGTGGGCCAGAGAGTGGGAGACGCCATCAAGGCCTACCTCTTCTCGGATCCCACTGCGACGGCCACGATCATGTTTGGCGGGACCAAGGTCGGGATTCAACCGTCACCCGTTGTCGCCGCCTTCTCTTCCCGCGGCCCCAATTCGATTACGCCCGAGATTCTGAAGCCGGACTTCGTTGCTCCCGGCGTCGACATCCTGGCGGGGTGGTCCGGCGCGGTGGGCCCCACCGGGCTCTCGGCGGACAAGCGGAAGGTCGACTTCAACATCATCTCCGGCACGTCCATGTCGTGCCCTCACGTGAGCGGCCTGGCAGCTCTCATTAAGGGGGCTCACCCCGCGTGGAGCCCAGCCGCCATCCGCTCCGCCCTCATGACCACCGCCTACAGCACCTACAAGGACGGAGAAGCCCTCAAGGACGTGGCGACCGGGAAGCCGTCGACGCCGTTCGACATGGGCGCCGGCCACGTCAACCCGCTGAAGGCGCTCGACCCGGGCCTCGTCTACGACGCCACCGTCGATGACTACCTCGATTTCCTCTGTGCCTTGAACTACACTACATCGCAGATCAGCATCCTCGCGAAGCGCAGCTACGCGTGCGACGCCAGCAAGACGTACGCCGTCGGCGACCTCAACTACCCGTCGTTCGCGGTGCCATTCATGACGAGCGTGAGTGGGAGAGGTGGATCGGGCGGAGTGACGACGGTGAAGTACACGAGGACGCTGACGAATGTGGGGGAGCCGGGGACGTACAAGGCGTCCGTCTCGTCGCAGCGGCAGTCGGCGGTGAAGATTGCGGTGGAGCCAGATACGCTGAGTTTCAGCAAGGAGAACGAGAAGAAGCCGTTTACCGTAACTTTCACGGCGGCTTCATTGCCGTCGGGCAGTGATGGTTGGGCTCGGCTGGAATGGACGGACGGAAAGCACGTTGTCGGCAGCCCCATCGCTTTCTCCTGGACGTGATGATGATTTCCACTGGAAAGAAGAAACTAAAAAAATATTTTAAAAAAGGGGGGCACGGAAGCAAGTAGAAGCTCTGCTTTGGCAACTGGAAACAGAGCTTTTTTCCCCCTTGCTCTGTAGGTGCTTGTTTATTTGCTTTTTACAGCAGAAAGTTGGTTGTAAGTATGGTTAATTACAGGGAAACTAGTTAAAAGTGGGTTTGAAAAAAGGGGACAATCGGAGATGATGGGATTGGGACAAGTGAAAAGCAATTAAAAAGGCTCAATAATGGTTCGTAAGCGGCCAATGGTCAATGATGTAGGGGCTGGCTGGCATCTCGTTTGAGATAAGGACATGATGACCAGTCTTCAGATTTGTAACATGTATGTATTGGTTTCAAAAGCATAGAATGTCTGGAAATGTCAAGCACGTAATTCTTATTTCGTAAACCTGGGTCAGTTGATCATATGCCTTTTATCTCGAAAGCCATAGGTAAGTTCAAATCTACTAATTTGGCTTAAACCCGTTTAGCAGTAGCTTCCATGATAACCCCTCCACTCCCGCATTTAAGAAAGTTAGAAATTAATCATACTATTACACCGAATTCGACCTGAGCGGAAGAGATGATGCCATACTTGCAAATTTTCTTTAAAATTATTGAGCATCGATTATGATGCGGAAAACAGCCCTAACTGTGGCCTCTGCCTGTTCTTTATGTCTAAGACTCTCGGACAGAATTTTCCCTTACTGCTAAGAGAAGGCCTTAAAACTCAGTCACAAGGTCAAAGGCACAACACGTCGGCCAGCTACTTGTGCGAGGCATGCTCGCTCATCCCTCCCTTGCTTGTCCAAGTCATCAACCACCCTATTCACTCTCTTGACGTTGCTAACGAAAAATCGTTTTAACGCATTAATACACTCAATCCCATTAGATTCTCATTAAACATCGTACCCAAGGCCTCGATAAACTGGATAGTGCAACCCGCAAGAGGTTTAGCCCTCCCTTCAACTAAACAACATTATCTCAATTTCTCTCTTTTCATCTTTCTCTCTTTTACTTGTAAGGCCTCCACTAAATCCCTGACTATTTAAGGACACTATTTATCTACCCTACCTAAATGGAGAATAGTTTATGATGATGATAATGATGATATACTTTTTATTTATTATTATTATGTCACCCGTATTAAATGATTAAGTACTTGACAACTTGTATTTTAGAAAAAAGGTAACGAAGTCCCTACCTTAAAATTTTTAATCAACGTTCGAATCTCGACTTTCTACTCATGCTATTCTACGCATACATGAGCCTTGAGCATGCATGCGATGACATGATGATATGCTTCGTATGGTCTAAAAAGACGGCACAACAGAGAGACGAATGATTGATGAAGCATGTCAAGAAAAAGCATTGAAATGATATTTTATTAAAGACCTCTCATGATCGCCACTCGAGTTTTTATGGTAAAGATGCAAAAATAATTCCATAGGAGAGCAATGATGGTGGCTGTTACCAAAGTTTAGGAAGAAAAGAGTTTGACACCAGCTGGTATCAACGTTGAACAGAAAAAAGAGCTGATATCGGATGGTAAGATGGCAGCATCTACAAAAACGTCAAACAGGCATACTTGATAATTACTCAATTTGCCTACTACTGAAAGCAACACAGGGCTATGAGAATCAAGATGTGCATCTTGTAGGTTGTGTGGATAAACTAATCCCCAACAGGACTATGGAATAGATGATGCAATTACTCTTTTAGCAGTTCCATTTTCATTTTTTGGCTCTTTTCTCCAGCCCCAAATCAGAAGCCTATGGTCTAGAATCACTAATCCTAGCACAGAAACAAATTTGCAAGGCCAAATGGCACTTAACTTCTACAAGACCTGCGGAAGGATAGCTACAATCAAACTATGAGCAATCCCCTCTTTCTAGGTACTCGGACCTCGTTTGTCTCTGTATTGAGACGGGCATTCCACGCTTGTATAAAAAGCAAGGCGATATATTGAATCCACCCTTTGGCACAGCACTTCCGCTTTGCCGTTTTCCTGCCTTTTTTTTTTTCTCCTCTTTTGTTTAAAAATGTGTAAATAAAAAGCAAAAAAGTATAGCTTCCCCGAAAGCGCATAAGTAATCCAGTGAAAGCAAAAGTTGCCCCTATTTATTATTAACAAGAATTAGAAGAATCCAAACCTCCCTTACGAATAGAACTGGGAAATTAGGCGATAATTGTAAATGTTGATAATTCAGTTGTCAAACACCATTGATGTTTTCCTGCCCAATAAGCAGACCGGTGTAAGTGCAGTTCTCCTTCACAGACCACAAGCATCCTTATCCAATGCAGGACGCAATTTCCTATTCAAATCTCAAGAACTTACAAATTAAGTGCACACACATTAACTAGGATTTATCTGCAACATTTTGGAGCCAACGTGCTTGTAAACGCATTGGTAAAAGAGTGTAAAGTTGGTGAAGTACAAAATTTGAGTTACAATGCAAAAATATCATTCACAATCAGATGTTTCCTGACAAACAGGGAGGTAGTATGTATCCAGCTGCCAGTATTTCTGCTTTACTCCCTTCCACACTTCCTCTCCCAAGCAATCTTGAACAGGTAAGGGAATGAACTGTGTGGAATAACCCAAATTCCCAAGTTCCAGAGCAACTAACTGACAGTACACTACGTGGAAAAAGGCATTACCTCCGCAGAGGCCATTGAAGAATGAGTAGATCCCTCCTGGCTTCAACAGCTTCGGAAGATGCTGGTGAAACTCTCTCATATCATCATAGTACTCCCCATACGTGTCAAAGAATATTCCTGTAGAAAATGATCATCAAAGTGAATGGTAATTGGGAGGCAAGACGACGACTTAAGAGTTTTATTACGTTGGTAGTACAGGGAATTAGAGATTACTACTAGCTACTGATTGAAGATGATGCCTTGATGATAATAGAAACGTAACTCGTAGATTGAGGTCATCTGAATGTAGTTATAACAAAACGATACACCACGTAGGAAAGAGACAGAGTCTTTGTCAGAGTAGATTTTGAGTTACCATCATAAGATTCAAGTTGAGTAAGAACATCTTGCCACCGACCAAATACTATCTTCACGTTATCCTTCTCTCCCCATCCGCTCTGAAGCATGCGATCATAAACATCTGGATGAGCCTCAATAATAGTATGGCTAGACGGTGCATACTGTTGAATAGCTGTGTCTATGAGACCCATCCCAAAGCCAACGTTAAGAATGTGGCCACCACCGCAGCAAATTGCCTTGGCATGAGCCTCCATTAGGGGTTTCTCCCAAGCCATCATGACAGCTTTACTTTCAGAGTCCATCAGCCTATCCTCACTAAAAACAACCCTCTCTTCCAAGTATTCTCCGTTCAATTCACCACCATCTTTATTCACTCTTCTTGCTATACTTCCCAGAACCAGCTCTGCTTGAATGCCTGCCCATAACATTCGTCAAAATTAAAGAAAAAGATTGCCAGCCGCAATATCCATTCCTCGCAAAAAAGGCAAGCGAGATAATCGCATTTTAGGCGTCTTTCTATCTCAACAGATATGAAAGAGGGACAAAAACTGCCTAAGATTCCTAAACCATAGTTCCAATTTCCATTCCCTAGTGCTGCACGAGGTCAGAAAATCGAAGCCTTCCTTTTTACAGGATTACAAGGAACGAATCGAATGGGCGTCTTTAGATGGAATACCGGCATTGAGTAGGATGTCGAAAGCTTCCTGATGGCCGCGCTCCATGGCGAAATCTCCAGCAGAGAGATTGCAAGGGGAGAGGGCATTCCAAGGGGCTCCTGCTTCCAGCAACGCCTTCACGATCGAGGCTTGGCCCTGCCCCGCCGCGTGCATCAACGGCGTCGATCCCCGGCTGTCGAAGTAGGACACGTCGGCACCCGATGCGATCAGGCCCGTCGCCGTCTCCGCGTCGCCCGACCTGCAAGCTTCGCACAGCTGCTCTTCCATCTTCTTCTCGCTCTCCGCTGAGCTTTTGGCTCGGCGATACTACGGCTCTTTTTCGTTTTTGGCTCGGCGTGGAGGAGCAACGACTAGGGCGACTCGCTGCGCGCCTCTGCAGCACGGGCCATAGTCGAGGCCCATTTAACCCAAACCTTTTTAAAATGGGTTCTGC
This sequence comes from Annona squamosa, assembly GCA_035584095.1. Lineage (NCBI taxonomy): Eukaryota > Viridiplantae > Streptophyta > Magnoliopsida > Magnoliales > Annonaceae > Annona > Annona squamosa. The sequence goes on along the minus strand of JAXCLR010000063.1, from coordinate 58,889,455 downwards.
TGGGTTAGTTTTAAAATTGGTTTAAAAGGCTGGGTTAAAGGGTTCAACCTAACCCAAATGCGTGGCAGCGCCGCTGTTGACAATCCTAAGTTTTCCGTTGCAGTGGTAGATTTACATAAGCTTAAGATCATAATAATATGATATCATGCAAATTTTACCTGTATAATTTATTTTAGATCGAATTTATCAAAAAAAATTATTTAGATCGATGTTATTTTAATACTTTGTCATCTATATTGTCTTAGCATTTTTCAAATATTATTTAAGTTTTCGGTTTTTAAATTTAAATAGCCAAATGATCATTTCTGCCGGACTTATCTGAAATGTTCTCGTTTTAAACCAGTCCCAAAGACTTATTCTTTTTATTTTTTTAAATTTGTTTTGTAAAATTGTCAGTATATATATTTATAATTTATAAATCAAGTTTTACCTTTTTGAAGATATTATTATTTATTTTAAATTTTTAAATATAAGAGTATTTTAGTCATGTTTCAATAATTTAAAATGACTAAAACACTCCATTGTTAAAATTTTAAAATAAATATATACATATCTTCAAAATTAGTAAAACTTAATTTATAAATTAAATATACAGAGATTAAAATTTTCATTAAAAATTTTTAAAATAAAAAATATATTGTTTGGACAAACTAGTCCAAAACAATTAGGCCTTGTTAAATATAGTGCCGAAATACAATGTATAAGATATTTTTTCATAAAAATAAAAATTTATAATTTAACTTTATGATTAGACTAATGTAAAATTTTTAATTTAACAAAAAAGAAGAAAATTGTTAATTATTTGTAGCATAAAATTTTTATTTAAATTGAAAAAGTAATATTCGTGAATTGTTTCTTTTATATAAAATTATTTTATTTATAAATTTGAATTAAAATTTTTATTTGATTAAAATATCCAAGTTAAACTAAAGTAAAAAGAATCATAATTTGTGATGTTTATTATTGATATTTTTTATCATATATAATTATTTTAAATAGATATTATCTTACGACTTTGTCATCTATATTATCTTATTCATTTAGCTTCTTGAAGCTAAGTGGTTAAAGTAATGTTTTAAATTTATGACTAATTTTTATCTAAATTTTTTTATTACTTCTTTCAATAATATTTCATCTTTTTCATCTAATATGACAGATCAAGCTCATAAATTCTATATCTTTCTTCATAAATCCTTACAAATTTTCTTACATTATAAGAAAGAGACTAGAGTTTTTAATAGGAATACTTGCTCCAATGCGCAGACACAACATGGATGAGAGTTGAATGCTCAACCAAGGCAGGCAAGCCAATTCCCTAACCAACCAAGCATCTCCTAAAATTTCAAATATTTTCAATACAAATTTTCATCACTAAAAACTAAAATTAGTATCAACTTGCCAACCACTAGACTTTGGTCCTCTCCCTATGTCATGCAGTTGGAGTGATTGATGCAAAAAGATGAGCTTTGCTCCACTTCGAGCCATTGATGTTAGAAGATGGTTTAAAGTTGGGTTGGATTGGGTTTAAGTGTTAGAAAATCGGTTGAGTTGAAGTAAGAATGTGACGGGTTCTTTACACCCCTATAAGGACTACCATAATCCACACACTCCTAAAGATTGACCCTCACACTCCTATTTATCTAGGTTATAACACAAGTGGTTCTATACAATCTTTTCATTTTACTATCTTAATATTTGATATGAAATATACTTCATTTATTCTACTTATCATTTTTTTAGATAGAAGATTCAGTTTTATTCAAATAAAATATGTACATGAACTACATTTGCTAATATATATATTCATGTGTAAGTATCATATGTATTACTATATATATTAATTTCATCAAAGTTTGAGTGCTTGATAATCAAGACCTAACCTGGCCTAACTTTGGCCAAGGTCACCACTTCCTTTTCATGCTTAGACTAAGCTTTTAATTAATCCCTAAAATAGCAAGTCAATTGGCTAAGATTCTCACTTAGATCCTTAGACATAGTTGTTAACCATCTGATGCAAACTCGGATGTCATGCCTAGACTCACCTCACCTTGCATAGGAGTGTAAATCGAGTTGGGTTAACTCAATTATTGGTAAGCTCAACCCTAATTCCCTTATCAAATCTCAAATTTAATCTTACTTTCAATCATATTTTTCACATCTTAATCCAATCTATTTTAATCCTATAAAATTAGTTCAAATCACAAATCCAGTTAATAAATTGCATAAGTTATTAAAACATTATCATCTTCCATGCTAGGTAATGCATAAAAATTAAATATTTTAAGGCATCAATTTGATTAAATTAACAAAAATAATCAACAGACGACAACACTATATTACAATAATTCAATCCAAACATATAGCAATAGTCAATATTTTGAAAACAATAAAAAATATACTTCATTACAAGGGCACAATAAATTAGCTAATGCAAAACTAGTAGCGACATGGCAACTTAGCAAGGCATTGTAAAGGTACAAAGGTTGCAACTCGGCTAAGCAAGATAGCAGTAGAAGAGGGAAGAGAGAGGAAGAGAGGAAGAAAGAAATAGGGAAGAGAGATGAGAAGAGGAATATAATAGGGAAAATAGGGAAAAAAGAAGAGGGAGGCAATGATTTTGGGCTACTAGCAATCGAGGAAAAAATGATGAGAAAAGTAGATAATAATGCCCAAGAAAAGGGAGGGTAGCACTGTAGCAATGCATTAGTGTCGACAATTGAGAAGAAAGAATCTCAAAATAGAAAAAAGGAAGAGAAAATGGGAGGGGAAAGGGGAAGAAGAAATGAATGAGGGAGGGAGGGAGGAAGAGGAAAATATGAGAGGGAGACTAGGTGGGACCGTGGAAGAAAAATTTAGATTTGGGGATTAAGGAGTGCAACATTGCAGACTTGGGAGGGAGGAAGAAAAGTAAGCACAAAGAGAGAAGAGAAGATTATGTGAGAGGGAAAGAGGAGGGATTAGTGGCACGCTGGCCACTAGTAGTAAGAGGGATGAAAGAACATGTGGTCGAGACAGACAAGAGATAAGGCTGATGCTATTTGAAGGACAAGAGTCAGGAGTTAGAAGGGATTTCAAAACCCTAGCTAAAGAGAAGTATATATAGTTTATATACTATTTAATATAACCAGGGGAAAGAATTGGGTCTAGTTGACCAAACCCCTCATTTGGCTCAAACTGATTTCCTAAATTGGGTTGGGTTTAACCCAATTTTGAGGGCCTAATTTTCAAAATCCCTAATCCAATCACTATGAAATTAGTTAGGGTTGATGTGGTCTCAGTTTGGGAATAACTCTATTTATACCTGAAACCACACATCTTAAAAGGAGTATCATTCAGGGCTGGACTTAGGATAACATTGTCAATCATGTGTTGCCCAATGGTCAGATTGCACTTATTCCTATGATGTCAGTATATGCTGGTCGTATTAACAAATCCGAATTTATTATAAACTCCTTTCAGTTGCAACCACGCCAGTTGTGAAACCCCGACCGTATACTCGTCATTTCGATATTTGTAATTTTGTAATTATTTTATGAATAAATAAAAACTCATGAATTATATTAATGGATATGTGTATTGGAGATTGAAATACTGCAATTAAAAATTTAACCCCGTGAATAGTGCACGTGAATAGTAATCAAGGACTAAGACCCGTGTTAAGAGTTAATCACTTGGATTAACTTAATCACAAAAAGACAAAATAGAGATTTAATCACTACAAGACAAAATAAAAATTTTTTTGGATATTTTAATCCAAGTTTGGATTTTTGTGAAAAAATAAAAAAAAATCATTAATTGCAATCCGGGCGTCGAAATTCGATGAAATTTTTTATGGATAGTTAAAAATTCATGATGGACATGATAAATGGGTTAAGATGCGATGAAAATCACAAAATCAAAGGTCAAGATGAAACGTCAAAACAAAATAAAAAAGTAGCTAACTTTTTAATAAAAGCTACTTTTGACTTTTTAAATAAAATAAATAAATAAAAATAAAAAAATTAAATGCAATGGCTGCTGCTACAGGGATGTTGTAGGGGGAGCAGCTGAAAACTTTGACCAAAATCAATAGTCAAAATTCATCCTAACCAAAGATCAATGGCTAGGATTAATTTAGCTTAATTTAATTAATTTTAAAAATTAAAAAAATAAGTAGAAAATTAGGGCTGCTATAGGGGGCTGGATCAGGCCTAGAGTGGCTGCTCTTGGCTCAAGGCATCTTTGGAAATTAGGAAAAAACACATTTCGCAATTTTACACATTGAGCTAGAAGGGGTAAAATGTAAATTCATGAAATTTGAAGCACTATAAATAGGGTAGCATTCCTTGGACGAATTCACAGTCATCCCACACTCAAAAATCACTTGAGTAACTTCATTTTCCATCCCCACACGTTTTAGCCTTGAAGAATAGAAGGTTGGAGAGAAAAATAGGCGTATCTCCACTTCGGGTAAGTGATTTCTACCCAAATTTCTTTTGAATGTTAAGTAGAGTAAAATCATGCTTAGATAATACCTAAGCATGAGAAAATAAGTATAGATATAATGTTTAAATGAAATTATGCCAAAACATCAAAAATTTGG
>JAXCLR010000063.1:58838751-58868603 GCA_035584095.1 Annona squamosa | reverse complement strand
TTTTCTATTGATTTGACAACTTCTACTCCAAAAACTTTTCATCAAAAATTTTACCTCCAACCAAACACACCCTAAATGTTTCGAATGTATAAAATTAAAAAAAAAAAAAATGAGATGACGAAGTTACAAAAGCGCACGTCTAGTGGATCCCAAATTGGCGCTGTCGCAGGGGCAGAGAAGTCGCGTGAATAATAGGCAGCCATTGGATGGCTCAGCCCGATCCAGCCGCCGAAGCCATCTCTCGCTTTCAATGAGCCCGCCAGATTTTCTCCTTTCCAAAGCAACCCAGCTGTCCGACCCAGCAGCCGCTGTACACAATTTCATTTGCCCTCCCCTCCTCTCCCCAGCCCCTCCGATCGAAGGCCTTTTTCCTCAGGCTCCAATTCCCACGCTGAGAAACAATCTAATCTCGCTTTCTCTCAGCCTCGTCGCAGGAATTGGAGGAACGCGGGAGACTCCTTGTCTCGGGGCTTTGATCGAATTGGCAGGGAATTTTTTTTTTCCTTTTTCCTTTTCTTTGAACATCTCAGGAATCATGACAACGAATTTCGGCCAGTGGGTGAAAGATCCCTTCTTCTCCGCGGCCGAAGAAGTTCAAGAATCTGCTGACAGGTATGGCATTTCCCCCATATATTTCTTCCTATGCCTGGAGTTGGGGCTGGGGCTATTTATAGCTTTCTCCTTTTGAAGGATGGAATCTGTGTACGGACGATGGTTGCACGGGCGGCGAAATGTTCCGGTGCGGGTTGAAGATCCCGACGGGCTTCGCAGAGACCTGCAGACTGCCCTCGGCACCACCAAATGGCAGGTGTTTACTAAGATTCCTGGAACGTCAATTTTTCCTTGGTTTTTTTGAATTTTTAAATATATTTGTTGGTAAGCTTTGGGAGATCCACAATGCAGCTAGAGGAATTCGACCGCGCAGTGAAATCGAGCTATGACTATCCGTCGGTGGATGATGCCAGAAGCAGGCATCGCCAATTTGTTACAGCAATTGGAAGCCAAGTGTGTAAAGTCGAGAAATCGTTGCGGCAGTCGGTGGGGGAAGAGGGCCGGACGAATCTTTCTTGGGTGCGGTTGGACGAAGGCGAGAGAGATGAGTTGGCGGCGTTCCTTTCAGGCCCGGTGGGGGATGGGGCTGGTGCAGATGCAGCGGCTGGCAAGGACGGAGACGTTGCGGAGGCAGAGGCTCGTTGTTCAACGAATTCGTGTCGTTTGGCCGAATCGGGGTTGGGGGTGAAGAGGGACGGAAGATCTCCGGATCACCGGAGGTCGGCAAGCGCCGATGCTGATACCCGGTCTTGGAACATCACAATTCCTGGTGGAGATAGCCAGCAGGGGCCATTGAACATGCCGCCTGCTATGCCCCCTCCAAGGATTTTTAGCTTCTCAGGCACATCAGGGAGCAGCATGGAATCATCGTATAAGCAGATGCCAAAGAACGGGTTCAGGAAATTAAAGGCTGGTGACCGTCATCACTCAGCAGATATGGAGCTGCTACAGGGTCAAACATTGAGTAGGGTGAGAAATTCTTTCCCCGTTTTCCACCTTTCTAAGGATGTGCTTGGCACCAAGGATATGATCCTTCATTAAATAATTATAAAACGGGGATTGTAAGTTCAAGCATTTTATCTGCCACTTGAATTTCAATCCCGAAATGATATTGCTTACATTTGCAAGAGAGGTTGATGATGCTAATTGTCTTGGATTTTCCACGGGGACAAGCCTGCTCTACACACAGCATCATTATTGCATAAAGCACACTAAGATGGCCATATCTCGAAAACAGAACAATTTTAATTATTAGATATCCCAAGGTGATAAATGCACCACTGACTGATTATTTATGTCAGGATCATGAAAGTTGTTCTCCAATTCATTATTCAAATGAAATCCAGATTTCATTGGGGATGGCTGTAGAACATTTCCTATGATGTGAACTGCATTATGATTTCTGAAGTCGAGAGTTATGAAAGATCAAGTAGCAATCAAAGAGTCTAACAAGTAGCAAGTTTAGGTTTGAATCTGACCGCTAAATGATTTCTGACCATAAAACAAATTAACACATCTGTAGCTGCTTATTGAATAAGCATAAATGGTGGTGTCAACATGAGTACATGACTGCTTACAATTTTTTCTTCTTTCTTTCTTTCCTTTTTTTTTTTTTTAAAAAAAAAGAAAACATTTGTGAAAACTTTGCAATATGGTTGCCAGCAGCACATGTGGTTGCAATCGTGAAAACTGCTTGCTGAATCAACCCCTTTATCGAAGGAATGGTTGATATGCAATGATCATATGATTCTAGCTCTAACATTGAGACTTCATACTGGAGGGGATGCACCAGTTTTTCACCTTGCTTTATGCAAAACTTCTACTCCCTGCTGAATTAGTCATGCATCATGCTATAAGACGTTACTCTGTTGGGATCTGCATATCTACATGCTAATTTACTGAGTAAATGGCTAAATTATGTGCCACTATGTGACTTGTGTGAGGTGTTTGGTTGGCTACTATGTAATGGCAGCCATCTTGCCATAATACTGGACAAGAAATATGTCGTTCAATAGTAATGGTGCTTTATCCTTTTTTTTCTTCTGTGAAAGGACATTGATTGCTATGAGAAGAGTAAGAGTTGCCTTGATAGCTATGATGAATCTTATGGAAAGCCTCTTTATGGATGGCTTGGAGCTTTTCAAAGACAGCTCCAAAGGTCTCAATATCAATTCCAATATAGTCGTCCTGTTCAAATGGCATTTTTGGTTGTTCTCCTCATCTGTTTCATTGGTAAGTTACTTCTAGGTGGAGTTTGATCTGTTCATCATTTTTTAAGATTAACCTGTGATTTTCCTTTTGTCATTGCATTCAATTGAGGAATTCCCTAAAAGATTAATTGGCATGATCGCCCAATCTGAAAATTCAAGACAATGGATTTGCTGGGATGTATGTTTTTTGAATAAGTTACTGTTTTCAATGTTCCTTTTTGTGCATGCATCTGATGGTTAGATTCAATGATCAGTATTCTCTAAGAACATGTCGGGCTGGTTCTAAGGTTTCTTTAATGTGAATAATTTTCAACTCTTAAACCAGACTGAACTGGAACTGCTTCCTGGTTGAACCTGCAATCTGGTTGGTTTCAGTTCCTATCCTTTGATCAGCTAAGTTGGATACCAATTTTAGATATTAAAATCTAAGAAAAAATAGAGAAAATTTCACTACATATAAGAACCAAATGCACAGAACTTTCATAATAAATAAATAAATAAAAATCCAAGAAAAATATATAGAAAGATTCACAACCATATAAGAATGAAATGCACATAGCTTTCATTTTTTTTTTAAAAAAAAAAATTGAAATCTAAGAAAAAATAGAGAAAAATTCACAACCATATAAGAACTAAATGCATGTAGCTTTCATTATAAAAATGGACATAGCTTGTGCGTGACTCAAGGCCAAGGGCCCCAGTTGACTCCTGAATTCTGTTGTGATTTACCTGCCTCAAAAAACCCAGTGCACATGCAGCTTGCTGTTGTCTACTGTGGTTTGGAACCGTGTGGCATAAGTATGAGACCTTCTGTTTCTAGAGCGTTGCATGAATAGTCAAATAATCCTTGTGGTTGGGACCAGTATTTTGAAAACTGGACCAAAATGCCTGGTTCAACCAGTCCAACCATGGACCGTTGAAGAGGTAGTTTGGTTTTGCATGGTTTTCATTTTTTGTTACAAGCCAGTAAAATTGGAAAAGCCAGGTTGTTGAACCTTGAAATCCACAAAACCATTGATCATTCCCATAATTTTTTTTTTATTTTTTAAATCTTCTGTAAACAAACCCACACAGATTCCAAAGTTACACCTTGCCAACATATAGTTTTAAAAAGATTTTTATTAACACTTTTCTTGGTTGATTATTTTCAGTTTTTGGCACACAACTGCGAGCCACATTTCGAGATAGTATCTCCCACACTGCATCATGCTATGTTATGTTAAAACAGGTTGAACCAACAGTTGAACTTGAGCAGGGTATCAAAACATTTCAACTCATAATTCAGTTTTGACAAATTAAAATGGCCAGGCTGAACATGCTCCCATAATGAATTCTCCATATTTGGCTAGGCTGAAAATGCTCCCATAATGAATTCTCCATATTTGGTTTTGGTGAGAGTTATTGACGAAAATTGCAGGACCTGATACCAAATACTTGTTGGTTGATTACTGGCCAAAAGTTTTTATCTCTAACCAACACACTAAAAGAAAAAAAATCTCTACAATAAAATCTTTTCCAGTTAACATGATTCCCTATCTCCAAAATTGACTAGGAAAAGGAAGGTATGCGGCGTGTGCCAGATAGATGGAACTACTATTGATTGCTCTTCAAATATCTGATTTTTCATATATAGATATATTCGATGCATTAGTTGTAAGTTGCAACCACTTGTTTTTTTTTTTTGGATAATTCCTCTTATACTTATAACAAATGCACATAATTCTTCTTATACGCACAACATTTTGTAAATTCCTTTTATACCGATAACATTTCATCATAAATTCATCTCATACCCTTGCCGTTAAAACCATTGTTATCTATCCCATTGAAAAGACCATTTTGCCATTTAAAATTTTTTCTAATTAAAAAAATCAATTTTAATATGACTTAAGTTATTTAATATCTTGTATTAATAATTTACTATCATCAATCGAGTTATGTTAAGGTTAAATTATCTAAATTTAAAAATTTTAAATGAGTAAAATCGTTTTTTCAATGAGGTAGATAACGGTGGTTTTAACGGCATGAGTATGAAAGAAATTTAGAGTGAAATGTTATGAGTATAAAAGGAATTCATGAAATGTTGTGGGTATAAGAAGAATTATGTGCATTTATTATAGGTATATGAGGAATTATCTTTTTTTTTTTTTTTTTAATATCCAATCCACGCATTGTGTTTAAAACTATTTATTTAGCCTATGTGCATGTCTAGCTACATATAAAACTTTCCAAACCAAAACTATTTAAAACTTTACTGTCTTTTAATTATTTCTTCATATTTTCTTGTACGCTACCTTAATTTTTAATTATTTCTACACAACTACTTAGATAGATAATTTATTTATTTTAACCTTATTTTTTTTTATTCATCATCATTATCCTTATTGTATCACATTATTTTTTCCCATTTAAAAAACTTTTATACTAAAAATTTTTCATTAAAAAGTTTTATCTCTTCTCAAACACACCTTATATCTAAAAAATAAATAAATAAAAATATTTCACAAGAAGTTTAAATGCACGAGATTCTTTATAATTATACTTTTAAACATTATAGATTATAAAAATTTCAATCAAGTCAATTTTTTATGTTTAGGGCATGTTTGACTACAAAAAACTTTTGAAACTAAAAATTTTTACTATCCAAATTGCTCCATTTGTAATTATTTATTTACATCTTCTTATACAATTGTCCCACTTTTAAATTTTTTTATACAACCAGTCATACAACTAACATATTTATTTTAATTTTATTATCTTTACTCATCATTATTACTTTTATTATATCATATTATTTTCTCCTATTTTAAAAACTTTCACACTAAAAATTTTTATTCCAAAGTTTTATCCCTTCCTATACACACCCTTAAGCCAAACATTAAACATTAGTTTTAAATACAATGTATGGCTTGGACGTAACAAAAGAATATTAAAAGAAACGCGAGGGTTGCACCGCACAATCGGTTGCATTGGAGAATTATCCATGTTTAATTTGTACTTATATGTATGGCATCACACTCCAAACTCTGTGCAATATGGGCAGGATGGCTCTGTAATACAATGCAAGTGTGTTGAATGTTTATGCATGCAATCTTATGTAATACTTTTTTGGCAGTCCTAATGGCTTTTCGTGCTCTCTGAATGGATTACAAATTCTCTCTCTGCTATGTAACTTGGGGGAGTTCCCAATGCAGCTGATTTGAGGTATTTGCCATTCCTTAATTTTTTCCAGTTCATGTAAACATGGAATTGTAAATTCGTAATAAATAAGCACAACTGAAATAAAAATTACTAATCATGAGTGAACTGTGGAATCCAAGGCATGTTCATCCCTTTTTTTTTTTTTTTGATAGCAAAGGCATGTTCATCTTCATATTTGTCTTTTATGGTAGAATTTAGGTGATTAGTAACTCAGTTATAACCTGATAAGCTTCTGACTTTTTTAATTTTTATTTTTTTTGAAATTTGGATAAACAATTAAGGAAACATGGGGAATAGAGAAAGTGGAGTTGAAGAAAATTGGTTGTTTTACGCTATCATAGCGAAATTAAGGCAAAACAAATATCTACATCTTTCATACGGAAGAAATTTTAAAAAAAATGGTTGTTGTCTTTTGTTAAGGTTAAAATGGAAACAGATGCAAAGTTCAAGTCTTTCTGCAGATTTACGCTAATTGTAATTGATATGGCACGACTAAGGACAAAATTACTTTAGAATATTTGACCACCCTCATTGTTAAAATGAAAACAGATGTGAAGTTCAAGTCTTTCTGCAGACTGACATTAATTATAGTTGATATGACACAAACTATGAAAATAAATGCTCTGGATTTTCATGAGCTATGGCTTGGATAATATGGTATGTTGCATATGTATTTGACTTGTATGTGCCAGTATACTGATCGTATTTCTTTTTCTTTTTTTTTTGTGGTTTTTGCCACGACAGGATTTACATTTCTCGGGCACTTGTTATGTATAGAGAAAAAGGTTTTCTCCGACTGCTTATGCTTTGCCATTTTTTATTTCTTCAAAGCATTTGTAGTCGGATATGTATATTTCTTTTGTAGCATCTTTGTTTCACAAAAACATGTTGAATTTTTTCTGACTCTAAGATAAATTATAGATTGAATCAGGTAGGGTGTTGCATTGTTTTATGAGCCCTGGAGCTAAAAGAAAAGAAGAATTTTGAATGCTTTGGCCATTCACATGTTAAATGCTTTGACCTTGAATTTGATCTACCGTTTCATACATTGACAAAAATCCCTGGTGGCCTGGTGCGATGAGCACGTGATTTTGCGGGGTGTAAAGCAATCTTGTTTAATCTAACTCCTGGCAAATAATTTGTGAGGTCGGTCCTTCTTATGGGAGTATGGTCAGTGCACTACTCCTTTGCTCACAGTTGTTCTAAGTGTTTCAGAATTCAACTGCCTTGAAATTTAAAGAATTATCTTCCGGTATCGCTATATTGAAAAGGATTCTGCAACTTTTCTGTAATGGGAGGCTGCAGTTAGGTATCCAAATCTTCTTTGCAGCTTAGGGTCAAATTTTATCAGTGAGGATTTATGCCATTCAAGGAGCTGAAGGGAATGCAATGAGGGGAAATTATACATTTGTTCATCCCCCGATTTAAGATGAACTGTGAGATTCCTAATCTTCCGATTGCATGAGTAATGAGTACTGCAAAATCCATTTTCTGGAACGTTTATGATAGGAAGGGTGCACCGTGCACCAAATGAATTCATAGGTAATGAGTAATGCAGGGATTCGCATTTTCTTAATTTAGCGGATTTCGCTTGTCGGTCATCTTCAAAGTACGCACGACCCATTTGAAAACGATGATAGGTTTTTTTCTGATTAAAATTCTCTGACGGTGCTATAAATGCCCTTCTTAGCCGAAGCATCTATGCACCAGATGAATCTAATCTGGCGCGGCATTGCAGTGGCACCATGAGAGCTGTAGTGTTACGAGTGTTTGATATGCTTAATTGTATGCTTGCAGTTGTCTTTAAACAGCCGAGGATTTATTAATCAAATTCCCGAATGGGAAATCACTACTGCGGTGCCTCCTCTGATGTACACTGCTACGGAGGAATTGTTATTGGAGGGTGGAGAAAAAAGCAAGCACGTCTTTCAAGCTTACGTTAGTCCCGGCTAAAAAGATTATAACACGTTAATTTATATGCGGTTTAATAACATCCTCGATGTCTATTTTTGAAACGTCATTCAAATCAGTAGTTCTTCCCCCTTACCCTCTCAATGTCTTCCCTGCTGTCGTCTGTCTTCATGCCTGATTCTAGGCGGTCCACCGTGCGGCGGCATCATATCCATGGTCTGCTCTTGTTGTGGTCTTCTGCTTCCGTTGAAAATTCATCATGTCATTATGACTAGGGACCCACAGTCCTCTCTTTCTCTCTCCATCCGAGTTTTATCTCTAAACTTTCTGTCGCTGAGCTGTAATTTATGAATTTTGAAGAATAATTGATGCCCACCTTAATGGATCCGTGTAAGTAAAACCAGCAAGCCTTACCCAACCTGTACAAGCTTATAAGTAAAAAATTGCAAGCCTCACCAACCCTATACAACTTCTCTGTGATATTTTGAATCAGGTGCGCATGCACTTGTAATTGTTCTCTTTTTTTAAAATTGGGCAAAGAAGTTTGTTACATTCGGGCTACTTTATCTATCAAAAAAAGGGACAATGTTTCAATGCACTATAATGCATTGCATCGGGGTGTAATATCGCATTTTTTAATATATTTTTTTGAAATTTTTATGAGATTGCTTATCTAGGTGTATTTAATCTATAGTCAATTTTTTTTATTTTTGGATATACGTATATATATTTTTTGATTTTTTAAAAATAAGGTTACTTTAACCCTTTTTAACTGACTAAAATATATCCGTTTTTAAAAAATCAAAAACATATATTTATATATCTCCAAAAATGATAAAACTTAATACGTAAGTTAAATACACTTAAGTTAACAATCTTATAAAGACTTCCAAAAGATAAAGTTTTGCACCTTGATGCATTCAGGATGCATTAAAACAAATCCCCAAAAAAGGAGAGCTACTTTAGAAGAACGTTACAATGCAACTAGATGCATTGAAATTTAAATGCATATGACTAGAGATTTCATTTTTTTAATTTTTTTAATAAAACTCTTAATCTAGTTGTATTTAATTTATAAGATAATTTTTACTACTTTTGAAAATGTGTATATATTTTTTATTTTGCAAAAAGGGTTTTAGCACTTTTTAAATGATTAAGATACTCCTATTTTCAAAAACTATATATACAAATTTTCAAAAATGATAAAACTTAATTTGTAAGTTAAATACATTTAGATTAACAATTTTATTAAAAAAATATTAAAATATAGAATTTCTATGAGGATGAATTGAAAATTTAATGCATTCGGTGGCATTGAAACAAAAACCCGCTACTTTAGGCAGAGGCGAAAGTACCCTCCAATTTTAGTCATTATTTTGGTGATGCCGTTCATGCTTTTTTATTATTTGTACTTTTACATAGTGACGTCATGATATTATGTCGTGGAAAATTATTAACACACACCCTTATATCAGAGAAAATCTTGTAAAAAATCCGCATTGAGACGACTATTTGCAAATACCCCTCAAGCATAAAGGGGACTGGGATTCGAAGTATGGACATTTAGGTAGCAAGCCGTTGTCCAGGACCATTACCCAGCAGTAAGACGTGGGGTATATGCGTGTTGGTATCGACTTCAAGCATCGGTATGAGCTATCTTTTTATTAGTGACAATGTCGAAGGTGCAACAAAGTATAGTGACGATAGTGTGAGAGCTTTAAGGGTAATCTATATGGCCTTGTATGTGGACACGTTCTTGATCTGTACGGCTTTCTCGTGGGCAACACTTGGGGCAGTTCGTTGAATGTGTAGTTTGAATGTATTGAGTTAGTCACAGTAACAAGAGGAGTGATCCTACGCGGCTGTCCGCGCGGGACCTCCACAATTTTTTTGTTTTGGATTTTTTTCATAAATACGTAAAGTTAAGTGTATTAACCCAGAAACAAAGTTCTACCATTTTTAAATAATTTGAAGTATTTTTATTTTCAAATGCAATAGTATTTTCATAATTTTCTGAGTCATAACTTACAAAAGATACTACTGTGCTTTAAAATAAAAATACTTAAAATAGGGTGGCATGATCACATAAATAAGCTACTTAGCATAGGAGAGACTCAAAGAAGACATACAAAATACTATGATCACATAAATAGGTTGGCATGCCGTCACTGGAAGTTTATAAGATAAAGCGAGTCATTACGGGATCTTTAATGTGACTACTTAGCATAGGAGAAATGAAAAGAACAACTTAAAATTTTATATATGATATGATCAAATAATTTCTATAATAATAATATTTTTATTAATATTATACAATATTACATCTGATCTTACAAATCAAGCCCATTCATACAAGAAATAATAAACTATCATTTTTTTTTTTAGAAAAACAAACTCTTACCTATACTCATGTCAGACTAAGCTCACACTTCTATTTACGTGAGACTAAGCTCCCTACATCTAGAGAACTCTTCAAGGGAGACTTAAACTCACGCCATTGCCAAGTAGGGTGGCATGTGTACCAACTATGTTGACTCCCAGTCGTACAGTTATAATATTTTTTTAGTCATGTTTAATGCATCTAGATGTATTGGAATTTCAATGTATTTAATGTAAAACCTTTTTTTTTAATTTTTATAAAACTATTAAGCTAGATATATTTAACTTGTATATTAAATTTTATTATTTTTGAAGATGTATATACATATTTTTCATTTTAAAACAAAGATATTTTAGTCATTTAAAAATGACTAAAGCCCCCTCTATTTTTTAAAAATAAAAAAATTATATACGTATATATAAAAATAATAAAATCTAATATAGATTAAATACATTTAGATTAATAATTTTATAACAAATTTAAAAAATAAGATTTGCAATGAGACGCATTGAAATATTACTCATATTTTTTAGCAGTCAATTTGGGAATCTAATTTTGGTACCTTAAGTATAGTTGAAATATTATATTCTGCGAAATGATGTAATGATGACCCAATTTCTTGCGTGGCTTCTGTGGCTGTCATTAGTAAAGAGGGAGGAGCGAGACTTGCCGGTGTGGTCGGGCACGGCGAGGCCGCCCACCTGCGCTCGGATAGCGCCGTCTCTATACAAAGACGACCAAAGTCGGCGGGCAATCGGCATCGCACTCGCCAGTCGCTGCTCAGTCACGCATTTATTTATATTTGTTATTTATACGCAGCAAGCGAGCAAACCCGCGACATGGGTCGGTCCAAAACCCAACGCCCACGCTATCCCCACCTGCGAATCTCGCGCATGTGGTTTACACGTGGATGGATGTGACCATCTCACCAATCGAAATATCTTGTCCCTGATTGCGTCATCTTTTCCCCCATTTATGTAAGCCCGTGCACTCTTTCCTTCACCACCAAAGCTTTTCTTTATTGGACACCAGCGCTGTTGGCGCCGTGGTAGTCACGCGGGCTTATCATGCCCATGAACCTGTATCAAATCCCGGGTGGAGCAAGTGCTCCGTAGTCTACTTTAATTTAAAAAAAAAAAAAAAAAAAAGCTTTTCTTTATTTCATCCGTCAACGCATCGGTTGGATATTTATTTTTAAACGCTCTCGCCTTATTTCCGTCACTCCTACAGTAGCATATGAATATCCGATTCTCTGCCAAGCGCATCGGCAGCAGCAGTTCGTTTTTGCATAGCAAGCCTTACGACTTCCGCTTATGCCAAATTACCATCTGATTTGAATATTTTGCAAAATAGTTCCTTCGATGTTCAAATTGAGTCCTCCCGTTCACATTCCATTTCGAATATTGCTATTCGCAATTTCACTTCTATCTATCCTTTTGTGAATTGGTTGATTTTCATCCATACTATTACTATTGCCAAAACATCCTTACTTTTTAAGCCGGTTTGTAAAAACACCCTTGTCCATAGCAAGAAGTTAAAATCATTTCCATGCTATTACAGTTTCTCCAGGTCAGTGGCGGTTCTATAGCTTTTACTCCATTACTAGTAATTATGATTCATGACGTTGAAAAATACCCCCACTTGTAAACGTTGTTTTATAAAAGCACGCATGCCAATTGCCAACAACTACAGCGACGGATATGACCTATTTATAAATACCATTTAGGTATACGACGACTCTGATCTATTCAAAGTTGATCGTAAGTTTATAAACGAAAAATACTTTTGTAAAATCTGTGAAGATGGCCGGATAAATGAAAAATGGCAGCCCCTGTAAATCTAATCTAGAAGATGAGATTTGCTGACAAGAATTTCGTCAATATTGGGGTTGTTTTGCCATTTTTTAATATTAAAAATAATTTGCAGTATTTTTATGTGGGCCTATATTTATCTAATTCATGTATCAAGTTTTAATATTCTATGCTCTTTTTCAGATATACCCACTACGTTTTATTATAATATCAAATATACCCATAACGTTTTCAAAATCTCAGTTATATTAATTACGTTTGCAATTAACTCTCAAAACACTAACGTCGTTAGTTAGTATGTAAAATTACTAATATGATCATCAACTTTTGAACATAATTGAAAATTTGAAGGTATAACTCCTTAATATCTTAATTACATATGAGCTCTAAATTTGGAGAGCCATAATTTCATTTTTTTTTGTATTTTATTTCATCTTTTATTATTTTTATAGCAAGGATGTTTTGAGCATTTATAAAAATTTAGCTAACGGATTATAATGGATTGGCCATAATATTTTTTAAATTCATATAAAAATTTCTTACCAAAATTTTTGAAAAGAAAATTTTTCCCATCCCACCCTCCCCTACATGTGGTAAACAATAAATTTTTATTTTCAAAATTTATGAAATTTGATGTAAAATGATAAAAATTAAAAATTGATAAAATTAACAATACATTGCACGGGATGATTATCCAAGTATCGCTTACTTTGTAATTAGACAACAATTATTGGAAAAAGTGAAAACTACTCCCTCAGTATAGTGTAGGCAGAAAGTAAAGGTCTAAATGAGTGTGTAGGAGAAGTAGCATAATCCCGCAGCCCATGAACATTTCTTGACATGTGGTGACAGCGCGCCCACCCCGCCCTATATCTCTATTCACACCACATCGCTGCCCCCACCCTCCCTCGTTCTCCAACTCGCCCACCAGGCCAAAATCCCCAAAAAGCCCAAACGAACATACCTCTGCCCCGTCCGGTCCGCGCGCAGAGAGAGAGGGCGCGCCAAAATCCCCAAAAAAACCCGAACGACCTCATCCACGTCCGGTCCCGTGTACACACACAGAAAGAGCGAGAGAGAGGTCCGTGTGCAGAGAGAGAGAGAGAGAGATGGGGATCGTGGAAGAAGCTCACAACGTGCGAGTGGTGGGCGTGGGCGAGCAGACGATCGTCCTTGCGCACGGGTTCGGGACGGACCAGTCGGTGTGGAAGCACCTGGTGCCGCATCTAGTGGACGACTTCCGCGTCATCCTCTTCGACAACATGGGTGCCGGCCCCACCAATCCCGACTACTTCGATTTCGACCGCTACGCCACTCTCGACGGCTATGCCTTCGACCTCCTCGCCATTCTCCAGGAGCTGCGCGTCGAATCCTGTATTTTCGTCGGCCACTCCGTCTCCGCCGTCGTCGGCGTCCTCGCTTCCATCAGCCGCCCCGATCTTTTCTCCAAGATCGTCATGATCTCCGCTTCCCCGAGGTATACCATATTACGTTATATTAATATTTATGCCTTGCCTGGAATTGGATTCCTCGTCATTTTTGTTTTCTTAATTCACTTCCACTACCCTTGCCACTATGTTGCTGCTATTTTTCAACAATTTTTTGCAAATACCGGAAAGTAAGGACGATATTGAAATTTATACAGAAGTGTATAGGTTTAAATTTTGATAGGACAAAGCTCGCAGTAGAGTTGGGGGATAGAACATTCCGTTCTGGAAGGAAGAGGAAGACGTTCTCCGTGTAGTGCGGGTGTGGTCTTGAGCTCGAAGTAGAAGGGTCTGGACTTTTCAAAATTGGGAAATTCTGAAATGGAACCACTTTCGTTGTGGAATTTACGTTTTTCTTCTCAAATTAAACCATCAATCTATTTATTTATTAATTAATATGCCAAAAATTCTAGTTATCGGACACATAAGTAGTATTTTCATTGCTTGTATTTAATAAAAACATCACAACGGTAGGTAATAGTAACAATATTAAAGTTCTCGGATTGGATCGCGAGGGGCTGAATTGAATCCAATTTGAAATCTCGGTCCTGCTTACGTACAATTTGAGAAGTTAAAACTAGCGCGCCGTTAATCCTTGTCTATTTTTAGGTGTTGTACGGCCAGAGCTATTATTTCGCCGGCGCCCGATGCCATACAATACAAGCATCATGTTCTGCGTCTTCTATTTTTACCCGGGCCCTCGTCCTTTTCCCTTTTGTGTGCCTATTGCCGGCATTAGTCAGTACTCCCCGCAGGACATTTCTATTCCTCGTGTGATTACCTCAATGACCTTATTTTTTTACTTTATTGTAAAATGTGATATTTTCTTAGATATGTAAAAATCATCGTTATCATCAAATTCTTGGGTGGACCGTCATGAATTTTTGAGTAATATAGAGTGTGTTTGATAATAAATAAAATTTTTGGTGAAAAGTTTTAGAAAGTAAAAGTTGTTAAATGATGTAATATGATAGGGGTAATAATGAGTAGTAAATGGGGTAAAGTTAAAATAGATAGATTAATTGTATAGATAGTTGTGTAGAAATTATTAAAAAATAGGGTAGTTATATAGAAAAACGTAAAAAAATGATTAAAAAGTATGATAGTTGTGAAGAATGAAAAATTTTAAATTGAAAAGTTTTAACTTGATATTTTTTATTAATTGTCAAACACACCCATAATGAGTTTATATTCATTATGACTGCCTACGTATCTCGCCAGCCGTTCTTGACTAAATAAATATGAATTAACATAATAAGTGGGTTGGATTTGTAAAAATAGTATGGTGTGTGAGAACAAGTGTGGAATTCCACTTAAGTAAAATCATTGCCGCTAGAGGTATACTTTGATGGTAACTCATACTGATACATATATATATGGGATTTATTCATGTGCATTCAGACTGCACGCGAATTACCCTGCAGACGCCTCATCCGCCCGTTCATTTCAGCGAGCGAAATCTGCGCCGCTTGTTCGATTGTGCGTGTAGAGAGAGATGGCCAGCTGAACAGAGATGCATGTACACACGCACAAAAATTCAGAGGATGCATTTTCCCGCTTAGTGGATCGAAAATTTACAAAACTCACCCAAAATATTCCCTCTTTCATCTTGTCAAAAGCAACACAGCGTTTGGGAGCCCGCTTATCCTTCTCATTTCGAAAACGGAGACGCTACTGCTCCCAAATCTCCTTCTTCGTCGATTTCTCCTTCTCTGTCAAGATTGAAGTTCTCCGTCGATTTCAAAATTTTCCGTCAATTTTGGATTTCAAAGTTCTGTGATCGATTTTGAAGTTTTGCGTCGACGGAAGGTACGGTTTATTTTCGCTTTCGTCGTCTGCTCTGAAAATTCGCATGCAGATTATAACTGCGCAGCAAACGTATCTCCCATTCGCATCTCTTTGACGCGAAAATCCGCATGTGAATTTTGAATCTGTATGCAGATTATAACTGCACGGCAAACGTACCTCCCATCCGCATCTCTCTGACATAAAAATCCGCATGCGGATTCTAACTGCGCAGTTATAATCTTAAACTAGAGAGATTTGGATGTGAGGTACGTTTGCTACGCAGTTATAATCCGCATATGGATTTTCGCGTCAGAGATATGCGAATGGGAGGTATATTTGATGTGCAGTTATAATCCGCATACGAATTCTAAATTCGCTTGCGGATTTTCAGAGAAGACGACGAAAGCGAAAATAAACATCGTACCTTCCATTGATGCAGAACTTTGGAATCGATCACAAAACTTCGAAATTGACAGAGAACTTTGAAATCGATGGAGATCTTCAAAATCTCGACGGAGAAGGAGAAATCAACGGAGAAGAAGATTTGGGAGCGGCGGCGGCAGCAGCAGTGGCGTCTCCGTTTTTGAAATGGGAGGGATGAGCAGGCTTCCAAACGCTGTGCTGCTTTCGGCAAAATGAAAGAGGGAATATTTCAGGTGGGTTTTTGTGGATTTTCAGTCCACTAAGCGGGAAAATGCATCCTTTGAATTTTTGCGCACATGTATGTGCGTCTTCATTTGGCTCAGTCTTTCTTTACACGCACAATCGAACAAGCGGCGCAGATTTCGCCCGCTGAAATGAACGGGCGGATGGAGCATTTGTAGGGTAATTTGCGTGCAGTCTAAATGCATGTGAATAAATCCCTCTATATATATATATATATATATATATACAAATGACAATCCTTGCTATAATCAAGCCCAAACTGAGGACTTCCACAGCGTCAAGCAGTCGACTCTCTAAGGTTGAGTTATATTGTCATATTTATGGTGTTGCTGTTGTGTTATTTTCTATTGAGCATGTATCTACGTATGCTCGAGGTTGTTACTTGATTAGGTAACCATTCATTGCTTTTATGTTTAAAATATATTTTTATATCTAACTGTTTATAATTGTACATATTCATATCCATCTAAAACGACAATTATTATAATAACTCTCAAATGATATTAAATATTCATACACATAAGTTTCCGAACAATGTGAATTTTGGCATGATACACATGCATATAGAAGAATACTATAAATGGTTAAGATTTTTAAAATATTTTTTACAGTTAAAAAACAAGCAGTTGTTATTTAATTAAGTGATAATCCAGTTGTTTATGATCACTAAATTGTTACTTAGCTAAGTAACAGCTTTATGTATTCTATGTTTTTAATTTTTTTCGTATATGGAACTTCACCAATTTTGACCTAGTGTATTTACTTTGTATGTCAAAATTTACCAAATTTGGATTATTATATATTTTATAAAATTTTAAAAATAAAAAATTCACTATTTTCATGCGAGGGATGTAAAGTAGGTGAAAATTCTTTATCATTGAAATTTTGTAAAAAATATATAAGAATTTTAAAATAGTGAATTTTGGTATATAAACTAAATACATGCATGTTCACATAAAAATTAAAAATTAAATATTTTAAAATAAATAAGGGTGTTATTTAACAAAATACCGACTTGGTCTGCAAAATCATTATCATATACACACACACACACATATATATATATATATAGAGAGAGAGAGAGAGAGAGAGAGAGAGAGAGAGAGATCCGATCCTGTGTAGTTGCAGTCTGCTGGAAAATGGACCCCACACATATTAGATTGTAATGAAACTTTATACAATCATTTAGCCATATATAAATTATACTTTAGACGGTTTAGATGTTGAAAAAATCACTTTAAACTTGATATTTACGTTAAACTATTTATTATGTTGATTTTGCACCATTTTAAGATGGGGATTAAACACATGATGGATTTGGATGAAAATTGATATGTTAATAAAGTGAACAATTCTAAATATAATGGGTGGGGTAGATTTTCTATTTATAATCAAGTGGGGCCCACAGTGCATGGACTGCACGGTGCAGTCGCATGCACTGGATTATTTCCCATATATATATATATATATACACACACATCTGCACCGAAATGGCGGTACATTTAATCAAAATGAGCTCCACACGTATTAGAATGTAATGAAACTTTATACAACCATTTATCGATATATAAATTTTATATCAAATGGTTTACATGTTAAAAAAACCACTTTAAAGACGTTATTTACATCAAACTATTTTACTACGTTGATTTATAACATTTTCAAATGAAGCCCATATATATCTGATTGGGATGAAAATTAGTATGGTAATAGAATAAATTATTCTAAATACAATAGGTGGAGTAGATTATGATTTGATGATCACCAGCATCGCTGAAATGGGCCCCGTATGATCATCAAATCATAATCTACTCCAGCCATTGTATTTAGAATAATGTATTATATTAACATACCAATTTTCATCTCAATCAGATATGTATATGGGTCTTATCTGAAAATGGTACAAATTTAACGTAATAAAATAGTTGATGTAAATAACATCTTTAAAGTTGTTTTTTTAATATGTAAACCATTTGCTATAAAATTTATATATTAATAAATAATTGTATAAAGTTTCATTGCATTCGAATTCGTGCAAGCCCACTTTTGATCAAATGTACCGCTGTTCTGGTGCAGTGACACTGCACCGGAACAACAGTGCAGTTGCCCAAAAAATGAGCCCTGCGCATATTAAAATATAATGAAACTTTATATAATCTATCCATAAAATCATACTTTAGATAGTTTACATGTTGAAAAAACCACTTCAAAGTTATTATTTACATCAAACTATTTTATTACATTGAATTTGTACTATTTTCAAATAGAATCCATATGCATATTTGATTAGGATGAAAATGGTATAGTAATAGAATAAATTATTCTAAATACAACAGGTGAAGTAGATTATGATTTAATGATCATGTAAAGTTCATTTCAGCGATACTGCATCTGAATATTTCTCATATATATATGTGTATATATATATATATAGGGATTTATTCTGGTGCATGCGACTGCACCGTGCAGTCCATGCACTGTGGGCCCCACTTGATCATAAATGAAAAATCCACCCCACCTATTGTATTTAGAATTGTTCACTTTAATAACATACCAATTTTCATCCAAATCCAACATGTGTTCAGTCCTCATCTTAAGATGATGCAAAATCTACGTAATAAAATAGTTTAATGTAAATATCAAGTTTAAAGTGGTTTTTTGAACATCTAAACCGTCTAAAATATTATTTATATATGGATAAATGAGTATATAAAGTTTCATTACAATCTAACATGTGTGGGGTCTATTTTACAGCGGACTGCACCGTAATTACGATACAGTCCAACTACACACGATCGGATCTCATATATATATATATATATGTGGATTTGAATGATGAATCCTCACTTGACAATGTTGGCCTTTTGGTATGATTAATGGAAAGTTTGTTTTCAAACAAAGGGATGACTTGTAAAATGTTTAAAATACCACTTCGTGGTAATGACATTTTAAATGATTTAGATGTTAAAAATACAACTTTAAAATTGATATTTGACATTAAACCATTCTATTATGTTGATGTTTACGCATTTGTAAATAGAGATCATGCACATGAATATTAGACAAATGAAAAAATTCCCATAATGATATAAATGATGTAAAATACAATAGATTGAATAGATTTTCCATCAATCATCAATATATCAAAAAAGAAATGGGTTATATAGAAAAGGAGTTTTATAGAAGCTTAACCCTTATTTATGAACTTTATATGCAAAAACACGCCTGCTATTGACTCAGTTTGGATCTCAACAAGTTTTGATTAATCATCAAGATGGGCCAAAGCCCAGAGATTCACCGTTCAATTCCAAGAATCAAAAGAGACTTAGAAGCTGAATATGGAAGAATTCTATGCTAGATTGCTAATATTTCTTGAGCAACAAATCTGCCACTTCTGGGCAAGTTACAAACATCAATCCAGCCCAGGAAGACACCCTTGCTCAAAGCATAGGACCTGATTCCAATACAGAACACTTTATTCTCCTCTCTTCATCCATGCCAGAGAACCGACGATGCAATGGAATGGGATTAAAATACAGAACATTAACCGGTAAGCCATTAAATCAATCCTTCAACATCACTCTCCCTTAACTTGTCTCATGCATCACCCATCCCTGATGCAGCCATCCAAATCCAAGTATCCAGCCATTCTGCCCGTGCTCTCTCTAATATCTATGCGTCTATTGTACTTTCTGCCAATGTGCCTCCCAATCCAAGCATTCATCTGTCGTGACCATAACAATGGCCTATCTCATAGAAAGCAAACAATATGTCGATTGCAAAATGAAAAATTCATGGGTTCGCCATCCTAACATGGTAATGGTTTCAGAAGCAGATGCATGACGGAATTATGAGGAACTATTTGAGCAAGACCATTTAGGCTTGTGTATTCAACAATGCAACCATTCAGAGAGTTGCCTTACAAACTACAGCATTTAATTCATGGGACAGGTCAAGGGCAATCCATCCAAATCACCTGCCTAAAAGCAGGAAACAGTTTCCATCATCCAGATCACTTAGCACAGAAAGCTGGTTTGTTAGTTTTTTTTTTTTTTGCTCTGCTGTAGAAATGAATGAATGCCAAATAATCTCATCTTACAAAACATAAAATACCTTAAAGCAGCCCTCTGCGCCGCTTGTAATCACTCACAGTAAGAGTCAGTGCGTGCCGCCGCCCATCATTCTCTGGCACCCGGTACCCAATGGTTGCCTCAATCTTCTGTTTGCGTGCCATGAAACCCAAATGAACTCCCTGAGGGCCCCCAAACTTCTGCAACTTGGATAATGATATAGGCAGCTCAAAGTTGTGCAGTGAGTTGGATTCTGTTCCTTGGTCGACAGGAGCACTTGTATCTACCAGCTTACCCGCTTCAGCAGCTGCTTCCAAAGCAGCAACTGTTGCAGCCTCTCCTAATCCTGTTCCATTTGCAGACTCAAGGCCAGCTGTAACTGCTGCATCCCCATTGACCTCTCCACCAGGCTTTGAGTAGTAATTCCTGGACCTTGTCCATCTCCTGGAAAAAGGGTCATATCCTGCCTCTCCAGCTTTCAGGGCCGTGTTAATAGGCTTCAAATCTGATGCATTTTTGAAGTTCTCAACCCGATTCTTCCTGTTCATCTCTGCCAGCCTCAGAGCTTTGGCATCCTTACCCATTCTCCGGGACATTTGTTCCAGCTCCAGCAGCCTGGCTCGGATCCTTTCAACCTCTGCATCATTTCCCCGGCTCTCAGCAATCTCCAACTCCTTCCTCAGCCTATTCTTCTCAGCAGCAACATTCAATGGCCTAGATGAGGCTGATTTCTTCTCCTGCAACATCTGCTTCACGGTGGCTGCTGAATAAACAAACTCATTGGTCTTCTTTATGGCCTCTTTCTTGTCCAAGATATCCTGTCGGGTGGGCATCCGTCCACCTGAGCGATCTACCTCCCGAACCCACTCATTGAACTCTTTCTCAGTGGGGACAGAGTCAGAGATCCTAGCCATCTGCCACCTAGCAGCTGAGCTCTCGCTGCCCCAAACTAAGTTCAAGTACTTGTGGGTGGTTCGCCCCTCCAACTTATACTGACGGTCAGGTTCTGATGCATCTACATTGCGCACCATACACAACCTATATATGTTCACCTTATCCCTTGACATCCCAATCCCAACTCTAACAAAGCAACCAACAATCAGCTCCTCAAAGAAGGGCTCCATGAACCATTTCGCCAGCTTCGACCTCCTGATGGTGACTTCTTTGATGTCCTCATATGTCAGCTTTTCTGAGCCAGGCACATCTTCATCACTCTCCCCCATTGCCCCACCATATGCAGACCCTTCATCGCTGCTATCACTTCCACTTCCACTCTCACTTCTACTCGAGTCGCTACTCAAGTTCGCAGCAACCGAGGCTTTGCGCCTAGTAGGGGAAGATTCCCTGCCACCAACTCCAACAATTGAATCCCTCAATCTGCTTTGACTGTCCAAACCCTGTTGTTTCATTCGCTTTGCCCGCAGTTCATTCAATGCATCCTTGGCAGCTGTCTTGTTAGACTTATTAGTAGATGCACGTGCACGAGCTGGCAGCGGAGGAGGTGACTCTTTTCTTGATCGTGTCTTCTTATCACTTTGAGATGATGCCCTAACTTTCTTTTTTAACTGAGAATCATTTCTCTTGTCAGCCCGTTCTGACAAGATCATCTCGCGGTCAAGTTCAGACATCTTTGCGAGTGCTTCCCTATCAGCATCATCCTTGTACAGGTCACTCCCAATTGAGGATCCACTGTCTGAATCATTGCCACTGCCACCTGCACGATCATCATCTTCTTCTTCATCATCATCACCATGACTACCTGTATCATCATCATTCTCCACAGGATCAAGCCTCTTCTTCAAAGGGACCTGGGATCCAGAAGGTTTTCGACTTTTATACCCTGGATCATCAGAGTCGTCATCTTTTGAATCACTTTCATAATCAGAATATGAACCTTCCCTTTGCCTTTTTGACTGCTGACGACCAGATTGTTTTCTTCCAGATGTACCTTTTCTTCCAGCAGCTTCTAGAAGCAAGTTCTCTAAATCTGCCATGACCTTTTTGTTTGTATGATCGCGACAATTTGTCAGTAACCTGCAATAAATCACCAACCAAGTTCAGTGCAGATCAAACAACTAAGAACATCGAAATCATCTGGAAGACATTAAAATTCAGAAAATAGCCTTAGGAGGTCCAGAATGGGCATTGCATCAGACTATGCACTCGTGCACTGATTATAAAACAGCAATACGCTACTTCCTAGAAAAAATTTATCAACAGCATTCTAGAGTTGGTCTTCCAGTAGCTTAGTAGCTCAAATGCGTACTCTAATATTGGTCAAGTAAAATACAATGCATTCAATTATCATTGCTATTGTCTTCCATAAAATTGGAGTCAGCTACAGCAACCAATGCTGTTCCATCCTCTCAAGTACCATATTCCAGTAAACCTTAGGCCATCCAATAGTATAATCCATACATTTTCCACTCAATTTGTCCTTATGTCGTTTTGATTTGTACTTTTCTCTGAGAGCCATCAACTTGAAATAGATGATTGACACAAACGTCAATATGTCATAAATCACCTAAGAAATAAATGATTATCATAAGCTAGATATGAATGCTTGCCTTGCTCATCTGGCAGCGATCCAGGTCATTCATCTAGTAGATCCTACCACACACTGCCTACATATAACAAACTGTCACTGGGACCCTAATCATCCATGCTTTTTCCACCCTTTTATAAGTCAGACTTTAAAGCTTTGCCTTCCTTTCTGTAGACTGAAAATCTCTGGCATGGAGGATACTGTATTCAGTGCAGCTCATCTGCAATGGCTGACTAAAAACACTGTATGATGGGCCAGACCAAAATAATGTTGTCAATTAAGGGCTCTAAATTCTGTCCTATTGGATAAACGACCTAGCTTCACAAATAAATGGTTTGCACATAAGTTTGATGAGTTTTTGTGCTTTGATAGCAGGCTGTAATGTAAAATTTAATTGAATAAAACTGCGAAAACATAATGAAAAATGCACGCCCACAAAGTGCACCATAAAATCAATTCATTCTTTCTAGTTCTGCACACCCATCGCAATGACATGCACACTTGAAGATGTATGGTCATCGCACAAATCCATGCAGCTCAATTGAGCATTGACTTAGCACCTACTTTTGCAACTCTGTTGGAAATGTCAACATCAATAAGATGTCCTTCAATTTGGTGATACACCTTAATATGATCTAAATGAATGCATTATTAGATTAGATTTGTGTAACCACATTTTTTACACAATTATATATGATTTGCATTGAGTTTTACATCTATCTTTGTTGGTCTATCACTAGATAAATTTTATGGAAATATTTTCTACTTTTCTATTTCCAGGTAAATCAATGCCAGGTGATGTGGGGGCTAAATGGCATGCATCTGGATGTTTTCTATTTTTAGAGTTGATAATTGGCAATATTGTAAAATTCTAAATTATGAAAATATTCCATGGATTAAAAATTTATATAGTTTGAAATGTCCAAGAAGTTAGTAGTTTCGAGTTGCTAATTGCTGTAGTGTCAATTATCTTTTGAATTTAATCAAAGATTAAAAGCCTGTGTTGCAAAATGCAAGTCCCACATCTTCATCTAACCAGCATTCATAGCAAGTATTGTCAATATAAGCTTTTGATTCTGACACCTGTTGATCAGCCCTGTTAGCAAATTAATATTATTGAAAAGAGCATCTTCAGCTGCTTATGTCCTATAAGGGAAAAACAGCCATTCTCAAATGAGATACAGAAAGAACCATCAACAGAAAAAACAAAACTTCGCTTATAACTAAATTAATAGTACTAAATTGGTAATAGGATGGGAATTAAGGTTTTTCTAAAGAAAATATTGAATTGCATGAAACTGAAATAGTAACATCTCTTTCAACTTCAAATCAAGAAATGAGGTTCATACATCAACTACATGTGCTATTTATTAACTGTTGATAACCAAAAGCATCAGTGCATGGAGAATTTGTTGTACCAGTCCATATATTCACCGCAATGTCTCCTGAATAGACTCTAAACAAAAACCAGGCGTCAATAAGAAAATATTTTAATTGCGGACGCGCATCACTCTGAAAACAAATGAGAATGATGTTAAATGCATGCGTTCATAAATGAATATTACAACCTCATGCAAAACTAATTGAGGACATAAAATGCATCTGCCTGACTAGTTTAGCTTGCTCAAGAAAATTCTGAACATAACGAAAAACAACTAAAGCTCTCCAATTGGCTGTTTTCCAAATGTATCAGAGAATCAAAGACCCAATAAAGTGGCATCTTTTAGCTTTTCTATCATTCTCTTACATATTACATGCCCATGAACTCCTATTGATTTTATTATTGATTTCTTCAAGACCAGAAATCATACTAATGAGCATGTGGGGAAATCCTGCCCATCTTTGATTATTTCAAAAAAAAAATTCTCGTACATTAGCTGATTGAGCTTTTATCTTTCACTAGCAGCGGATGCTAAAAGAGAATGATCAGCATCATCATCATAAATGAAAACTTCATAGAAATTAAACCTTGAAACAAGTTCTCTCACAGAAATAAAGGCAAATAGCACATAAGGATCTGCAAACTTTTGAGAAGAAATAGACAGAACTTCGAAGGTGGTAGTTCAAATCTTCAAATGGTTGCAGTATATGGGGTTTGAAAGAAGAAGATGGAATGAGGGATCCAGGCGAGGTAATCGATAGGTATGCGTTTGATTAAATATTGGTTTTGTGGACATGGGAATGGAAGAAAGAAAAAAGAGAAGTCAAGCAGATAAATTTTCACGCCTTGTATTTCCGATAACAATGCTGAATGATGCTTCGGGACCCAGATTTCCCAACCATTCATGGAAAGAACAGCCAAGAGAAGTGAATTTTGGTTAAAGGTCCATGCCCCCACAATAGAAAAGGAAAATTTTAATTATTTTATGCCACAGGAAAAAAAAATCCAAATTCACCTGAAAACTAGGAAACACAAAGAAATGAAAATATTTTTTCAAAAGTTTGAATTGAACTGCGGGAAAAAGCACAAGAAGGGAAATAAACTGAGTGCAGACGAACAGATGGGTTTTAGGGTTTTTACCTGATCGAACAATTTGGGGCTTTAGAAAAGGGATGAGGGAGGGCCTGGGGCTTCTCAGATCATGCCTTCCTGTGAACCCAGAAGGTGAAGCATGAACCTAGACAGAAAGAGAGATGGGAATCGGATGACGAAGAGAGGTAATAGTACAGCTGCAGACGGAGCGATTGCAGGACTGAGGGAATACGTGAGAAACAATTTTCGACCGCACTCATCAGTGTATTTGGCCTTGCGGTACTTGGTGTATTTAATAAATATTTTTAAAAATATTACTGATTTTAAAATTTTTTGAAAAATATCTATAAATTTTCTAAAGCGATAAAATTTGATATGATAAGTATTCTATTGTAAGATCTTATGACCCATAATAGATTTTTTTTAACAAGTAACGACAGAAAATGCTCACCGATGTAGATCATGGTAAGGTTATCCAACTAATTTCATTGCGACTTGCTACAGTGGATTCCTCTTTTTGGAATGAAATACTCATGTTATTGAAAAAAATCTAAAAAATATAGATAGCTTCAAAAATAATAAAACTTGATTTGTATAATAAATATATCCAGATCAATAATTTTGTAAAAAGAAAAATTTAAATAAGTTTTTTGGCATCTTGCCTCATTATTTTAATGTAAGTTGCTATGGATACAAAATGAATCACTACACATTATAAAAGGTTAAAAGTGTTTATTTTTACTTATTTATTTTAACGACAAGTTTTATACACAGTGATTTAGTAGAAAATGAAAACATTTTCTACTTACCCCAAAAGTTTACTTGTTTGGCTTGGGGTCTACTATCCCACAATGTAATCATGAAGTTTAAACTATTTATCTTATTTGAAATAAAATCTTATGTATTGCAAATAAACATCATTTCAAAATAATATATAACACATCAAAATTAATTTAAAATTTTAATAGATTTATATATAGTCAAATGATTTCAATTTTATAGTTTATTATGAATATTTAATGGCAAAATTTTTGTTTCCTAAATAGATATTTTTAATCAGTAACTAGTTGGTTTAAGACGTGTTTCAAGTCATACAAGATTCCTAAATGAAATCTGTATTACTTTCGCAAGACAGCTTTCTAATTTCCATTACAACTTTATATATTCTCAATACAATTTTCTTATTCTTTATACACATCATTATATTCTCATACTAAACACAAACTTGATCTAAAAATTATATATAGTTTGAAACATGCACTTATATTTAAATTTAAACTTCTGTTAAGATGATCATTGCATTCTATCTTTTCTCATTTAGTATCTTAAAAGTATCTTTAAATCTGTGATATGATGCACACTGACAAGAGTCCGGATTCGAGCATGTGTACCTTGCTACTACATGTTGTTGGACTGGTAGAGGATTGATTAACCCTCTTTTGATGGAAGTGAAGGCAATCTCCTATGGCCTTAGTTGGGCAGCAAAAGTAGGATGAAGGAGAATTGAATTGGAAATTGATTCTATCATTCTAATTAACTGTCTAAATGGAAAGGGAAACATCGGCTCTCCTATCAAGCATTACATAAGTGAGATAAGAAGATTGTGCAGATTTTTTGATCATGTGACCTTTATTCATACTTTGAGATTAGCAAATCGGGTTGCGCACACACGTGCAAAATCTGCTTCGTTGAATGAAGGGCAGCAGCATTGTTGGTGTTATTGAGGAGCTCCCTCCTACCTCCCATCAAAACGTTTCAGAACTGGTGGTAGGACGGTGATCCTTGCCTTTTTTTTTTTTTTTTTTTTTTTTTTTTTTTTTTTTTGACTCTGTTTTTAATATATATTACATATTCTCAGAAAAAAAAAATCTGAGTATTGGGCATGTCTGGTGATAACTAAAACGTGGATAAGCATTGTTGTAACGAAATTTCTGAATTGAAATTCGTCATTTGCATGCAACATGATTGATATGATGAGTAATTAAAGCTAAATATTATCTGTAACAAGTACAATTTCTTTGACCTAAAATGACATTACTGAAATCTATTTAACGTCTTCTTCTTCAAAAAAAAGAAATCCTTGTCAAAAAAGCATCTAATAATTATGTATAAATAATGGAAGTATTCACTAAGAATCATTCAAAATTTTTGAACTGGTTCAAGTGGCTCCATTTGAACTAGTTTATGAAATTAATTCCATTTTATTGATTTAACATAAAATAGACATAGAAGAGTCATAAAATAAGTATGGTATTAGAGTTCATATATAACCTGTTAAAATTTTCATCTTATGTATGGCCTACATAAATTTTTGACAAAAATCATTTTAAATGGTACTGTTAATAATAATAATAAAGAAATTAAATGGAAAATGGGTTCTTTTTTTTGTTTTGGTTTAACAGCAGAAATCAGATTTTGAAAGGGGCCTTGTACGATTTTGCAGCGAAGGTGTAATCTCTCGCACTTGGTTTGGTGGAAAAGAAGAATCATTTGCATAAATGGGATCATTTGCGGCTCTAGAGATCATTTATTTACATAAAGAGTGTTGTTTTGATGATTTGTAAATTTTAAGTTTTATTCCAGCATAAAGGGGATCCGATTGCATGCGCCGATACACCCTTTTTTATTTTTTTTCAAATTTTTTTATAAAACTGATAATATAAGTGTATTTAACATGTGTACATTTTTTTTTACCATTTTTAGAGTATTTTAAATATTTATTTTTTATTTTTGAAATTCAGTACCTAAAATGTCACTTATTATCAAAAATAAATATCTAAATACTCCAAAAATGGTAAAAATTTATACACGTATTAAATAGATATAGATTAACAATATTGTAAAAAAAATTTTAAAAAAATAAAAAATAGGGGTATGCGCTCAGGAGCATGCAGCCCTACATGCTCCCGGACGCATGCAACAAGGGTCCAGCGTAAAGTCATACCCATTTGTGTCCATAAGAAAAAGTCATATATACCTATTTGCTGCCTAAAATACCCAATCCGCCCTCCCGCGTGTCTTTTTTTTAAAAAAAAAAAATGATTATGGGGTATTTACTTCTGAAACTTTTCTTTCCAAAACTTTATAATATAAAACTTTTCATTATTTATAATTTTCTTATTTGTTAATTATTTCTTCAATTTTTCCTATACAACTGTCCTATTTTCAGTCATTTATGCACAACTACACATATATCTAATTTATCAATTTTAATTTTACTTTTTTGCTTTCTATCATTACCCTTATTACATCATATTATTTTCTTTTATTTTAAAAATTTTTATACAAAAATTTTTTCATCGAAAGTATTATTTCTTCTCAAATACACCCTTATCTTTTTTCAAGTGCATGTATTTCGTCATTTTATCCTCTTTAAAATTCAAATAAAATAAAAATACTATCCAATTTTATAAAAAAAAGGTTTTAAATAAAACATGAGTATATAAAAAATCGAGGCTACTTTTATGTAAAACTCCTCCAATGGTCGAGAAAAATTTCATTTTATCTATTGTATTTAGCATAATTTCTATTTACATAGAAATTATTTTATTTGTTTAGTGTCATTATATATTAGCTTCATCTATAAATGTGCAACATTAATGTAATAAAATGATTTAATACTAAATAGTAATTTTAAGCAGTATTTTTAACATATAACCTATCTAAAATATCATTAATAAATAAATAAATAATTTTATAGAGTATTATTACATTTTAACATATATAAGTATGGCATCCGCCACTGTCGTAGCGGTTTACATCATGGTCACTGATATTCAAAGGTCCTAAGTTCCACCTTGGCAATAAATGTGCAACATGTCCAAGGTTTGTATTCCCGTAACTAAAAATCATATATATATATGTATATATGAACAGATATTTTTGAGTAAATATAGCCTATACATATATTGGATTTAGATGAAATTTAGTTTCCTAGTTAAGCAAATATGTTAAATACAATAAATAAATTGAATTTTATATCAACTATCAATATTCAAAAATAGAAAATTGAGTGAAATCACCACCGTGTAATCCGTGTGCCCCTAAAAAATACTGAAGTATGATTATATATATACTATGATGTATTTTAAGTTAAAATGCAAGATTTATTTGTTTATTTATTTTTCTTCATAAATATATTTTTCTAATTGTATTTAATCTATATGTATATCAAATTTTCTCATTTTACAACACTTTTATATTTTTATTTCAAAAAGATCATCCATTTCAAAGGCATTGAAGTCCTTTTTTCCCTTAAAAAACTCAATTTTGAAAAATAAAAAATAATATATAAAAGTATTATAAAAGTATAAAACTTTATATATCAATTGAATACACTTAAAAAATATGTTTATGAAGCAAAACTAAAAAAAATGTAACTCATTTTTAAAATAAATAAATATCGTTTTTTGGCCTTCGAGTTCCCAAAATTTCACGTAAAATTCCACTTTATTAGCTGAGGGGCGGCGGCGGCGGGGGCAGAGTACGGAAAATGGTAAGCTATATAGCATTGGTAGCTTGCTGTCACTACCAGTTACACGTGTCATCCTCATCCACCCGCTCAAAGTGCCGAACGATCTTTGGGAGAACCGACTATAAAAGAAGTCTCTGAAAGCACCCCCACGCCTGCTGGCTCACTTTAGGGTAAATTTTATATTTTTTTGAATTTTATTCTTAATTGTATTATATTAATGGATTTTCATCTCATGCCCACTTATTTTTATTTTAATTTTACTTATACTTTCATTATAAATATGA
>JAXCLR010000063.1:58819018-58838651 GCA_035584095.1 Annona squamosa | reverse complement strand
TGGGGCCCACAGTGCATGGACTGCACGGTGCAGTCGCATGCACTGGATTATTTCCCATATATATATATATATATATAAAGAGAGATGATCCTTTACTGCCAATAGTTTTGAATATTTTTATTTTATTTTATTTTTATATGCGCCCACTTGTATTCAGTTCCTATACTAAATCTGTTCATTATTTATTTTATATATATATTTAGTTTAAAAAGTAAAAGCTTTTTACCCCCTTGCATTAAATTTGGAAAAAAATTTCAATTTTAAAATTAAAAAAATATATTTTTGTATATGAAACAAATAGGGGTTGGGAAAAAAAATTCAAAACAACCGGCCGTTAGACAGCCTGCTGTACAGGTCCTACAGGATCATTCATATCCCTTGTATAGAACTGGTTTGGCTAGCGACTGCTCTCACGTGTGAATGTGAAATGACATATGTAAGCGGGTGAGTGGTGGTGGGTGGCAGGTACTTGAACGACGTGGACTACTTTGGAGGATTTGATCAGGAGGAGCTGGAGCAGCTCTTCGAAGCCATGCGATCCAACTACAAGGCATGGGTGTCAGGCTTTGCGCCCCTCGCTGTGGGCGGCGACATGGACTCGGTCGCCGTGCAGGAGTTCAGCCGCACTCTCTTCAACATCCGCCCGGACATCGCCCTCAGCGTCGCCCAGACCATCTTCCAGAGCGACCTCCGCCAGTACCTCCCGCTCGTCACTGTTCCCTGCCACATCCTACAGAGCACCAAAGACCTCGCCGTGCCGGTTGTCGTTTCTGAGTATCTCCACCGGAACCTCGGTGGTGACTCCATCGTCGAGGTCATGACGTCCGACGGACATTTGCCGCAGCTGAGCTCCCCGGACATAGTAATCCCTGTCCTGCTCAGGCACATCCGCCACAACATTGTTACCTAGCTGGTCAGGTCAAATAATGGGATTAACCAGTGGAGGGGATGGGATTGAAAATTGATGGTGGGTTGGAGATTGGAATATATATTTAGTTAGTTGCCTATTTGATAAGCTAAGTGCTGCTGTTGCAATTTGCTAGTATGTCTTCCATTTCCTTTTCTTTTTCTTGTTTTGATTATTGAAGGGTATGCAGTTGAGGTGGGTGGTGGGATTGTAATCTCGCTGATCAATTCCTTCACTTAGCAAGCATAGCATAAGCTAAGCAGCCCACTCACTATTGTATTGCATTTTGCATCCTGTACCTTAATCGAACAAAATATTTCAAAACATAAATGTGAATTGAAAATATGTCAAAAACATATATAATATGGGATGGTTAAATTGCTAGTGCGTGCTATAGAACTGGGCCATAAAGCCCAGCATAGGAAGGTTCGGGCCCTCAGGTCAGGCCACCGTCCTATATCATGTTCCAAATTACGATTTACGGTGTCGCAATGCAATGGCCAACACTGTTGGCCGTCTCTCTTCCCAAATCCCATGTTCAATTCCTTCCTTTACTCAGCCCTTCCATTCATAAAGACGGCTGTAGTTTATTTTATAAAGAGGGCTGTTCACATGCGATTAATTGCATGGCAGTCCTCATACAATATTTATTTATTTTTTTCTTCATAAACATATTTTTCTAAGTGCATTTGACCTTTATGCCAAGTCTTACCATTTTACAATGAGTTTTTTAAAGAGTTAAATTGACTAAAATATCTCTGAAATTGATATTTTTAAAAATAAAAATAAACGTGTAAAATAAATTGTAAAATGGTAAAACCTAGTACGTGGGTTAAATATACTTAAGAAAACATATTTATAAAGAAGAATGTACAGTAGCTACCATGCGATTAAACAGCCCTCATTTATAAATGTACACATATAAGAATTGGACTTTCTAATCTAGGAGTTGAAATTGTCGCGGCTTTGACGTGTAAGTGTACACCGCCGAGAGGCTTCATCAAATCCTCATGAAAACTCTTAGCGTTACTGGTGTTTTAGAAATAATGAAGATTAAATTAGCAAACAATGTTAAGATGAATGTGAAGATTGGCAAAAAGGGACACAGTCCTAAATTCGAAAATTTTATTTTTTTATTTTCCCAACAAAGTCAAGGAGATTTTTCTCTATTATCATAAATATTTCTAACTTAGTACTTCATTAGAAACTTCTTTTGAATTTTATAAATTTTATTTAATTGGATAATGCTGTTGTCAAAAATTTTTGGGTACTAAGCTGGGCTCAGTACCAATCAGGTATATTGTCCATTTGGCCCAGAGTTCAAAGTTTCCTCGCCTATTATATCCTGCTGTCAATTCAATCCGCGACTAAGAAATTTGTGTCTTTCAAACTAAGCCTCTCAAGGTTGTGACTTATGCAGGGAAGAGTTGAAATATATTTTAATGAACTAAATGTCTGATAGTCTAAAAATATTATTTTAGGATGTGGATCACAGAGGAGACAGGTTGATCATCCAATATCTAAACAAGTTCTAAGTAATTACTTTCATTGAATTTTCAAGAATTATTTTCTTCATTCAGGTGCTATCCGATGAGATTGGAAGGAAATTTGAAATTAAGAGAGTATGATTATACTACAAAAATTTTAATTTTTGACAAAGAAATTTTCCTTTTACATGGTCAAAAAATTTAGTTATTAAGAAAAACTTAGTTGCCAATAATTTATGGCACATTCAGTACAGAAACTATTAAGAAGAAATTTGGTTGCAAATATTTTAGAATTTTTATATTTAAGTAAGTATCGATTTGGCTGTCAAGATATTATTATAAGAAAGTTTTCTTTTCCTCATGTAAGGAAAAGAAATTTGTCTATAAAAGTCGTGTACTTTCTTGTAATGTTATTTTATATGTCATATTACGTATATTGGGAGATAAAATATAGATAATAACGAGAAAAATAAAACTATTATATAATAAAAGATAGAAAGTAATATTATTACATATTGGAAAAGGAGAAATTCAAAAATATTTCAAATCCGAATTCCATATTTCAGCCAACCCAACAACCCCTCAAAATGTTAATGTGATCTTGGGTGCAATATCCTCAAACCTCAGGGCATGTTGCCAGAAACCTAAAACGAGCATGTATCAGTCTCATAAAATACTACAACAAATGTCAAGAAGCCCAACTATATTTTTGACTACCTAAAAAGGAAATTCGGCTATATATATGCATATATATCCATTTGGCAGCAAATAACGTTTTAGCTATAAATACTTAACTTCTTAAGTGGGGGTCGCTTGCGGTCAAATATAATATTACTTACAACCAAATTTCATATTGATTTAGCCGAGTATATTTGGCTATATAAATAATGATGTTTATTTGGCTACAAGTAATTTTGAGAGTTGGTTGTATATGTTCAAATGTAAGTAAAATTAAAATTCAAGTGCAAAAAGTAGCCATAGAAAGTAATTTTGGTTGTAGTGAGAGGGCCCACATTAGCTAGACCTCCCTGGGGAATCACTTTCTTTTTGCAATTAGCCCAAAAAATCTAAGTTGGAATTCCCTCCTTATGATGTTGGTCCACAAATTCAGCATAAGAAGCCGATATATATTAACCTTGATGTCCCCCAAAAGTTACGTGTGAGTGCACGACGACACATGCAAGAAAACACAAATTAAGGGTGGATGGATGAGACTGGCTGAAGAAAGAGAACCATGGAATCCTAC
The DNA here is from genome assembly GCA_035584095.1 of Annona squamosa. NCBI lineage: Eukaryota > Viridiplantae > Streptophyta > Magnoliopsida > Magnoliales > Annonaceae > Annona > Annona squamosa. The sequence continues at coordinate 58,835,011 of JAXCLR010000063.1, read as the reverse complement.
TTTTCAGTTTGCATGGCTACCAGATAAAGAAAGCAACGGAACGTATGCCCAATTGGAGCAATGGGCTACTACATACACCTCTCTATGCATGATCACTTTCCATTTTTGCACCATCGGAGCCCACCTAGCAGAAATCCGGACCGTTGATCCGTCGGAACAAGATGTCGATCGATGGAAGGGATGAAAATTTCCAACGATATTGACAGCATATTGAATTGATAATGCTTCTCTCTCTTGCAAAACACTTAAAGGTTCGAGAAAGGAAACACGGGAAATGAAAGGCCCCACGATTAATCCTTCGGAGATGGACAATATATAAACTAATGGGGCGGTTGAGATCTTCTTCCAGCCTTGGACCTTCTCGGCATCGTCATCCCTTTGTAATGAATCAGACATCATTCTAGCCGTGCATGCCGGATCGGAGGAAATGATCATAATCGGGTCTGTTTTGGGTTACTGAACGTGCATGGAGCAGCATCTGTCTCTTTGCCCTCTGCTGCATTCATTATCTCAATCTGAACTGTCCAAATCAAATGGAGCCCCTGCTGCATACTTCTTCCGTAGATATTCAAAAAAGAAAACTATAAAAATATCTCCCACAATCAAAAGTGCAAAAAAGATAGTGAAATAATTTCTTTTTTTTACTTATTCAAACAAGCCGGTCACAAGAATCAAATATTTATTGAAAAATTTATTTACTCCTTTATCTTCTCGAAACGTCGGGTCCAATTAATAATTCAGATGACACATTTATAAGGACCAAGATTAGTACAGTGAGCGCTAATGTCCCAAGGGAACAATGGTGCTGAATTGCAACTCAAGAGTTTGGGCATGATATGCAGGAGAGTGGGGCCGACATTTGCAAGAGAAAGTCCCTATCTTAACGATCTGTGTTCCCTATGAAAAAAGAAGAAGTGATCTGTGTTCTATTTATAGAATATTAGGTTAATTTCAAATATACCCACTACATTTATTCCTTAATTACAAATATACCCATTAAGTTTGAAAACTTTCATATATACCCACTAAGTATGAGTGAAATTTCAAATATACCCATTATGACAGTTATAAACGTTTGATAACTTTAAAATCTCAAAATACTCCTAATTAATTTAACATCTATTATGATTTATACAATATCTAGACCGTTAAAACTCATTCTATTTAGTTTTTCTCTCACATTAGATGTGTTTTTATTATATTGTTCAACTTCTATCATTGTTGAATAACTATTATTATTAAATAATAATAAACGTTTTTGACATTTCATATGATGGATAACAATAATTTTTAATTACGCCTCACGAAATGGGTACGTTTGAAATTTTACTCATACTTAGTGGGTATATTTGTAATTAAGGTCAAATGTAGTGAGTATGTTTGTAATTAAGGTCCTCAAGAATTTCACCCAATGAAAATATTTCCACAATCCGATTTTAGAATGGGCGACTTGGGCCTCTAGTTAATTTTAGTATTTTTCAAAGGAAAAATTAAATTATACTGTTTTAATAATTACAAGTTTTGGTCTAAATAAGAATTTAAATTATTTAATAGTTTTATGCGATTGGATATACCCAAAAAAGCAATACGGCTCGCATGTGCTTCAACATTTCTCGAGCGCGAATCTTGACATCTTGCGCTCGAAATTGATCAATTGCACTGACGCCGCCGATCAAGTTATATCAAACTGAAAAGAGATATCCGTTCGATCAGTTTCAATTTTCAAAGGCAGACTGTACATGTCAAGGAGTATGATAGCATGTCTGTAATCCATTAAAATGAATAATAGAATAATCAATGCAGTATAACAAATGGAACTCAAGTCCAAATCATGCATATGAGACCAGCTTATAACTTTTGAGCAATTTATAAAAAGCTATGTTATCCCGTGAAAAGTTAGCACCAAAATGCTTTCTGCGACTGTACATCATATGACTGATCAGATGCAAAACTAAGAAAACACAAAAAGAAGTGCCCAGATATACTTTAATAATGACAACTACGTTTACACTAAAATTAATTGTTGCCCTTCACATGGCATGATGCACAGCTTTGGAAATGTGCTTTGGGACATAACATCTTCATTCTCCCTCAAAAGGCATGCTTTGGATGGAGCGTACAGGAGTAGGTATAATAGACACTTTTTTCACCTATGTTTTAAACTAGTGTGTTTTTTTAAATCCTTTCAACTGCTCTAATAATTTACCATTATCATCATCATAAGCTATTTTTTACTTCAACAAGGGTAACTATATAGAGTATGATACACTATTTTCGATGATCAGTAATTAAGTTTTCGAAAATATTTAATACTTTCTTATCTTATTTTAATTATTTTTATCGATGGTTCTTTAGATTTTCCTTTTATTCTCTTATAGACTTTATTAGCAATCCTAATAACTATACTTGATTTTGTCTTGGCTTTTGTCTATATTTTTAGCTATTTTTTGTATATTTAATTACAATATGCAAATAGTGAATGTTATCCAAAGGAATACTCGGAGATCGTCTAGCTCAGAGTGTATTCGAGAGAAATTATAAAACTTTTGATGAAAAACTTTTAATATAAAAATTTTCGAAGTAAAAGAAACTAATGTAATATACTATGAATAATAATGAAGAGTAAAAATAATAAAGCTAAAATAGATATCTTAAATACATGAGTAGTTGTGTAGAAATTATTAAAAAGTACGGTAGTTGTATAGAAAAAATGAATAAATAATTAAAAATTAAGATGAGTGTGAATGGTGAAAAATTTTAAATTAAAAAGTTTTTGTATTAACAAACACTAGTAATGGTTTAATGCATTAGGGTGCAAAACCCTTTTTTAACATATTTTTTTATAATCTTTTTATAATGTTAATTTATATGTACTTAATCAATAAACCAAATTTTATTATTTTTGGATATATGCATATATAATTTTTTTGATTTTTTAAAATAGGGGAAGTTTTAGTTATTTTTTAAATGATAAAAATACCCGTATTTTAAAAATATACTTGTACATCTCCAAAAATATTAAAACTTACTATATAAATTAAAGACACCTAGATTAATAATTTTATTAAAAAAAATTTAAAATGAATGTTTATACCTTGCCAGAATGTATTGAAATATTATTCAACAAACACCCCCTTAGTATACAATGATTGGGCCATGCGTGCTGCTGCCATCCCTACCCATACTCGGTTAAGAAAAGGAGGATCACGACATCCCCATTTTCATGTACTTTACCTTTTCCGTACTAATTAAGCTAGGCCCGGCTTCAAAGGAATTCTACCAGCTTTCTAAAAATCTTTGCTTTGTCTGTCATTTATAACACAAAATGTCATAGGGGGGCCAGTATTTTTGCTTTTATCCTAACCTTTGATTCTAGGATCTTACAGAAGCCTGACTTAAGTATCCAACTATGCAAAGTATCCCATGCATCAGATCATACAATTCATTTCTTATTAAAATTTAGAAAACTATTAACATTATTCATTTTCACATTTTTTTACTTAACGCCTATGTAAAATTTATTGAAAATCTTAAATTAATTCTCTTTATTAATTCGATTTTTTAAAGCTATTCTTCTTTTTCTGTTCTTAAGTTATCACAAACTTTAGAAAAGCTATTCCTGTACAATGATTCCCTCTCTTTTTCAAAATGTACACAACAAATCTTGCCATCTACAATGAAATTTGTTTCCTCAGTTGTCGCTGACGAGGTGCTAGTGATGATGGCAGCTGTGGAATGCAGCAAACCAAGCCACTTTTGTTTTCCAATACTGTAGTTTATAATGCGAATTGCAAATGTGGTTTTTGGGTGTGCTGACGATGTTATCCTTATATATATATATATAGAGGGTTGTTCCGGCGCAGCGTAACTACATCGGAACAACGGTATATTTGCCAAAACATGAGCCCGGCACGCATTAGAATGTAATGAAACTTTATATAATTATTTTTTTATATAAATTTTATAGCAAATGATTTACATATTGAAAAAATCACTTTAAAGTTGTTATTTAGATCAAACTATTTTATTACGTCAAATTTGTACTATTTTCAAATGGGGTCCATACACATATCCGATTGGGATGAAATTTAATAGGGTAATAAATTACATTATTCTAATTACAATGAGTAGAATAGATTATAATTTGATCACCATGTAGGGCCCATTTCAATACCACTGCACCGTAATTATGGTACAGCGGCACTACACTTGAACATAACTCATATATTCAATGGTGCTAAAATGGGCCCCATGTGATGATAAAATTATAATTTACTCTACTCATTATATTTAGAATAATACATTCTATTACTATATCAATTTTCATCCCAATCGGATATGTATATAGACCCCATTTGAAAATGATACAAATTCAATGTAATAAAATAATTTGATATAAATAACAACTTTAAAGTAATTTTTTTAACAAAAAAACTAATTAATATAAAATTTATATATAGATAAATGATTTTATAAGACTTTATTACATTTTAATATGTGTAGGGTTCATTTACGACTATTCCGGCATTACAATGGCGATACACCGGAACACCTCTCATATACATATAATTTAACTAATATGTCTAATAATAGATTTGCTTTCATGTGGGTTAGGGTGCAAACTGATAAACTAGCTTAAAGGAATTCTTTTAATTAATATTTTTTCGAAAAAATTCTTTTAATTATTTTGAGTTACACAGACTGTGAGCTACAAGTAATTGAGCCTTTGGATTCCCTTCGGTTTCATGCGTCACACCAAGCTACAGGACTCAAGCCTATTTTCTGATTCTGGCTGAAAATTAATGTGTGTGTGTGAGAGAGAGAGAGGTGGAACTATATAATTGGCTTTATTCAAGGAAATGATTGATTGTGTTTTGGAAGGCAACGAAATCCTTTCCCTGCTGACCAGCCACTCCCTCAGATACCCGCAGAAGCTCTCTCTCTCTGGAATTTTAGTTACGAAATAATTCATATATCTATTTGGAATTACAGATATCTTGTAAGAAAAAACAGGTCCACCCATTTTCAGTGGGTCCACTTGAAAAGTGGATCCTCATGACATACAACATATTCTTCGTGTGCTGTCAAGGACACATTGGAGTCAGGAGTGAAGGACCAAAATCAGGCAAAGTGCCGAAATCTAGTCCTTGTGTGTGTATACATAGAAGCGGTCAAGATATATAATCATATGTTATAAATATACATGTTTGAAATTGATAAATAAATCAAATAATTTTATACGTTTTTTAGATGAGGCCCATGGACATCATTGGTGTGGAAATGTGAACACCTTTGGCATAGATAAACTAGGTCTCTTAGTTAAATAGAGCCCAATTATATATATTATGATGTATTTTATGTTAAAATACATTATTCATTTATTTTTACAATTAGTTATATTTTTCAATTTTTTTCTTCTTATGGTTTACTAAGTGTATCTAATTCATGTACAAGTTTTCTTATTTTACAATACTTTTATATGTTTATTTTTTATTTTTTTAAAAATAAAAATAAATACATAAAAGTATTGTAAAATAGAAATTTTTGATATATGAATAAAATACATTTAGAAAAACACATTTATGAAAATGAAAATAAAAAATATGACTATTTATAAAAATAAATAAATGATGTACTTTTACCTAAAATACAACATGATGTATATGATTGAGTTCCTGATTAAATAAAATATTTTTCAAATAGATTAGATAAGTTGTATTTTGATTGATCATCAAGATGTGCCCAAAATGAAGGTCACATATATTTGTGTGTGTATTGAAATTCTCAATCTTTTTTATGTGAATGGAGACCCGCGTTTTAGTTTTCATTCATGGAGACACAAATGTTATACCAATTATTTAAATCTCAATGTTTTGAACAATATTAAATTAATATATCCCAACAAAATTAACACTCCATTTTCAAGGGCAAGTTTGCATGTGAAGAAACGCGTGCATCAGCAGGCTACATGCGCTGAGTGTCAAACCGAGTTTTGGGGGTTTTGACAAGGACTCAACTTATGATTAATGAACTGGATATATGTATATATATGCACTGGATCAATTTGCTCTCTTTATGTATACCTGCATCTCTGGCTCGCTTGCTCGCTAAGGAGCTATCATTTTCATCCTTTCTGGACCACAAAAACATGGGTCCGATTTGTACGGGAACAGTGACATTGGTGCCCAAAATTTAGTTTTGATTCGATGCACCATTGGCCTTATATACGAGTGATTCCTTTCTATCTAGCTACGTAGGTTCTAACACGTAACAACATCCCCCTTTCACACGTCATTTTCTTTGCCCGAACTGTTCATGTCTGCCATGAAACTCATCCTCCAGCGTCTGTGTAAACGAATGATCGGCTTCTCCTTCCAGTGTCTGTTTACTTTGAAAATTTTCAATAATAATAATAAGGAACATTTTGGAAAAGGTAAGAGCTTGATATGGTATGAAAAAGATGCAATAAACAAATCATTGAAACGTTGAGTGGCGCAACCGTATGTGGCTGTGATTTAAGGGCAACCCAAGATTCATTTTTTATTTTTTATACATGTGTAAGCCCACCTAAATATAACCCCTTGTAAAATTTGCTAATTTTTCATATCAAATTCTTTATTTTCTATATTTTTTTATTTCTAAGAATAATCAAAATTCATGTATTCGTGGCTTCTTATTTTCGATAATCAAACGAATTCAAAAAAGATTAAATTTTATAAGTGAAGCCAACGCGTGTATAAAAATAAATAAATCTTTATTTTTAGGTCACCCTTGAATTGCCCGATTTATCAGCTGAAGTCGTATATATAGATCATGGACACTACTTTTTTTTTTTTTTTTTGTGAAAAAAAAAAGTAGGACAGTAAGGAAACTAAGATGTTAGCTCATGCCAAAAAATCTGTAAAAAGGTGTGAAAAAGATTTTTTACTTGATGCTAAACTGACCTTGAGGACATAAACAGTCCCATGTTGCAAAAGCTAAGGAAGCTGAATTAATATAATAATAATAATAAATGAAAAATACTTCAACTAACTTATTAATTATGCTAAATACTTTTAAAAAATATAAGAAGAACTTTGCTTCATGAATAGATGACAAAAAAATTTATAAAATCATTCACCTAAGAAAAAAGGAATTTTTAACATTTTTATCAGAAAAAAGTTTAAAAATTCCTTTTTTATCTTAGTTGAATGATTTTATAAAATGTTTAAATTTCTATGCATGGTTCTCTAATTGTAAATTAACTTGTGGGTCTTTCGCGTAAGAAATATTTTTTTTTTAAATATCAATATTTATGAGGTAGCACAACTGATATCTCCATGTCAAATTCTATATATGATTTAGGACAAACATATCTTAGCAGAAAATTATGCGATCCGGCTTCCAACCAAAATATTCATGAAAATCCAGATAAAATCCCATTCTGGATTTACCAAGTTAAAGGAGGCTTCCGTCGCACTTTAATTCCCAACAGTATAACAGATCAGATTGATTCTTTTTCAGACCCACATGTATATATTACTGGACGTACGCTCATGTCATCCGTGCGTGTGGCCATTAATTAATTTTTATACTTACCATTCTTCTCCTTCTACCTTGATTAGACATCAAGCATCATTTGGTGGATGTCCACTTGCCCAAAAAGAAAAAAGAAAAGGATTTTTTTTTTTAAAAAAAATGCTTTCAATAGATAATCATCCTGAATCCTGATCACCATCCAGCTGTTAAATACATAATAGCAAATTAACCCAAATCTCAATGTGACCGGCAAAGCAAATGGTATGAACTGTCTAATTGTTAGTGGTGATGTCTAGCTGACAACCAAATTGCAAGAAGCCATGAACTATATATGCATTAAAGATGAGATCTTGAACTTGTGGCTTAGATTGAATTTCGTGGATGTGATGGGGCATATTGTACAGTAGGCACATGAACAAACAACCATACAAAATAATTAGTGTTCATTTTTTTTTTAATGCTCACACCATTGATTGTTAGATACCACTCCCAATCATTCCTGCAATCCCCCTCTACAGTTACTCCCCTTCTCTTTTTATTTTATTTTCTTTTTTTTCTTTTTTTTTTTTGATAGTCCTCTCCTTCCTTTAAAAACACTTGTTACCATTCATTAACACCCAACATATGAAAGTAGCCCACATGCAAGGACCGGTGTACCCTCCTCGACACCCAACATCAACCATGTCCACTACCGGATCATTTGCCGCCAAGATAGCAGCCCACCGCCGGCGCAACGATTCCGGCGAGCTCGACGTCTTTGAGGCGGCCCGCTACTTCTCTAGCATCCCAGACATCCCCCCGGAGTCAGGGGACAGGCTAACTGGATGGGTTGGAGCAGGGAGGAGGAGCTTGGACTTGTCCATGCAACACATTAACCCGCATCACACCTATTCTTACAGGATCGAAAAGCACCACCACCACCATCATCCCAAAGAGAAGAGAAGCAGCAAGCATAAGCAGCCTAGCTCTCCCGGCGCTAAGCTGGCCAGCTTCTTGAACTCTCTCTTCAGCCAAGCATATTCCAGGAAGAACAAGTCCAAGTCCGGCGGCAGCGGCACGCAGTCAGCAAGGAGGGACGAAGAAGAGAGTCCTAATGAGAGGAGGAAGAGAAGAAGCAGCATCAGCTATTTCCAGACCAGAAGCACCAAGGAGTCCCACCAGTCGATGTGTTCTTCTTCCAGCTCTGGGTTTAGGAGTCCACCGACCAGCAAGGAGTTCAGGGACGTTTCTCTGCCGAGGTGCAAAGTCCAACAGCATAAAGCCGTGCCTGGCCACTCTTCCCATGAGGCTTTTGATAAAAAGCAGGACTTGGGTTGGGGGTGGATGGATGGAAAGTTTAGATTGAAAGAGGGTTTTAGCGAGATCCCATCAAATAATCAGAAGTGTTTAGAGAAAGATGGCAGAGAGGCTGATGATCAAACAGGTTGGGAGAGTGACTCCAGCTCAGACCTGTTCGAGCTGAAGAACTATGATTTGAGCTTGTACTCCAATAGTCTGCCAGTCTATGAGACAACCCTTGTGGGACCTGTCAAGTGAGGTCTATATATGTACTGCCTGATTCGTACGTGTTTCTTCCTTTTAACCATTTCTGGGTTTGAAGACAAATTTCATATTTACAACTGAAACTTGTTTGATGGGTGCTCGCTGTTTCACCTACTGCAACCTTGTGATATTATGTTTTAAACAGTGGGGAAAAAACATAAGGGGTACATGCTGAATTAATAGTGTGGGTGTTGTTGGAAACTGACTCGTTCATCATGTGCGGGTGTTACTAGCTATAGGGCTCCTTTGTTCATCTTGTTCATCTCTAGTTCTTCCCGGTGTAATAACAAGTGTATGTTTGAGGTTTGGGACTCCTTTGGTCACCTTGTTTTTATCCATCCTGCTGATGAACGGGTTCTTACCAATGTAATAAGAGAGCTCTGCAAGGAAATGAAGTAGGTTTTGTGGATGTTGTCTTTTCTTCCCGATCTTACACTATTTGCAATTGTTTCCTCAACCTTTTTGTAATTTAGTATTCTTTACCCCATAAAATGACTCTATTTTACGTATAGAAGAACTCTTGTCGTCAACTTTGACCACATTTTATAGCCGTTTCTGAGCATGATCGAAGCCTTATAATTATATTCTCAGATCATCGTTTATTTGATCTTTGACTGCGAGATACTAAAAGAAAACTTACATTTTACGGCATATTTTTAGTGACATTTAGCTTTTTTTGTCACAAAAGGTACTACTTCGCAATATAAATATGTCACTGAAAAATAACTTTTAGCAACGATAATATAAGGGAAGCTGATAAAACTTGTTACCTAAAGTTATAACTTTAAAAAATTGTCGCTACAGTTTTTGTGACTGATTTATAGTAATTTAACTTTAGCAACATCATAGTATAATTTAATGCATTTAAGGATAACATTTAACAGTGCTAAAAGTCCATTTTTTAAATAATAGAATAGAATTGTAATTCCCACAAAAAAAAAAAAAACTTAAACCTATATGGGAGTGCTTTGTTAATAAGATAAAAATTATAACATAATAAAACGATGGGGAGGAGAACGAAAATAGCCCTTCCGGGAATGAAGTAGATCTGTTCAAAGAAAGTGGACATTTGATGGGTCCATCACATCAACGATCAGAAAGCATCAATGATGCATCGGATTGTTTAGATATAGCTTTTGTCGTATATATGTATGATGTGTGGAATAAAAGATGGTTGATAAGAGACAGCAACACACGCGTGTGTTAGTGTAGGAGGTAGAGGTGCTAGTCCTTGCTTCCATGCATGATATTTTCAGAATGATATATATGTAAAGGCATATCGACATAAGGATTTATATATGCAAGCACCAATCAGTTAAAATCATTTATGATAATTTATATAACGTATATATATGTGTATATATAAAGGAACGATGATTGATGATAAGCAATCACAACGCATGCATGCAGCAGGTTGTCTGAATGGTCCAATCAACTAGTCCCTGACTCCCTGGTTCTTAGGGATGTAGTGTTTCGCAATGCTTCATATGAAGTGTGCCCTTAGAGGCTTGGACTCACCAACTACATTATCTTCGGACAAGAAGGAATGTCTGGAATAATCAGGGACCAATAGGCAACCGGTAGGAATCTCGATCTGGTTTTAATTACATAATTACATTATCTTTCACACACATTAGGGTGTTTTCATCTCAAATGGATTTTTTCTTTTTTTTTCTTATGATTTTTAACAATACCTTTGTTTCTTAGCAATTCACACATCAATCAATAGGGGAGGAGACTAATGCTCCTCAAATGAGAGATACAAATCTCTCTCGATGGGAATCAAAACCGTAACTACCCTGGACATGTCCAGGCCAAGACTTTGCCCACTTTTCTATGCTGTTGGCCTCAAATGAATTTAAATTATGTATATGAAAAATTCTTCCATCTCCTCAAAATTTCACTCATGTCATTTGTATTACCTATATTTTTCATCTTCCTGTTTATGATGCAATTTATATTTACCACAATAACTGTTCTTCTTTCCAAATTCAAATACGCGTGTACAGAATCAACGCCCTCTCGCAATCTTAACCTCTATCAATTAATTTTCGAGAGTTGTCTTAGAATCAACTTCCATTCTTTTCTTATTTGAGTTTTCTCACCAAATCCACATTACCACCATACGAGCCAAGCTGGATTAGGTTGATCCTTGACCCGCTGCTAACTAATCAATCTTTTTACCGGTTATACAAATATTTTTTATAACTTAGGATAGGAGTAGGTTGAAATTTTTTACCCCAATTTCAAATTAAATAAGATCAAGGTGGATCCACCATGTGTCCTAACCCAAATAAATTTAATTTTCCCTGCAAATATTCATTTATTTAAAAATTATAAGCTTTTTTATCTTATTCTCAATTTTTTTCAAATTTTTTACATTATTTATGATTAATTATTCTCTAATTTAATTTTTAAATCATATTATGTAATAACTAATACATAAGTTTGATATAAATGAGATTTTTAGGTTCCTTTTCGAAAAAAGTAAAAGTAAAAAAATTCCACATCTTCTTATAAACCTTTCGATGCAATTTAACATTTTAACTACCTTACATACTACTTTTTCTATTATTGTCTCTACATTTTGACCATTTTCATATTTTTTACAATTATTCTATTTATTTTAACTTTATTATTTTTCAATTATAATCATTATTTCTATCATATTATAACACTCTTTCATTTTTTTTAATTTTATTCTCATTTTTCACTTGTATTTTTACATCTTTCCAAACACACTCTTAGATTAAATAAGTATTGTAAATGTCAAAATTTCAAAATTCAACAGAATTTTTAACCCACATTGCTGTTTCAAGTTAACTTGTTTCAATAAATTTGTTATATTATCTATGTTTAATAATGCATTATCATAGTTAATAATATTTTACTTTCACTAACTAGTTTGAAGCTTTTAACCTATAAATTTAATACAAATGCGACTTTTATACTTAACAAATATATAAATTTCTAAAATTATTATACCCAATTTGCATTTTCAACTCAATTTGCCAACTTGATGTTTGATCCAAGACCTATTGAAGTAAATTTTAGATTGACTTTATAATGACCTCATATAACATATATGTTCATATAAAAGGTTTTCACATTAGGATTAAGGTAACCTTGACTTAGATATGACCTATTCCAATTTTCACCACCTGTACGAGTGTTGTCTCTCTCCATTAGTCGTATTTACCCATCAATTTATTACATGGACTATTTGGAAAAAGTGAAATAGAAAAAGGGTATAATAGGAAAGACAGGACAGTCATATGACTCCAATGTAATTTGGAAATATACCCATGTGCTTTAACTATAATTGTAAATATATTCGTATAGTTTCAAAAATTGCAAATTACCCTACATAATTTAACCATAATTACAAATATATTCATGTCATTACTACACTGTCACAATGTGAGTATATTTGCAAAATTAAATATACTCACTTACTTTTTAAAATTATAAATATACTCACATGGTTTGTATATCTTTGCAAATATAGCTATATTGTAACGATGTAGTAATGGCACTATAACAGCGTTAGTATAATTGCAATTATGGTCGAACTATGTGGAGGATAATTTGCAATTTTTAAAACTATATAAATATATTTGCAATTATGATCAAACTAAATAGACATATTTGCAAATCACTCTATGACTACTCTTCACCCTACTCCGACACCAAAAGTATCGGAGTAGTTTCAAGAACTGCAAATTATCCCACATGATTTGACCATAATTACAAATATATTTATGTAATTATGATGTCATTACTACACTATCACAGCATGAGTATATTTGCAAAACTAAATATACTCACTTACTTTTTGAAATTATAAATATACTCACATGGTTTATATACCTTTGGAAATATACTTATATTGTGATGGTGCAGTAACGACACTGGAACAATGCGAGTATAATTGTAATTATGGTCGGACTATGTGAGGGATAATTTGCAATTTTTAAAATTATATAAATATATTTGCAATTATGATGAAACTAAATTCATATATTTGCAAATCCCCATATAACTACTCTTCACCCTGTTCCAGCACCAAAAGACATTAGTCTGCTGCTTTTGAGTATGCCCTCAGTTGGACAATGAATCGACCATACATCAAAATTCTCATTATCGGCTTGGGCATTGCGAAAGCTTTTTGTTTTAATAACTGCAGGAGGGTTCTATGTAGGTTGCCGAATTCAATTTCCATACCACTATCACTAGCACGATTCCCACGAGGCTGCACGCTTTCCTGGTGGGTTTCGTGTCCCACATTAAAGCTGAAAAATGAGAAAGATTAGATGACAGTGAAATGCTTGAGTCCAATCAAACTAAGATAAGAGGAGAAAGAGAGATTGAAATCTTCTCTTTTCTATTTTTTCTGAAAGTGGGGTGCAAGGGGGGCCAATTTGGGTCTACTCAACGTTTGCCTGCCACGAGAAGAAAAAGAGAATGTCTAAAACCAACTGTAGCTGGCTAGATAAAATATTTTGAGTGGCGTGCATCCAAATATGATACATATCTCAAAAAGAAAAATCCAGCGGGTACGACGATGAGATGCGTCCTTGGCATGTAGTTTGAATTTTACCAGAGAATGGTACATTTGCCTTCGTCCCCACCATTAATTTGGCATCCTATGTGAAGATTTTGCCAATTAAGATGATTATGTCATTCTGCCTAGCACAAGCTGACACTTAAAATCGTGCATTATTTGTTTCATTTATTTAATATAATTATATTTCTTTAGCAATTAATTTTTAACAAAAGTATTAAAATCTAAGTAACAAATTAGTGTCAGGTATTTATGGACCACTTTATAGAATTCTCCCTATTAATTTTGAAAATTCCTACTTTCATAAAGCGTAGCTACAGCTTTTTTTTTTTGCAATGATGAAAAGGGAAATGGGGAATATTAATGCAAAAGTCAACCCCCAATTACCCTTTCTCACATTTTTACTCTTAAATTTCAATTATTTTCTTACGTGCCTTCAATCATTTTCTAATACTTTTTCATAAAACTACCCTCTCTATTTTTCTTTATTTTGACTTTACCCCAATCGTATCAGTCTCATTCCCAATGTTGCACTCAGTATCGTTCTTCTTGTACCAAAAAAACCCATCTGTCGTAACTAATTCCTCATTCAGATATTCCTCATCTCAAACAAGCTAAGCACCATCTGATCAAGTCAAACCCAGGTAGCAGGGTTTTATGCTTCATTTATCCAGATCAATCATGCAAAAAAACAGAGAAACTATTAATTTATTGCCTAAAAGAGATGTACAGCAATTTACAAATGAATATTTCATTACAGGCAAGTGTCTGTTGCTTTTGAGCAAAACAGGAAAAAAAAAATTGTAAATAGGATTTTTATTTCAAGATCTCCATATGAAAGGGAAATGGAAAGGAAATCGTTCTAAGTGTGGAACTGATTAAGTCGAGGTATGCGACGCAGCCTACGCTAACTTAAGCTTTACCTATCGTTCCTAAAGTCAATTGACGTTGATATTATATTTGGCATATTGCATATCCTTATTCCCTATTTGCACCTATTTAAGTTTGAAAAAATGAAAAAAGGCCATCATCTTCGTTTGCATTTCCTCCCCTCGATCTTCTTTCTTAGAATATTCTGTGTATTTTCATAATGAATTTCTTGACATACAAAAAGGGAACAAATCCCTTGAAATTCCAAAGGAATCCGTTGGTTTAACAGCTTCACGGATTAATTTACGATATCTAAACCATTCGTGTTTCTCAGAAGGTTATGGCATCAAAATTGTGTTTGCTCCAAAAAAGTTAATATTCAAAGCTGATGTTTACCTAAGAATGTAGTTATTAGCTTGATAAAAAAAAACTTTGTGAGCCACAATTAACTCAAAACAAATAAAATTCTTATCCTATAAATATCTATAGTGTGTTAGGAAAGTAATAAAACTTTAGATATAAAATTTTTAATATAAAATTTTTCGAAATTATAGGAAATAATGTGATATGATATGAGTAATAATGAAAAAAATAAAGTTAAAAATTAAAATAAATAAATTAATTGTATGAGTAATCTTGTAAAAATAATTTAAAAGTAAAATAGTTGTATATGAAATGTAAAAAAATAATTAAAAATAAGATAGTTACAAAATTTAAAAAATTTTTAAGTGCAAACCAACGCACCTTTACTTTTTAGCAATTTATATTACAAAAATTTCTATCAATGTGATAACCTCCTTTTTAGCCAAATATTGATTTTTGGCATGAGCCTAGATCTCTTCAAATAATTCTTTAGACCATTAAACCAATGGATTCCTTTTTCCAAAACAAGGGGATATGAAGGTACCCTTCTCTTTAATTCTCCAAAAATATAATGCCTATCTAAACAAATAGTTTAAATACATGTGCAAACAAACTCAATCGAGGCACAAACAACACTTCTATAGACATACCTTAAACAAAATGATAAACATGACTAAAAAATAAACCGGTCGAGGCTGAGGCAATGTTATTAAAACCGAACCGGACCGGCCGATCCGACCGGTCCAACCGGGAACCGGTTCCAAATCCGGTTCAATATGATACGGTTCGGTTCAAAACATATAAACCGTAAAAACCGTTGAACCGGCGGTTGGACCGCAATATACGGTCGGACCGGTTCGACCGGTTCGTTGAAAAAAAAAAAAAAAAAAAAACCAAGCGCACGACTCAGCGTCTTGACTGTTTTGGAAAACCAAGGGCATGGACCCACCCCTGGTCCCAGGTTTGCGTTTTTAATAATTAATGTGCTGTTTACGTAGAGACGTATACATTGGAGGGCTTGCGCTAATCCGAAAAAGTTGTCTGATGTTAATAAAAAAATTTTTAATAATGTTTGAATAATATATTGTACATAACACTCATTTATATTTGAAAATTTTTATAATATTGAAGCATAA
>JAXCLR010000063.1:58780789-58818918 GCA_035584095.1 Annona squamosa | reverse complement strand
CATTTTCTATTGATTTGACAACTTCTACTCCAAAAATTTTTCATCAAAAGTTTTACCTCCAACCAAACACACCCTTATTATGTTTGAACTTAAATCTCAAATACTCTCACTTTTGTAGTGTGTTCGGTAGAATCTTAACTCTTTGAATGGGGTTTGTATGGGTTGTGATTCCTCATTAACAGAACATTTTTAAATTTTTACTATCATTAACAAAACGGTTTTTTTTTTTTAATATAGGGGATGTTTGTTTGCCCAGAAAAACTTTCCGCTTTCATAACAACTTTATTTTTAATTATTTTTTTATTCTATACAACCATCTGTTTTATACAACAATCACTTGTAAATCATTTCTACAAAACTATCTGTTCATTTAACATATTTATTTTATTTTTATTTTCTTAACTCGTCATCATTATCTCTGCTATATTACATTATTTTCTTCTATTTCAAAAATGATTAGACAAAAAACTTTTCATCACTTTACAAACACGCCTGTAACTTTTTAGATTTTCAATGCAAATATTTTCATTCCAAATACATGCCATTTCCTTCTCATCCTGTTTCTTCCCCCCTTAAATCCTTAATATGCTTGAAGAATTCGGAGCCGATGGATTCGGGGTTGGAGAAATGGGTTGTCGTTAACCCAAATTTTGCGTTGAATTCAAATTCAAAACCTGAATTCAAACTGAGAAAACAAAACGCAAGAACCTGATTCTTTTTTCTTTTTTTTTAAAAAAGGGCAGGTTTGGCAAAAGAAAATTTTTTTAGACCAAAAGTGTTTAATTTAAACTTTTCAACATCTATAATAATCCTATGTTTTAATTATTTTTTACATCTTCCCATATAACTATCCTACTTTTCAATTATTTTTACTCAATTATCCATATAAGAAACTTATCTATCTTAACTTTATTTTCTTTATGTCTCATCATTACTCATGTCATATTATGTTATTTTCCACCAATTCAAAACTTTTACACTACTTATTTGGGAAGTGATAAAACTTTTGGATGAAAAGTTTTTAAAATGAAAGAAAATGATGTAATATAATAGCGAGCGTGACCAAATGCGCCCATGTGTATTTAACTCATTTTTTATTTTTCGAATTTTTTTTATAAAACTATTAATCTAAGTGTATTTAACATGCATATCAATTTTTACTATTTTTGAAAATTTATAGATATTTTTAGATTTTTTAAAAGCAATGGTATTTTTGTAATTCACAAATTATGAAAATTTCATTGATTTTAAAAATTCAAAAAAAATCTATAAATCTCCAAAAATGATAAAAATTGATATATATTAAATAATTTAGATTAATAGTTTTATAAAAATTTTAAAAAATAAAAATTAAGTATTTGCACCAGGATGTACAGTATAAGAACTCTTATGATAGGAGTAATGAGAAGGACTAAATAAAGTTACAATATATAATTAATTATATAGTTAGTTATGTAAAAATAATTGAAAATGCAAGGTAATAATACAGGAAGATGTTTTAAATTGAAAATTTTTTAGTTTAATAAAACTTCTGAATAAAAATTTTTTAGTTTAAAAATTTTTTAAATTGAGAAAATGATGGGATATGATAGGGTTAATGATGAGAAGTAAAGAAAATAAAGTTAAAATAAATATACTAATTGTATAGATAATTACATAGAAATGATTGAAAAGTAAGATAGTTATATAGGAATATATAAATAAATAATTAAAAAGGATAATTATGAAGAGTAAAAAGTTTTAAAAATCAAAAAGTTTTTTGATAGCAAAACATTCTCTTTATGTGTGGCCAAACATGCAGTGAAAATTTTATCACCTTTCAAACACACTCTTAAAAAATTTGAATTTAGTTACAAAAGTTCCTGTCAACTCAAGTTATAATTTTGTGCATTTGGGAAGTGAAAAAATTTTTGAATAAAAAGTTCTTGGTGTAAAAGTATTTGAAATGAGAGAAACTGATATAATATAATAGGAGTAATCTTAGACTAAAATGCAATATTTACTTATTTTTACAATTAGTTATATTTTTATTTTTTCTCCATAAACATATTTTCCTAAATGTATTCAATATGTATATAATTTTTTTGCTTTATAATACTTTTACATATGTGTTTGGAAAATAATAAAACTTCTAATAGAAAATTTTTTTGTATAAAATTTGTTAAATTGATAGAGGTGTGTTTGGTTAAGAGTAAACTTTTTTATGAAAATTTTTTAGGTAAAAATTATCAAATTAATAAAAAATAATATGATATGATAGGAGTAATGATAAGATGTAAAAAGAATAAAACCAAAATAGATAGATTAGTTGTATGAATAGTTATGTGGGAATAATTGAAAAGTATAATAGTATATACAGGAAAATGTGAAAAAATAATTAAAAATAAGATAATTATGAAAAGTAAAAAAAAATTTATTAAAAATTTTTGTTGACATTTGTTTAGCTCAATCGAACATACCCACATAATATGATATGATAGGGTAATGATGAATAAAAGTAGTAAAGTTAAAATAGATGGTTAATTGTATAGATAATCGTGTAAAAATGATTGAAAAATATAATAATTTGTGTAAGAAGATATAAAGAAATAATTTTAAACTAGTGTAACTGTAAAGAGTGAAAAGTTTTACTTATTCCTAAACACCGATTTTTTATTTTTTTAAAAATGATTAATTTCAAAGGCATTTAAGTTATTTTTATCCCTTAAAGAACTTAATTTTTAAAAATTTTAAAATAAATGTGTAAAAGTATTATAAATTAGAAAACTTTGTATGTAGAGTGAATACACTTCGATAAACATTCTTATGAAGAAAAATAAAAAAAACTAATTATAAAAATAATTGAATGTTATACTTCAACATAAAAAAACATCCTAACATATCTAATCAAGCTCCTTAAAAACTACTGTTAAACTAGGGGTGGGAATTGATGTGGGTTAACTTGTAACCTGGCCTTGACTCGACCATTTTTGGCTGGGTAAAACTAATATTTTTTTTAACCATACAAGGATGGGTCGAAATATTTGACCCAAATTCAAAAATAGGGTTGGTGGGTCAACCATATCTTGACATAAAGAGTCCAACCCACCTCTCATATATTATTTTATTAAAAATTATAAGCCTACGTTTAAATCTTATTATTATTTTCTTTCAATAGTAGAAGAATCAACTTATCCAAAAACTAATATAAGAATCAATAAGAATAATTTGCATATATATATATATAACTCTTATATGTAATTGTATATTAACCTATTTTAATAAATTTATACTATATTTTCTCATGTTTTGTTTTATTAATGATACGTATTTTAATAATTAGTGAAATATTGAAGAATATAACATTTAAATTTAGTATAGATGTATTTTTACGTTTGATAGATATGTAAATTCTTAAAATTATTTTATTTAACCTGCATTTTTTACTTGACCTGCTGTCCAAAAATGGGTTTGATACCAACTCGATGTCTGTCTCGGAACCTATTAAAAAAGTGAGGGTCAAATCGATCTTGTCTCGACACGATATAAAAATAGGGTCAAACTCAAATTTGAAAAAGTAAGGTGAGGGTTGAACAAACTCTAACATGATACGGCCTACCTCGATTCCCATCCTATGTTAAGCCATAGCTCTTATCTAGAGACATGTTTCTACGTAGTGAGAATATATCATAATTACAATGCAATTTGATAAAAAAAAAAGGGCCACACATGTATTAACATATAATAATATATTATGTAATCATTTATTTATAATATCATACTTTAGATGGTTTAGATGCTAAAATTGTCATTTTAAAATTGATATTTATGTTAAACTATTTTATTACAATGATTTTTCATTATTTTAAGATAAAGTCATGCACATGTTTGATTTGAATGAAAATTAGTATGCTAATAAAGTGAATAATTCTAGATACGATAGGTAAGTTGTTAAATGTCTTATTCATGATCAAGTCTGCTCCATTTTGCATAGATTATATGATGTAGTCATATGCATTGGATTAATTTTCATGTATATATATGAGAAATATTCATGTGCGGCTTCACTATACCATAATTACGGTGTAACTACCTCAAAATGGACCCACATTATCATAAAATTATAATCTACTCTATCTATTGTATTTAGAATTATATATTCTATTACCATACAAATTTATATCTCAATTTGATGTGTATGAATATCATCTGAAAATGGCACAAATTCAACACAATAAAATAATTTAATGTAAATAACAATTTTAAAGTAGTTTTTTCAACATGTGCACCATTTGTTATAAAATTTATATATAGATAAATGATTATATAAATATCAACGCATTTAAATACTTGTGAAGTCCATTTTGGGTCAAATGTACTATTAATTATGGTGCAACTTCATTGCACTAGGAATCTCTCTCTCTCTCTCTCTCTCTCTCTCTCTCTGAGAACTCATTTTATGCAAAATTATAGTGCAGTCCGTTGTAAAATGAGCCACACACATATTAAAATGTAATAAAAATTTATAGGATTATTTATCCATAAAAATCATACTTTCGAATTTAGTTACAAAAGTTCTTGTCAACTCAAGTTATAATCTTGTGCTTTTAGAAAGTGATAAAAATTTTTAATAAAAAATTTTTAGTGTAAAAGTATTTGAAATGAGAGAAACTGATATAATATGATAGGTGTAATCTTAAAAAGTAAAGAAATTAAAGTTAAAATAGTTAGGTTAGTTATACATATAGTTGTGTAGAAAAAATTGAAAAATAAGGTAGTTATATATGAAAACGTGAAGTAAAATAGTTGTAGAGAGTAAAAAGTTTTAAATTTAAAAGTTTTTCTCATAAGAAAATGACTATCACTATCCAAACTCCCTCTGAACAAAAGGTGGGCTAGAGGGATGAGGGATGGAGTTGTCCCTATATTTTATTTCCAAAAACATGTCCATATAAAGTTTCTTGAGGAGAAATGATGGTGGATTATCTCACCATTCGTGTTTCTAAGAAGGATTATAAGAAACAAAATCTACTAAAGAGCGAGCAACAACATTACCCAAATGTAGGATGATGAAAAGATGAAAAAGAAAAGCAGAAGTAGTGAGGATTTTGATCTCCTCAATGATCGTCCATGTAGGTCTTTCAACTTCTAAAAAAATTAATAAGGATGACTGAATCAGATTTCACCTATAAATGATGGAGCTTGATTTTCAATGCCCATTGTATTGCTAAGAACATAGCTTTAGCTTCTATTAGGAGGGGGTCAAATAAGCCCTTGCAATTCCACCTCTTAGTTACTAAAAAAGAAACCCTTGAGTCTCTTATGACTTACGCAAAACCTGTGTAATTTTTTCTGGATTCCTTCGACAGTCAACATTCATTTTAAAAGCACCCACTGGTGGTTTAGTCCATCTTAAAATAAGTTGGCAGTCAAACAAGGAAGTACCCAAGAGGCACTTCAGCCCTGTGTTGGTCCATGAAGTTAAGGCACCACTTAGATGGTATTCATAAAGACTAGGAAGGTCCCCTCCTCTCTAAGGTGATTTCTCATGTACCAAATACACCAACAGAAAAGTAAAAATTGAGGGAAGAATCGATCTCCTTTGCTAATGCTAGCTCGGAAAGGTATTTCACACTGTGGTAAGCTCATCTAGAGAGCCTTCTTGAGTGCCCGACATTCCCCTAGTGGCTGCCTAAATCATATCACAGTGCATAAAAAGATAATCAGTGTCCTTAGCTTGTTGCCTGCAAAATAGACACTTAGTGTCTACTAAAAGTCCATGCCTATTTAGATTCATTTGTGCAGGAAGAACATCTTTAGAAAGTCATCATCCAAAAACTAGCACCTTGCTAGGAAATTTAGTCTTCCATATGTTCTTGTAGATCACCACCTCATGATCGTGTATACTGACTTGACTATAAAAATAACATCTTGCTCATGAATCCAAAACCAGGAGTCTTTTAAATCATGCAGAGGTAATAGGATAAGATTTACAATAGACTAGCCTATTCTCCTGCTGAAGACATCACCTTGTCCTTGTTCCACGCATGGGCACCATTGTCAAAGAAATAATTGACAAAGGCATCTTTAAATATTGATGATGGAAGGGGCCCAACTCATTGTAACAAGAATCCATCCACTTGTCCTTGAAAAAGTGCACCTTGTCGCTTTTTCCAATTCGCCATTTATAACCATTCTTTATAACCCATCTAGCGTTGAGAAGTTTC
Organism: Annona squamosa; assembly: GCA_035584095.1. NCBI lineage: Eukaryota > Viridiplantae > Streptophyta > Magnoliopsida > Magnoliales > Annonaceae > Annona > Annona squamosa. The sequence continues at coordinate 58,812,712 of JAXCLR010000063.1, read as the reverse complement.
TGCCCGAAACAAACGCACCTATAATTAAAGAAGGAAGCCTTATCTTTGGCATCTTTGTATAACTCCGAAAGGCAAAGTGGAAGCAGACTGCAATATGCCGTTAAAGCTTGATGGAGCAAGATGTCGTAACAAAGGCAGACTGTAGGATGCCGAACATAATTTTAACATATATAATTACATTCTCATTTCATTTCTCCTTCTTATCCAGATTTCTTGAATAATTCCGAACACTCGAAGGATTCGGGGAGCTTCAATAGCAATGAGAAGTAGGGTAAGAATATGAAGATTAGAATGTAGAAGTTATATTGAATTTTTTTTTTTTTTAAAAAAAACTGTTTTAGGAATGAGAATACACATCACAAGTGTGTTTAAGAAGCCATAGAATTTTAGAAAAAAAGTTTTTGGAAAATGAGAAAATAATGTATTATGATAAAGATAATGACAATGAGTAAAAAACTAAATTTAAAATAGACAAATTAATTATGTAAGTCGTTACGTAGGAATGATTGAAAAGTATGATAACTGTATACAAGCATATAAAAAATAATTAAAAATTTTGATCCTTTAGAACATCTCTCCATACTAGTCCCAGAAAATAAATCTGATTTGAAAAGATTTTAATGATATAAAATTAGGGTCGCTTCTTTGAAACTCCTCTTTTATTCAATGTTATTAAAACCGGACCGGACCAGCCAGTCCGACTGGTCCAACCAGGTACCGGTCCCCGATCCGGTTCAATAGGATACGGTTCGGTTAAAAACATATAAACTATAAAAACAGTCGAATCGGCGGTTGGACCGTAATATACTGTCGGAACGGTTCGACCGGTTCTTTGAAAAAAAAAAAAAAACCAAGCGCACGACACAGCATCTTGACTATTTTGGAAAACCAAGGGCACGGACCCACCCCTAGTCTTAGGTTTGCATTTTTAATAATTAATGTGCTGTTTACATGAAGACGCATACATCGGAGGGCTTGCACGAATCTGAAAAAGTTGCCTGACGTTAATATAAAATTTTTTAATAATGTTTGAATAATATTGTACATAACACTCATTTATATTTGAAAATTTTTATAATATTGAAGTATAACATTTTATTAGTTTCCGGTTCCCAACTGAAAAATATCTATTCGCTACCCTAAATAAATTCTATATTTTTGAGAAAATCTTCATTTTTATTTATATTTAAAAATATATTTTAACAATGTACGTTTAAATGTCATATGAGACAACTGTCAAACCTTCCTTGGAAAAAAAGACTCAATTAACCTTTGGTAATTTTTTATTTTGAAATTTGTACCATTGTTATAAAATGATAAAAGTAAAGTTAGAATAGTTAAAGAAAAAATGATTAGATTATAAGACATATTTGTTTTTAATAAAAAAAATTTCACTCTCCGTAACTACCTTATTATAAAATTATTTCTTAATATTTTCTTATATAATTATCATATTTTTTAATTATTTTTACATACCTGTCCATATAACTAACTTATCTATTTTAAACTTATCTATAGATGCTATTAGATGCTGTCAAATGACATTAGATGGTATTAGATGCTGTTATATGTTGTTAGATATTATTAGATGCTGTTAGATAAGATAGATTTCATTAAATCATATTATCTGGGTTTCAGATTCTGTAATTAAAATATAAATGACCTTATAAAAGGCTCATAATCATATTACAAGTGTTAAATTAGGATTAACTTATCAATATATTTACTTAAAATTTAAAAATAATTTAATATTTATGACATCATAAATATGTCATGCTGACATCAACAGTTCGAACCGGTTTGCTTAACCGGTTGAACCGGTTCGAACCAGACCAGTTCTTTTACCGGTTCAATTATCGGTTCGGTTCTGACAACATTGAGCTGAGGCTAAATGCACCCTTTATTTTTTAATTTTTTTATACAACTGTTTAATCTATCTATATTTAATATATGTATCAAATTTTACTATTTTTAAAAAAATTTAAATATTTTTTATTTTTAAAAATTAATGGCACAAAATCAAAAAAAAAAAAATTAAAATCTTCTTGAACACAATACAGCTCAAACGTTGTCATCTGGGCCACCAAACAAACTGATGGCCACCAAAAGAACGTTCGTTTCAGTTATGATCAACTAATTTCATTAGAAAATCTTAAGCGATTCCCAAAAGACGTATTGTTTAGCTTTAGCTGACATTTTTTATTTTTTATTTTTTTTTTTTTTTACAATTGACAAATGGGACAGTATACACTCCCAAGTCCCAAATATCGAGCAGGAAGTCCGAAGGCACCCACGGCGGGGACGGGTTTCAAACCCGCGTCCCAGTAGAGCATCAACCGAAGCTTTTACCACTAGGGCACGGCCCGAGTTGCAGTTTTAGCTGACATTTTAAATGTCAATGATTCGTACTTTTCCTCGACTGAGTATGATCATCACACCCCATATCACGTGCCTTCAGCTTTCAACGGGCACTACTCTGTCTGCCATACAATGCATGAGAAAGAAAATCTATACACAATTACACAAAACAAAGGTAGATGACATAAGCAATGGAAAGAACTCTCAAGGAATTCTCTCTGATAAAAAATTTTCTATTCTGATACCAACATAAAGATACTCATGCCTCGTGCAGATTTAAGCAACCCATGTATTTTTCAAAAATAAAAAAATAAAATAAAATAAACCCAAAGTTCTGCCCAACTTATTTGAGAACTTGCCATGCAACTGTACCCTGAGCACTTCCCACACACTTCAATACCCTCACAAGAACTTCTATTGCATCAGTCACTTCAGATAAATAATTTTGTTAAAGCGCACAACCCGAAGCAGCCATCCCTCTTCTTAAGAGTATTCCAGCGCAAGATATGCATGAATCCAAGATCATGCTATAAAGCACTTTTTTTCCCGATAGCATGCGCCTAATTGTAAGGTCTACAGACTACACAAACAAGTCACATCATGGCAATTCGCTTGAGAGTGGTGAACTTTGTTAAAATCAATCATATGCCAGCCCTGATAATTGCTCGTGGATATAAACATGTCCATGTAAATGTCCAAAAGAAAATTGCTTGCGGATCACCAGAACAGCAATTTCTCCAATCGTTTGGAGCCGCATAGCAATGATGCTAACACAATTTGGAACAACGTTCATCGCAGCAACAAAACTCTAAATTGCTACATTTCCAATCCAACCACATCCAATTACTGCTAACAGGGAACCTGGTTGTGTTCTTGATGAATGAAGCGAATTCCATAAGAAACACTTCGTGTTGCACTTGAATCCCCAACCAAGAGCGGGGGACTCCACAATCTTAGCTCGAATGCGCAATCAAAAAAGAGCATTCATCAATTTGTTTTGGATATGGAAAATGACCCCAAGCTTTATTTCTTCTCCAGAACAATTAAGAATCTTCACCAAAGTTCTGTAAATTTGAAACTACAACAGGACAGAATTAACAAGTTCAAGCTAAATTCACAAAATTTAAACCACGTATTCAAATATAAAACAAAATCAGCAGATTCAAAATTTTGAAAATATTGTCAGGCGGTGATGGGCCTGCTGGTCACGGGACGGTAATAAGGGTGTTTGGCCTGCTGCTAATCCCATGTTCAAGTCTCCCCAGCAGCGTAAGAGTTCAAAAATTTATCCCTCCAATGTGTGAGAGCTGATTGTTATGGAGCTATATCTCCCAAGCTAATTAGGTGGAGCATGGTACCTCCACATTGGAAATTTGTAAAAATGTCTCAAAGGTTATTTATAATATCAATTGAGATGAATGTAAATTATATGCAAATAAAAAAAATTGAAAATATTCAAACTTCTAATTTCAGAGGAATTCTGAGTAATCTGAAAAAAACATATTAAGAACAAAACCCCATCTGATAGAATCTTGACACGATGGCTTCTCTTAATAATAATAGGATACTATGGTCTAGAGATAATGATCTGTAGTGAACAATATGATGAAGGTAACAAGTGGTGCCTATGAAAATTCATGATTGGTTGTTATCATTTCCAGACATCTGTGGGAAAGGGCTATGCCAAAGAATAAGAATAGACTTTCCCTGGAAATTGCACCAACACAAAGCAACAACCAACCTTTGATTTTAGCTCCGGAATCCAACATCGGTGTGCATTATGGTTACAATTTTCACAGAGAGAGTTGCCTTGAAGGGCATCAAAATTCAACACATCTTGAAATCATACCTGACACCACTTGCTAGCTTCATATGGTGAAGTTCTCAACCTCAACACACTCCTACAAACCAGGTTTCTTATAGCCTACTTTCACACTCAACTCTAGGCATCAAATAACAAATTAGCTTTCTGCCTCCAAAATCAAGCAACCGAGTAATCCAATAACAGCTTAAATTGTCACTATGAATAATCCACAACTGTATCTAAGAAGTCGTACCTTCAACAAATCAATATAAATGCAAACAAGTGGGTGGGAAGTTCAACCTGTTTTTAAGTTTAGATGAAGTATGATTGTTACTCTACTCACTACAATCTGCCCATTATTCACCAAACAAGATTCAATCATCGGAATTTTCTCAGAAGAATTCCCTTCTTATTTTATGAAACATCAAGCAGATAAGGAAAACTGGAAATCTCATCATCAATTCAAAATCTCATCACTGCCATACTACTTGTCATTTCACAGATTATATACAATCCGGCATCGCTCATTTGTCAATGGAATCACGAAAAAAAATAATAATAAACCTAGGATCTCAAAAAATAACAGAGAAGAAACTTCGGCAGATCTAAAGTTAAAAAGCCCAATCCACAGATCTATCACTTCAATTACTTATCATTCACACCAAGTTGGCGCAAGCAAGGAACCACAATCGAAAATAAAGAAAACAGCAACCAATAATCGTTTCAATTGGTAACTTCTTGGGAATGCCAACGTAAGACAAATAGAAAAGCGGATGGAGAACAAAAACCCAATTCTAAATATCCATCGATAGATACCAAATATCCAAAGAACCATTTGAAAACTAAATCCAACATTAAAGTCGCATTTCAATCTAAAACAAGTATCATGACAAGAACAAAAACAGAAGGATTGAAACGACCTCTCCCCATCCCCGACTCCTTTTCCGCCTCTTCTAAAACCTAAGCTTGGTGAAGAACCAACGATTCTTTCCGGTCTTGAACCGCTCCTCGAACCTGGCCTTGGTCTCCTTCGCGGCCGTCACCTTCTTGTCTTTGGACTGCAAGGCATCGAGGGTGGCCACGTCCTTGAGATCGACGTCAAGGGTGTAACGCGTTGGCATAATGTGGTTGTAATTCACGAGCTTGATGAACGCCTTCACCCTCGATTTCTTGGCCGTCTTCTTCGCCGAGTCCTTGCGGATAACCTTCTTCGGGTATTTGGCAATCCCAGCGACGAGGCAGTGCCCGTACGGCCGGTCGCGTGTGCCGTCGTCGAAGGAGCGGATGATGACGGCCTTACGGCCGGCGAAGCGGCCTTGCAAGACGATCACCACCTTGTTCGGCTTCAGGAATTTCACCATCTTCGCTCGCTCCCAGAGTTGTGCTTGCTGCAGCCGCTGCCTGCGCCCCGGAAATGTAAAACCTAGCTATCCCTGAAAGAAGAACAAAGAAACCCTAGAATACGTTTATATACGAGTGCCGGCATTGTGGCTTCTCCGATCTGAGTTTCTTTGATTTCAGTCCACCATTTTGTTGGATCTAAACCGTCTATCAGACACAGCGTTGTCGATTCCATCCGGAGTCATGATCTTGTTAGCCTCGGGCCAAAAGTATACTTTTTTAAAAAAATTATAAAATTATTAGTTTAAAAGTACATTTAGAAGGCCTAAAATGTGACGTGATGTAATGTGATAAGAACACCGATAAGTAATAAAGAAAATTTAGTTAAAAATATGAAGATTAATTTTATAGGGTGTGTCTGGTAAGTAAGGGTGCAACTTGAGCTTATAAAATTTGAGTTCATCTAAACCTTAATCTTAATTTTATTTATAAATTTAAACCTTAACCTTCTTTTTTAAAAGTTGAATTTTGGGCTAAAATTTAGATTAAAATTATTCTATATATTTGTGATTCATCTCATACTTATTTAACTTTAAATCTATCATTAAAAAAATCAAAATTAATAATTTTCTTTTTTCAACGAAAATTTTAAAGTACTTAAGAATATAAAAAAGAAAAATCTTATTTAAACATTCTATTTATATTAAGTAGACTAGTAGTCGTTTCTAAAAAAAAAAAGAATAAACTAATAGCTTGCTTCGGAAAATAAAAATGTATATTATTTTCTTATTATGCAATTTAATATTAATATCATAACCATATACATAGACATTAATATATAATTATAAGAAAACCTTATAATGTCAATCATAGTAAAAAATTTAAACAATCATAATATTAAGTTAAATAAATTGCTACAAAATTATTTCAAGTAGAATAAACATCTAACCACTGATATCGTATTAACATAATCAAATGATAATATCATATATAAGTAATTAAGTTATAACACTAAATAAACATTTTAAGTTCTAAAAATAGTTTTCATTCTTTTTGTCACGAAACTACTATTAAACCAAACTCTTTTTTTTAAAGAAAATAAAAAATATTATATTATATAATTGAACTAAAGGAGAAATAACACTTATATATGGTATAAAATAAATATAATATATATGAGGGGAATGAGATTGAATTTATGCAGAGTATAAAATAAATATAAAATACATATGATATATGTAATTCAGATTCGGGTTCAACTTAACCTGAGAACAAATTCTTTTTTATTCGACTTCTGGTCGAATTCGGACAATCGGGCTTGGGTTCGACATTAGCCAGTTGTAACACGGCACCAAATCGGGTTTGGTGGGTAACCTGTCTTTTTATTTTTCATACTTTTTTCCCTGTTTTTCACTCTTTTTTTTTTTTTTCGAGGGATGCAGATTTTTTTTTAACTTTCAATATAGCCCCATATACAATAGCCCAATTTATCATATGCACCGTCGAAAGATATCTGGGATTTGAACATGGTAGGGGACGCAGGGCTGAGAAATGCGGCTGGGCTTTGGACTGGCCGGCTGGCTCATGGAAATGACATCTCTATTTTGAGTTTGAGTTCGGCCTGTCATGGACGGTTGGGAAAAGCCAACTACTTGGAGACCCTTCAAGTTGATCGAGAAGATCAAGATGATATGTGTGCAATTGGATTCTCATTGTTAGATCCTCCAATCTAACAATCTCACGTTGTATCGAAATCGGATCGAAATCCTTTCGTGTGGGTGCTTTTGCTTGTTTTTCTCCGTGAACTGGATGCAATAAGTCTTGCCTTCCCCCTCGAGAAAAGGGAAATCAAAAAACTAGAAGCTTCATCCAATGAATGAAGTCAACCCATTTCTCATGGCATAAGGGCCCAGACTAGATTAGGGGTGGAAATCGGGGCGGGCCCAATCGAGTTAGGTATTGTCTAACCCTGACTTTACTTTCTTAAAATTGTATTTGACCATATTTTTATACTGAGTCGGAAAAAAGTTAGTTTAACTCTTACTTTTTTTTAAATTAATATTAAGACAAATATTAGGTTAGTATCCAACTGGTTTCAGAACAGCGGATCAAGTAAAAAATGAGAGCAAAATAAGATGATTTTAAAAATTTATATATCTATTAAACATAAAAATACATGTATACTGATTTTAAAGTGAAGCTTTTTTTGGGCCTTGATGTTTCTACAGAAGGCAAGAGGCTCCAAAAATATCATGGGTCAGAACTTGTATGGAATGAAAATGTAGGATGGATAGAAAAAAGAGGGTTGGGAACGAAAAAATTTGTATAACAATTATAAAAATATATGTTGTTAGTTTTTTAAAAAATATTTTCAAACAATGTGATATTTCATTCCGATCTCATATCATCCAAGTTATAAGCAGGAAACATTACAAATAATCTACATTTTGTTTTGTTAATATTCGAGTAAAACACTATAAGTCGGGGATCCTAAAACTGATTTCCAAGTGAATTTCGGGGTGAGAGAATTCCAAACAGTCACAGGTCCTCCTGAAATGGCAAATGGCAGGTTGGAATGAAATCTCAGCCTCCCTTCCCGGCAACAATTGCAACTAGCTCTCTGTGTAAGTTGGTGGCCTGGACTTGCATCGCCAGCTTTTCCCATGCATCTTCTAGCTACTGACTGACGCCATTCACATCCAGCCATAGCCCTTTCTTCAAATTCAATGCGTGGCCCACGTGGATCGGATCCGGTGATTTATTTCACATGGACCGTGGCTGAGCGAGCAAACAACGACAGGAGCATGTGCAGTACGCAGTCAATCATTCTTGAGTCTTGACGAGAGGCCATTTCTCCTCCGCACCTCCTGTTGCACTCGCTTGCTGTAATGAATGCTTAGCTGCTACTAAAGTACTCGTAATTAAATGACGATTTTGTCTAATGCAGCTAATTAATTATATTACTCACACACCCAGCACTTCTCTGCTCCAATTCATTCCTACAGTTGATGCAATCATTAAGCCTGTCGTTGCCTGGTTGGGTGATGTTGTCGTCCACATGCATCTGGGGCTTTGTGCTTTAAATGTGGGAGAAATACATTAAGAGGCTGTTGAGAGTTTAGGTGGCATCAGAATGATATGAGAATTTAGGATGAAAGTATATTTTGAATGAAAAAGGTGCATTGAAATTAGAAGACCTGTACCCAAATTTATTTATTTTTTAATGTAGACTGGTATTTTTTGAAAATGAGAAAATTATTTTTTCGAAAACTGAAAATTTTCATTATAGTATCTCCTTTTCAATGTATTTTTAAAACATAGAGCGAATATGTTGTGCACCAAACAAATGAAAAGGTTTCCGTAATTTAAATAGTAATGAGCATTCTTCATTAAACATCAGTATATTAAAAATAAAAAAATCATAAAGAAAAGTTAATTCATAGAAACAAAACCCATGATAAGATTCTTACTACGCTGATACATATTACAGTGGTTAGTGGTGCGTGTAGACTTCAACCCAAAAGATCGGCCGAATCTTTATCATCTAAGTCGAAGATCATTCGCTTTTTTATCCGATATGATCCGTATCTCAAGTGGGATCCCACTAGCCCCATCTAAGTGGATTGTGTGAGTGTCTTGGCAGCCTTTCTTATCATGGCTTGGATTATAGCACTGCCTATTCATCATGGTTATGGTAGAGTGGGGCTGGGCCAAGATCATCCCGCAAATGAATTAGCTTGTTTTACAAGTGACTATTTTTCATAGGCATTTGATTTCATGCACGGGAGGAGGAAAAACTCTTTTTTTAAAAAAAAAAATAAATTTTGAAATGCTTTTATACAACTATTAATTTAAATATATTTAACATATGTATCATTTTTTATCTTTTTTAGATATTTTTATTTTTTTAGATTTTTAACATCGGACAAATCTCAAAAAATAGTAAAAATTGAATACACATATTCAATGTACTTAAATTAATAATTTTATAAAAAAATTAAAAAACGAGTCTTTACACCATTGGCACCAAATGACGTCCCTTTTTTTCATATTTATATGTATATATCTATTGATTATGACGATACTATGCACCCCCTGTTACTATTAGTTTACATTTGCCCATGTGTCTTTAGTTTATGCAGTAAAATTTTACCATTTTTTATTATTGTAAAATTTTTTTCAATTTTAAAGTATAAAATTTTGCCATCTTTCATACGCGAGAAGCTTGAGATGAATGAAAATTTTATTTTACGCATCTATCCATTTTAATTATTATTTAATTTCATTTTTATTTTTCAAAGAAATGTCAAATTTTTTTAAACTATCAAATTTTATAAGAGGTGCATCAGGGTGAGGCCTACGCTTTAATAAAAATTTAAAAATAAAAAAGTAATATTTCTACCATCCATAAATTTAATATATCCCCCGAGTTTTATTAATATGCATAATTTTAATTTTAATTATGAATATGATTCCCTACAAGTGTGAAGATGTATATCTGGTATTCAACGGTGAAAGAGTCTCACTTCTCCGTGTGCGTCACACAAGGGGAAAAAAATTACGAGAAAACACTCTTAGGAGGATTTTTTGTGTCAATTTACAATTTCTACTTCATTTTTTGAACCATGATTTTTAAGCCCAAAATAAGGGGTACACATGAAATGTGAATTAAACCTTGGATCATGCTTATAATGAGTAAAACACGAACACTTGTGATGGTTACAATCTTGTAAATTGCAAACAAATTAATCCGTATAAGAAATGCAAATAAAAATATTTATTTCATTTTATCTTTATATATTCTTACGGTTAATATTGTTCGATCACATCCTACGAATGATTGTTTTCCCTCTGCATTTTCCCCTTATACTTTTTTGCATTGACACAAAGTGCTCTATATACGGCATTAGGGCAGTGCCCTCATAAAAACTCTTTGTAGTGTCACGATGCTCATCAAGGTTTGAATACTGCCAAGTGCAAGTATTCGCTTCTCCTATAATAGGAGTATTACAGTTGTTTTCCTTAAGAGTGAGAATATTAACAAGATAGAAATACTTCTGTGAAACTGGGTTTTAGAGAAATAATTTCGTGAAATTCTTTTCATTTTTGAAATGTTGATCATTGATAGAAAATTTAATTCATTTATTATATTTAACATCATTTGTTTAGCTAGCAGACCAAGTTTTATCTCAAATTTAATATGTGGATAGTCATAGTTGCTAAAAAATAAGTACATTTATATGTGAATTATGAAAAACGCTTTGATCAATTCACACATATATTAGAATCTAACAATATTTTATAAGGTCATTTATCTACATATTATCGATATTTTAGATGATTTAGATATTAAAAAAACTACTTTAAAATTAATATTTTAATACTAAACTATTTTATTATGGGTGTGTTTGTTTAACATAAAAAAGTGTCAACTAAAACTTTTCAATATAAAACTTTTCACTCTCTATAATTACTCTATTTTTTAATTATTTTTTCACATTTTTCTACACAAACTATCCTACTTTTCAATCATTTCTACATAACTACCCATACAACTAACCTATCTATTTTAACTTTATTCTTTTTACTCCTCATCATTACTCATATTATATCACATCACTTTTTATTGATTTGACAACTTCTACTCCAAAAATTTTTCATCAAAAGTTTTACCTCTAACCAAACACACCCTATATTAATTTTACACATTTATATATGAGACTCATATATAGTGACATTAAAAAAATAAAAAGATTTTTAGGATATTATAAATGATGTTAATTACAGTAGATAAACAGAATTTTCTATCAACTATCAAGATTTTAAAAACAAAGGGAGTTCATACAAGCATCCTCGTTTACAATATATCTCTCCATGATGAGAATTGTGAAAATGACTAATTTGTAATATCAAGAAGTTATAACGTAGGTAATACCAATAAAAAAAAGTTCTATCTATATATGGACTATAATTATTTCTCCAATATTTAAAGAACTTTGATGTCTCGAGACACATGTAACTCCGATCCCAGGGCATGTCGAGATCAAAAATATGGTAAGAATCGAAACAAGTAAAAATTGTTACCTAGCGGTGTGCCTGTGTATGGAGGTGGAGAGAAATGCAATTGCAGACCACTTCATCGTTACGGAAGTAGAGTTCTAGACACGTATTTGTGCATGCATAGGTTTAGTATTTTCTTCTATTATCTGTATTTAAAATTCAATCCAAATACATATTATAATTCTAGCAAAAGTAGCTACGGATATATTATTTAAAAAAAATAGAAGAGAAACTTCTCGCCCGAGAAGTCTTAAGTCCGAATCTTCCGTACCTATATATGCAGGACTCTTTGTCAGTGTGCTATGGAACAGCTATAATCTTTTGAGTGTGTTCATTAATCAATTCCTGGCTGGTAGGAACGGTAGTGGACCATGTAATAAAGCGTTGCAGTGCATCACGTGCGCATCACCATACAAGCTAGCTAGGTCAAAGTTAGGTGGGCCATATCTCTTAATTCTTGCCCTTATGTGTGTGCAATAATGTGTTTGCGACTTTGCGTTGCACAAAAATATGAGGTCCCAAACCCATCACATGTTACAATTTCCACCAACCCATCAAATATGAGGTCACAAAAATATCAGATTATTGTTTTTATTTTTAACTAAAATTATATTCATTTATTTTTGTACACTTTTAAATTTTTAATTACTTCATGTCTTGTCACCTCTTTTATTTTAAAATTTATTTATGTCTTTGTCTCCAAAATTAAACAATATAATAAAGAGACTAGGTGGTTCACTTTTAATTACGTTATTGAGAGTCATCATCTTATTCGGACTTTCAGTTATACTTTTTTTTTTATATTTTCTCCAGCTTTTCTCCACTATCGACGCACAATGATTGGATGGAAGCTTAAGGCAAACGGTGAACATTTAATTGTGGGTGAACATAATTTCATACAAAAATAGAAATTTTTTTACAAAATAAATGATAATTTAAAAATTAAAAAAAAGTATAAATAACTACACTATACATGGAAAAGAGTTAATGCCGAGTGTAAGCATAACTTATCCCTATATTTACAAACACGACTACATATCTATAAACATGTAGTAGATGATAATATCCCTCACACTGAATTTCAAATATGACAATGCCATTGAGTTTTGTTAGATAGTGTGATGAAAATTTTAAATGGTAGAAATTCTCCTGTCATTTATTTCAAAAGGAATAATGCATGAACATAGAAATGATTGAGTCTTTTTTACTTTCTATTTTATATTATTTTATTGAAATTTTTATGACATTTAATTAGAGCTGCTTCTTTTTTGTTTTAGCAGGGCAATATGGTATAGTTGCATCATTTTTAAAGTTGATTTTAACTGCATTGCTATAATTTAAGGAGTAAATGTGGAGGATCCAAGCGAAGGCACATTGGCTAATGGAAGGGGACAGGAATACCAAGTTTTTCCACCGTTATACTTCAAACAGGCGTCGTTCAAACTTCTTAGAGGCATTGAAGGATCACAACGGGAGATGGATTAAGGACCAGGACCACTTGATGGATGAATCGGTAAAATATTTTCAAGATGTTTACACATCATCCTCGCCTAAGGATGCGTCTTGGGTGGAGGAGGTAATAACAAGAAGACTATCCGATAGTCAGAGTGACTGAATGACGGCACCATTGCGTACTGATGAAGTGGTGAAGGCGGTTAAAGGAATGGGCCCAACTAAGGCGCCGGGCCCGGATGGTATGTCAGCAGGTTTTTACCAGAGGCACTGGAATACAGTTGGGGCAGAGATAATTGATTGGTGCAAAAGGTTCATGGATGAGAGCAATCCAGACTAGCTTCGCAGGCACTTAGAGGTGGTAAATGCTACCACATTGATCTTAATCCCGAAGAGGAAGGGGGCCCAAATGTTAGCTCATTTTAGACCGATCAGTCTGTGTAATGTGATCTACAAAGTCCAGACTAAGGTATTGGCCAACAGACTGAGGGGGGTTTTAAAGGAGGTAATTGGAGATGAGCAAAGCGCATTTCTCCCGGGTCGTCTCATTACCGATAATATGTTAGTGGCGTATGAGGCCATCCACTCTTTAAGGAAGCGTAAGAAGGGGAGAAAACGGGAGATGGCAATCAAGTTGGATATGTCAAAAGCCTACGACAGGGTTGAATGGAACTTCATTAAACGGGTCATGAAAGCAATGAATTTCAATAAAGTGTGGATCAACTGGGTTATGTGCTGCATATCTACGGCAAGGTACAGAGTTAATGTCAACGGGTTCAAATCTTCCTGCTTTCTACCTCAGAGGGGGCTAAGGCAAGGGGACCCTCTATCCCCATACCTATTCTTATTATGTGCAGAGGGCCTTGCGGCATTGATTTCCCATGAGATGAACACGGGATCTATATATGGCATTAAACTTCATCCTCATGGTCCGACGATATCCCATCTATTCTTTGCAGACGATGCGATTATCTTTTTGAGGGCGGATGGGAGAGTCTTAAGGAAGTTTCTGGATATTCTCAATCTATATGCGGAATCTTCGGGCCAAGCGGTTAATGCGGACAAAACTGCAATCTTCTTTAACTCAAATGTGGATGGTTGTGAAAGAAGGAGTCTGTCTCAGCTACTGGGATCTGCCAGGAATGAACTTCGCCAATATCTTGGCCTTCCGGCTTGGCTTGGCAGATCTAAGACGGGTTTAATCAGAGATCTCAAAGAACGCATATGGAACCGAATTCAAGGATGGAAGGGGAAGCTTTTGTCATGGGGTGGAAAAGAGGTTCTAATTAAAGCGGTTCCTCAGGCGATCCCGGCGTACACTATGAGTATTTTTCTTTTACCTAAATCATTCTGCAACGACATAAATGGGATGTTGAGCAAATTCTGGTGGGGTGAGAAGGAAGACGGCAAAAGGAAAATGTGCTGGGTTGCATGGAAGGAGATGTGTAAACCAAAGCGGGTGGGAGGGCTGGGATTCAGGGAATTCCACAAATTCAACTATGCCCTTCTTGCCAAGCAGGTATGGAGGCTTGTTGTGGGTAACTCATCGTTATGTTTCAGGGTCCTCAAGGCAAAGTACTTTCCGTTTTTTGATATTTGGTCTTGTATGGCGAAGGCATCGGATTCTTTCACTTGGAAAAGTATTTTAAAGGCTAGGGATGTGATTCAGAAGGGATGCAAATGACGTATTGGTGATGGTAGACGAGTGTCTTTCTTTAATGACGTTTGGCTCAACTCTAAGGTGGACAAGGCGGGGCCTCTCCCAATCTCCATACCTGAGGACATTAAAGTTAGTCACTTCATTGATGCTACAACAAATTCATGGAAGAGAGAGCAGATTTTGGCGGCCGCAGGGGAGGTGATTTGGCGCCAGGTAAATTCGATTACTCTATCTCAAAAGAGGGTGGATGATTCTATATATTGGATGCATGAACCAAACGGCTCCTTCTCTGTTAAGTTGGCATATAAACTTTTATGTTCAAATGCAACGAACAAGGAATTGTCAGGTTGCTACAAGGCAATTTGGCGATTGAAGCCCCGAGCAAGGTCATTATTTTCGGTTGGCGTGTTCTCACTGATACCCTCCCTACTCTCAAGAATCTTAGTCATAGGGGACTTGAGATTGATAACTGCTGTCTTCTGTGTAAGAATGGAGTCGAAGATGCGAACCACCTGTTTTTGGAGTGTGCTATGACCTTAGGGGTCTACCGGAGGGCTGCGAGACCGAATCCCCATGGAACTTTGGTCAGAGAAATTATGGAATCTCTGGTGCGGAGGATCAATTATGACGATCTTACCCTCTTCATTTTGTGCAGCTGGAGGATATGGTACCTTCGAAACAAATTTAGGAAAGAGAACATCCAATCGAATTTTGCTGATATTTTGGATTGGTGTACTGAGTTCCTTCTCCAGCATGGGAGTGTAGGGAAGATATCGAAGTCTGGGCTTCTGGATGGTGATCTAGTTCCACGTTGGACCAAACCACCGCCGTTTTTTGTGAAGATCAACGTGGATGCGCACAGTCACGCGAGTATGGATAAGTTTGGGTGCGCAGCTGTTATTAGAGATTCACATAGTGATTTTGTCGCGGCCTCTGGTTGGAAACGAGATGGGGTAAGGGATTCACTTTTCATGGAGGCTACGGCTTTCCTTTTGGGGATTAGATGGGCAACCCAGTAGGATCTTAGACAAGTGCAATTCGAAACTGATTCCCTCATTCTATACAATTTCATATCTAATTCGGAACCCATTTCCTCTGAGGTAGGTTTTATCATTGATGAGATTAGGTCAATCCTCACTAGCAATGTCTCTTTTTCAGCTCATCATGTGCTTCGGCAGGGTAATGCAGTTGCTCACTCCTTAGCTGAATTGATTTTGGTTTCTTCTGAGGACTATCAGTCCTGGTGGGGTAATCCGCCCGTTGCTATTTGTAGAAACATTTGTACAGATAATTTTTTAGCAATGAATCGCTTGGATCACTCTCTCTCTACTCCTGTCATTGCTGACAAGGAGTAGGACTAGAGTGATTCGTTTATCAAAAAAAAGGATGAAATATTTGATCATCTGTGCCACTTTTATAAATGTATGGTCATATCTTTAAATTTGAATATAAGTTGTTGTTTTCTGAATCCTTAGAAAAATGTAGATTTGTACTCAATTAAAAAATAGACCACAATGAATTTTGTGACTAATTATAAAAAATGAAAAACTTGATCGAAGTTTTTTCCATTTATAAATTTAGCTAAGGTCATTTTCCAACACCTACCGGACCTGGCTTCCACTTATTTAAACTTCACATTTATGGCCCCTCGAGCTCATGTGGACATGTGTTCATGGCCCACAATCATGTGATACACCAAACGTATGGTCATTATAATATTAATATTGCTCGATCTCATCAAACCTGCAAACCGACTGTGGCAGCTGCTGCATTTTTCCGCGACCACACGAAGCATTTATGAGAATCTATGGACGAGGGTTGGCGGTTGCAGTTCGGTTTCATCAAACTAGTGCTTGCATTACTCGGTTGCTGATGCTCGCCCAATATATTTGTAAGATGCAAGCTCCGTCTAGATTCTCATTCTTGTGAAATATAATACTTTTAAATTTATTCGTTATTTCAAAAATCAAGGTAAAATATTAAATAAATTCAAAAAAATAATCATATAATGAAATATTTTAGTGGTGTCCACATAAATACATGTATAATTTTTTAGCCACGATTTGGTGCATTTGGGTGCACTTAGCTTTAGTGCATTCCAATGCAAAATCTTTTTTTTTTTGTAAATTTTTTTAGTTTTTTGAAATTCATATGTAAGCCTAAGTATGAATGTCCCCTATATCTATAGTTTTTATAATTTTTGATTGGTTTTAATATTTTATTTTAAATTTAAAAAATAAAAATAAGCCAAAATGGATTTTTATTTTTAAAATTTGAAAAAATATTCAAAAGCAATTTAAAATATGAAAAATATAATTTTAAAAATGAAAAAATCATATAGTACACTGACTACACTAAATCTAACTAGTAAATCACCTTGTTTAGGGGTGGCAACATAAAATTATGTTACTAAATTTATTTATAAATCTAAATTCTAACCTTAGTATTAGCCTTGATTCTATTCACAAAACCTAAATCGTAGTCCTTTGTTCTATGCAAATCAAGCTTGTAATTCAGATAAATAAGTTTTCATTTAATCCTAGGGTGATAAGTTTAAATTTTTATATGAATATATAATAATAATAACTATATAAGCAAAAATAAGAATAAATATAATTTCGAAAAAAAGAATAAATAACCTAACTAAGTTTTAAGAAATAATGTATAATATGTCTAAAAGAAATTTTAACTTTTCAAAATAACATAAACAAAAAACTAATAAAAGGAAATGTTGATATTATAAATATAGATATAGATATAATTGAAAATGATATAATTATTTATAACATAGTTTTAACATGATAAATTTATATCCAAAGACAAATATAAATAATATAAAAATATATAAGTCATCATCAACATAAGTCATTATCTATCTAAGTTTGATTAGTCTCATAGATTCCGCTATATCATTTCTAATTACCAATAATTAGGTTTTTAGTATTTTTAAATATATAAATATGAAAAACTATTTTAAACTGTTACATATAATATATATTTCGTTTTAGACATAACTAAGCCAATTTGGACTTGAATTTACTTGAACTTTAATTATATGTTCAAATTGAGTTAATTGATTTCATATTCATCAAACTTGATCTTTAAAAAGCAAGCTTTAATATTAATTTTCTTGTATTCATTGTTCAAGTTCAACCTAGTACAAGTTGCACTCCAAAAGATGAGTATGTTAAGATAGATGTAAAATGAATTTTGTACTATTATATTTTAGATGGAATGGGGACAAGGTTTTGAACCTTTTTTAATTTTCAAATCATGTGATTTTTCTTAAATCATAGCTACTTATTATATTTAATAATAGTTATTTAATTAAAGACCAAAATTTACCTTACTTCAATTGGAGCGGCCTTAGGCCTCACAAGATCGTTGTAAAATGTGAAACGTTTTAACAAAGTATTCAACGAAGCTAATTAATATTATTAAATATAATGAGTAGGTTAAATTTACAAAAAGTGATATGTTCTGATAAAAAAGGTTAAACATTTTAAGCAAGTTCTTCTGAAGTAGAATCGTGAATTGAAATTAATGGTGTTAATGGTTATGGTCTATCTATCAACTTGCTCGTCTTTATAAATAGTTTTATATTGAGATTTTTGAATAAATAGGCTATTAGTTGCTAACTCATTCAACCAATTAATTAAATAAACAAATTATGGTTGAATTTTTATAACTTATCAACTCAGTTAGTAACCCTTTTAACCTATTTTATATGTTTAACCCGTTCAACTCATTTAACTTGTTTAACTCATTAAAATTATATATATATATATAAATCTTTTTATTATTTTCCTCACTAAGTATTCTTTCAGCTACCTCATTTTTATTTTTCCGTTGTTACCTTAATTTTAATTTTCCGTTACTACTCTATTTTTTATTTCTCCTGTGCTGAAAATATTCCCACACTTTTCTCCGCGACGTTATTATCTGTTAAAGTCTGGGTCTTCAAGTCATCTATTATAAACCTCATTAACAATTCGTCAATACATTTATTAAATGAGTTATAAATAGGTTAAGTTGAAATTTTTAAAATAAATTAAGATTTAGATATTTTAAATAGGTTAAGATTAAGATTAAGCTCGAATCTGTCCAACCCAATCCGTTAACACTCCCGTATGAAATTGAACTACAGCAGGGCAGCATTAATCCTTTTCATGATGGAATGGATTCCTGGTTTTTCCATTTTAGCTGCCGTTCAATCATGGTTAAGCTAGTTGTCTGAGGTATGGACGGTGCGATTGGACCATCCGGTCTGGTTGAACTCCTGAGCCGCTGAAGGCACGGTTAAGATGAGAATTTGAGAGAAAAGCGCATAAAAATGGGCAAAAGTATATTGAAATTAAGTAAACGTCTATTGAAATTGGGTAAAAATATATTTGAAAATGGACGATTACATTCAAGTATCATCTTATTCTATTCCATCCCAACTGTTAATATGGTGATCGGTGGGACCTTTTTTCTATTTATAGGAAAATAGAAAAATTTTAAAATTGGGCTCACATTGGCCGAAAAACTTTAGCAGCAAGGCTGAAAAAACTGGAGCCCAATCCTGTGCACTCAGATGCATTCAGCCTCAATGCACCCAGGTTGAAAACTTTTTCATGAAGTTGTTAATATAAGTTTATTTAACATATGTATCAATTTTTACTATTTTTGGAGGCTTTTAGACTTTTTTTTAAATTTTTAAAAATCAGTGGCATTTTCGGTAATTTTATGTTAAATAAACCTAGATTAACCATTGTGTAAAAAAAATTTAAAAAAAAATAGGTGTAGTAAGCCCGGGTGCATAGGATTGGGCTCCGAAAAAACCTTATATATATATATGTACATATATATATATTGCATCTCATCTCAGGGTGTGTTTGGCAATTTGTAAAACTTGTCAAGTTAAAACTTTTCAATCTAAAACTTTTATTCTCTATAACTACTCCTTTTTTTAATTACTTTTACATATCTTTTTATACAACAATTCTATTTTTCAATCATTTTTACACAACTACCAATACAACTAACCTATTTATTTTAAATTTATTATCTTTACTCCTCATTATTACCCCTATAATATCACATCATTTTCTACTGATTTAACAACTTTTATATAAAAAACTTTTCATCAAAAGTTTTACAACTTCCTAAATATACCCTCAATTTATATTATATATCAAGCTTATAGATATCTTTACATTTTATCTCATTTTACCTTCCAAATTAATCCAAGTATACGTTGCAACAGGATGATAAGTGTAGACAGCATTATGAAATACAATCATTGCAAAGAAGGCGACCTCATGATGGCCCAAATCATGCGGAGGAGCTATGATGGCAAATTAACTACGAAATGATATCGATTCAGAATTTTAGGGCCGCCGGAATGTTTCGGTCAGCCCGGATTTGCACAGACAAAGAGATGGGGGAGAGCATTGGAATCTTGCAAGATGGTAGCAGAGACTTCTAAACCCACGCACGCAAGCATTTCCAAGAATATCAACGGCTAGGATTGAAGGTTTCCAACAGGAAATTCACAGGCATGCGTACTGAGCCTGCAGGCAAATGGAAAAAGATTAGGATGGAATGATTTCTTTTTTAAATATTTTTTATTATAAAAAATAATAACGTATTGTCACCATTTGCCGTGTTCATGTGTAGCTTTTTCTATTCAAGATTCACAACTACGCTTTTTTTTTTTTTTAAATCTCATTCCATCTCCCATTCCACTCCATGTTCTATGACATTCCTAAATAGCTAACTGATTATTTGGCCAAGCTTAGTTTTTGATTTTTTTTAAAAAAAAATATCAAGACACCCGCCCATTTGAAAAATACAGGAAACTAACTTAGCTAAATAACGGTTTCACATATTTTATTTTTTAAATAATTTTTTTCAATGTTTTCTTCAACTTTATGCGAGCTTAAGTGTATTTAGTTAAACTACCAAAAAATTATCATTTTTATCTTCTTATATATTCTTTTGTAAAGTTTTAAAAATAAAAATTTTCATTGATACGGTGCTCCCCACATATGAGAAATGATAAATTATTATTTTTAAAATTTTATAAAAATACATAAAAGAATCTAACATAAAATTTATAAATTTAAATATTGACCTTTGCTTTTAAGAAAGTCATTTTTATGTAACTCTTTTTATTTTTGATATCTAGATGATTAATAAAAAAAATTTACTAGCCTTATATATAGCATCATTTATATAATAGTATACTTTCATTTGTTTAGTATCGCTCTGCATGACCTTAATAATAAATATATAAAATTACATAATAAAATTATTTAGTACCAGTGCTTTTATAATCATTTATATCATAGTACTGTTTAACTAAACACACTAGGGCTTTCATAAAAGTGAAAAAAAACTTAAAAGTATATTAAAAATAGAAAATGTTTAGCTGAATAACAACCCATTGTTCAATGATATTATGATCCTCAACATATTGTCAAACCAAGAAATTCCAGTCATGTTCAGTTCAGTGCGAATAGATAAATAATATCTACAATTTTTTATTTGATTAAATTAATTTAAAATATAAATTTCATAGAAAAGATAAAAAAAATAAATTATTTCAACGAGCACATTTCCATTCATGAACTATATAGTAACACCGTCACTAGGTAATATTATTTCAAAATAATGATGTATAATTAATATTTATTTATCTTACGGTTCCTTGTGTATGAATTTTTTTTTTATATTGCATTACATTCTTATTAACGTATAATTTTTGAATGATCATGTATTTGATGGAGGATGACTTCAATCGAGAGAAAAACAAGGTGAGTATTTCTATTAACTTTGAGCTGTAAACCTTCCCCTCTACACACTCACATCAAACACATGATGAACTAAGCGGTAACTATTGACATATAAAATTGGTTCTAATTTGAGTTAACCAACCCTAATCTGCATAATACGAGTAAGTTGGATGGAAATCGACCCTAATTACAATAACTCTAACTCTACCCGTGTCTTTATCGGGCTTCAATGATCCAAGCCTTACATTTGAGCAGAACGAATTTTCAGATAAAAGGTCTAGAATGTCAACGGGATTACATTCCCCGATTCTCTTATTTCTCTTTGAATACTTTCAACGTTCATATTCATTAACCGTTTACTGTTAAAGTGCAGTTAACTAAAATATATGTATATATGTTTGTATGTGTGTGTATATATATATATGAATCATTCGAGTATATTCATCTCTTCAGTATTCCCGCTCAACTTGTAGGTTTTCTTCTCGCCTCTTTTATCTGATTCAAAAAGGATAGTTTGTAATCGTACACCCCGTCTCCCAACAATCCAACACCATAAATTACAAATAGTACGCACAAGACATGTCTGACAATCCAAAAGGTGAAAGTGCCACAGCGCCTTTGGCTTGGTGATAACATGAGGATTCTTAAGGACGGGCTCATTATCCACCATTTCCCACAATTTAACAAATTTTCACTATACCAAACGTACTCTTGGATTGCTCATAGGCAGGGCACTCAAGTTCAACCCACATAAGCAGTAAAAAATCTCAACAGCATATGATGGTAGTGTTTTTTTTTTATAAAAAAGGAAATACCCTATCCCAACTCCCTTGCACTACGAGGGGAGGGAGGGATAAGGTAATCCAAGCAATTCATAGCCAAAAAATTATCTGTATAAATTTTTTCAGAATAATTTGGAGAGGGTTACCCCACCAAACCTAACTATCCAAAAAAGATATAAATACAAAATCTACTAAAGAATATACAATAGCATTTCCTTGTCTTAACACGTGATGAGCTGAAAAGTGCTGGGTAGATGATAGGAGAGATTTGGTCTCCCCAATGATAACCCCAACAGGTGATAGTATGTGTTCATCATTCAACAGATAATTAAAGAGAATGAGAGAATTAGTTTCTATCTGTACTTTCCTCAACCTGAGCTGGAGAACCCATTTGAGTCTCAAAAGAAAAGTAATTGCTTCCATACGCAGAGGTCCCAAGGTGCCTCTTCGTCTTCAATCCTTTGCTGCAATGAAACACTTGTTAAAATCCCGAATAACAGTCGCAAAACCCAAGGAGTGGTTATCTTCATGTTTCCGTGCATCAACATTCATCTTGAGAAACCCAATTGGTGGTTTGGACCATCTTACCATCAAAGGTCGATCAATCACCCCATCCCGAATGAGAAATTTTGTCATCTTGTGTTACTCGAGGTAGTTCTCACACCAATCGATAATGTTGGTAAAAATTGGTTGAACCTTCTCTTCCCTGAGCTTGTTGCGCAAATACCACATCTGTCAGTAGTACAGGATGAAGAAAGCAAAATTCTCCGGCCTATTCTTTAAGACAAGGATACTAAAAATATCATGTACCATTGCCCAGGATGTGGTAAGTCTTACAGCTTTCAAAAAAAATCTCCCTGGTGTACTGACACCCTGTGAAAATGTAGATAGCATCCTTAGCTTTAGTTCTATAAAAAAAAACACCGATCCACTACAATACCCCTCATAAGTAAATTTCGCAGTGTTGGAAGGGCATCTTTGAATAGTCTCCATCCAAAGATGGTAATTTTACTCGATAGCTTTATCCTCCATATTGCTTTATAAATGCACGAATTGGACGAGTTGTCAACAGTCAAACTCAAAAGCCTGTAAGCGAATTTAACAGAATATATGTCATTTGGTTCATGTAGCCAGAACAATCGGTCCTCCTCATCTGTTTGGGGTAGAGGAACTTGGTTGATTTCTTGTCATCCCACCTCCCCCACGGCCGCCACAATTCTATCCATATTCCATAACCACTTACCAACATTTATGAAATGACTTACCAACACATCATCCGAGATTGACAATGGTAGAGAACCCACTTTGGCCAGTCAGTCATGAAGCCACACATCCCTGAAAAATTGCACCCGCTTCCTATTACCAATACCGTATGATGATAGTGTTGAGTGGACGAGTTGGTGGCAGCAATCACTTCAGGTGCATAGAAATGTCCACTCTATGAATGAAAATTAGAAATATTACTAGTTGTGTGTCAGTATATTGTAAAAAATTTGTAAGGATGTCTCATGACTTATTTAAAAAATACTTATTAAGATTATTGTAAATACTCATTAAAAATTGTATTGATAGATTGCTTATGCTAGAGTTCAACGTAAACTATTTTATCTAATTATGAATTGCCAGAGACAAAATGTTTGTGTAAGTTTTAACCATTTTTTATTTATTAATATTTTTATATGGATACAATCTTTTTCATTGCCTGAATTTTATATTTACATCTTAAATTTTTTGACATTCAAAATTTTCTAAAAAATATAAAATATAAAATTTGAAAAAAAATCTTACTCAAGCTCACCTATTCATGAAAAATAAAAAATAAAAAATAATACAAAAAATATAAAAAAATAAGAACAAATAAAAACATCTTGTGCAAGCATTGGGTTACAGTCAATTTCTAGTTTACATATGCCTAACCTAATGATAAAAATTGAGTTCCAAAGTTGCATCCCTAAATGTAAAACGGAAGTACCAATAATTAAAGACCCAAAGTACTTGAATTTACACAAACCATTTTCTAGCACCACAAGCATGTTAAGCATGCATGTCAAAGCAACAAATATAAACTTCAAGCATAAATGCACATGATCTCATCAATTTAAGGACATAATTAGAACTGGGTTACCTCAAGCTAACTCAAACTTAATTTCAATGGATGAATCCTAGCCTTACATTCGAACGTGAGAAAGTGACATGTTATTATTATTTGTTTGTTTATTAATGTTACTATTGCTATTATTATTTATTATTTTACATTTAAATGCTACTTTAAAGCATTTTCTTAGGTGGCTTTAAATTTTGTTTGTCCAAGCATCATGAATTGCACCATGTCTAAAATTAAAAATTTAGCGTCCTCTTGCCAATACGAACATAATCTAGTTAGTAAAAGTTTTGGCATTTGTTCAAGAGTTAGGGTATCGATCCCCACTAAAAACATCGTGTCTCTCATTCGAGAAGTGTTGATCTCCTCCTTTTACTGATGTATATTATTGTTAGTTATCAATAGAATACATATGCAAGGTAAATTGGGTAATTTGAGCTTGAATTATAATAAAAAAGTATGAATTATATTATAAAAACTATAAAAAAGATAAGCATTGGTTTTAAATCACAAAATTAGAGAGTTGTTAAAATGCTGACCAAATAGGAAAATTGGAATTCATGAAAGGCAAATTGCTTTGTATTGGTATGCTAATCTATTTTACTTGTATTACTTCCATTCAAACCAAGGCTAAGATATGACTAACTTAGATTTTTTTTTATATTAATGGTATTAGGGGTTAACTTCGAGGTTTGACTCCATAAAGAATCAAAATTAATGGCAAGTGAATATAGGCATATCTTTAAGATATCGAGCGTTATCTAAAATTAATGACAAGTGAAGTTCAAAGATGGGATAGAATGAGGATGAATTGAGGTATTACATTTCTCTGTGCATCTTTGCCTATTTCTAATACACTTTTACTTATTTTCAATACAAATTTACTCATTTCTAATATATATTTACTCATTTTAATACATTTTCATTTCACCTTCATCCAATCATAACCATCTTTGAACTATAAATTTATATCAAATGAAAAGATATTATCTTTCATGCCATTTGATTATCAGCCTTCGTCCATTTCTTGAAATTCTTACAAAACAAATCCCATAACTTAAGTTCGAATCAATGCTTAGACCCCTTTAATTAGTTTAAAATTGTTGCAAAATAAACCTTTAACATTGCTATTCATTCATAAAAAACTTTAAGCATTCAAAATCGATTCGGACTCCATTCACCATTTCATACCAACAATTGCCTCACAAGTATTACCACCGAGATTTATTTTACAGCGTTTTGGACTATGGACGGTATGGTTTGGAAATATCCGAATTACATGGTTTAATTTACAATTAAACAAAGGCACAATGCCTATTTTATAAAAAAAAAAAAATCAATCCATTCCCTTTAAAAACTTTTTTAAAGTAAATTTAAAAATTAATAGGTAACTAATATACCCACTTCGTTTAACGATAATTGCTTATATACCTAATATTATTTTACAAAATTGCATATTACTCCTATAAAGTTTCACAAAATTCATGTTAACACCTGACATTTAAAGAAAGTGCATGTGCTATTAAAGAAAAAAGGTAATTTGTAGATGTACTCGCTTAGTTTGACGTCAATTACTGATATACTCACATTATTTTTATAAATTACATATTTACCTCATAAAATTTTACCAAAATTATTTGCATATCCATAGTACCTCTTTATTGCCATAAACTATTAATACGTGCATTAAAATTTTGAATAATGATATAATAACTATATTTAAAATTGTGTTAAAATGTCACGGTTCATAAAACACTCTATTGTACAGGTAGAAGGGATTTGCCCAAGGGGGTGATATGTCAACAATTATTATGTATATATAAGTAATTTTAGCAAATCCTTATGAAGTAACATGCAATTCATGAAACGATATGGATATGTTAGTAATTAGCTTCAAAATAAGTGGGATATCAACAAATTAATCTTTTTGTTTAACGGCCATTAAATGTCAACCGTTAACATAGTTACGTAAGCAATTTTAATGAAATTTTATAAAAGTAATATGCAATTTGTAAAATAACGTAGATACACCAACAAATTACCTAAAATTCACTTAATACTCCTTTACGTCAATCTAATATTTTTGGTGGTGTAAACCTGTCGTGGGCTAGTTGGTTCACATCCAAGTAAATATGCCCGTGGTTTAAGGTTCGATTCCCTTGCATTGCGCTATCTCCCTTCAACATATAGGGGGTGTTTGGCAATGACAAAAAATTTTTACCTAAAATTTCTTAATTTAAAACTTTTCATTCTCTACAATTCTTCTATTTTTTAATTATTTTTTTACATATTCTAACGCAAACAACCCTACTTTTCAATCATTTTTACATAATTTTCTATACAACTAACTTATCTATTTTAATTTTATCCTATTTACTCTTTATCATTACCTCTATCATATTATATCATTTGACAACTTTTATTCTTCAAAACTTTTCACCAAAAGTTTTATTCATTCCCAAACACACCCATAATTCAAAAAATATTTTTTTTTCGGTTGCATGGGCAAGTCAATGCCTTCATGTGTTGCCAGCATAGAAAAATTGCAGCGGAAACTATTCCAAGTTGCTATAAATTCTAATTTACGCGTTACAAAATCATGTGGCAGACAAAGTTTCGCCCCTTTCCGTTATGTGAGTCCCACCTCCAGGAGATAGTTCCGAATTAAAAAAGTGGAGCCATTTCACCACGTTGCTATGGTCCAAAATCAGAACCGCATTGTGGCCCACTGATAACGAAATTCGATGATCCAAAACATTGGTCATATCAACACACACATGCATGCATTCCCTGCGTTCCCCGCAAAACAACAGGGATGACCAATGCCCCTAATCTGTGCGTGGGAAGTCATCGTCATTTGCGTGGAAATGCCTCAAAACTGCGATGCTCCAGCTGTTCGACGGCGACTTCGCATGGCTCCAACCCCGGGCAGTAGCAATTTGCTCTGTACTTGAAGGCTATCTAAGGACTAAGGTTCCATGCATCGCAGCCAATTCCATCCAAGAGGACCAAGACTTGAAAAATAAGGATGACAGGATTTGACTACATGAAGGCTTCAGTGGACTAACGTGAAAGTAAGACTTTTATGGGCAATACCTAACTATTTGTCAATTTAATTACCCGGTTTGAAATTTTGATAAAGAAAATTCATCGGTATCGTAATTCAAGAGAATATTTCAGTACATCCGGCCAGAACTTTCATTTTTTAAATATTTATAAAACTTTTTAATCTAAGTGTATTTAATTTATAAACTAAAATTTACCATTTTTAAAAATGTGTATATATATTTTTATTTTTAAAAATAAGTGGTTTTAGTACTTTTTAAATGACTAAAATACAACTATTTTTAAAAATAAAAAATATATACAAATTTTTAAAAATAATAAAAATTTAATACATAATTAAATATACCTAGATTAAGAATTTTATAAAAAGACAAAAAATATTTAAAAAAATTTCTAATTGAACGCAATAAAATTTCAATATATCTGGTTGTATTGAAACAAAACTCTATATTTTTATTGTTTTTCTATGATGTATTAAGAACTTTTTTAGAGATTAATTCACAAATGATGTCTTCTATTTTTATTTTATTTAATTTATGGCTAGTGACATCTAGTATACCATGTTCACTTGTTTATTTTACACCTTAATCGTATTCTTCCTTGTCACCTTCCAATAAGAAAATATATAAAAGCAATTGATTTGACATGGGTTTGGGTTCGCCATTGAAAAAATTATATATTGGACTAAGTGTGTTTGGATGGAATAAAGAGATTTTACAATTTTCATCACTTTGTAAATCTTTTATAATGACGTGAGACTTTAAATATTACGTCTAGTTATTAGGCGGAGACTGTGCATGCTTTTGCTTCTAATTACATGGTTTGTTTGAAACTGTTATGAATTTAGACGGATCAATTGGTTGGGTATACGTAACAGTTCATTAATCGTACTTTATCATCACCACCATCATCATTATTGATTATTTTATAAGTTATTATTCTAGTTTTGTTTGATTAATATTGTCCTGCCTAACATCAAAAAAATATATATTGTCCTGCATGTTGTCACATCATTTCTCATTTTTGTTCACTTTTTTTGTTCCATCTTTTCTTACTGTTTTTTCTCCTGATCTTCACCGCCATCAGACATTTGATGTCATACTCTCATCATGCATGCAAAACCTTTTCTCCAAAACAATACGAAGTGCAGTTATATCACTTTCGAGATATATCTGACTGCTGGATTTTATGCACCATGAAATCGAGTGGCTCTGTGTTGCCCAACTCAACTTTTTTACAAAGGATGGATGACCTTTTAGTCGGCTTGCATGAATTTGATAAAAGGAGCTTGCTAGCTTTCATGCCCCTATCATGAAAAGGGAGTTAGTGCAGTAGCTGACCCCACATTCTCTCTCTCTCTCTTTCTCGGATTGGAACAGACAAGTGGGAACTGTGTTGTCTCACATTCCATTATCAGTGGTGTTTGTCCAGAGCCCTAAATGAAGCAGCAACTTTTTATCTTTCCCTTCACTGGTGAAGAAAAAAGAGCGTTGTAGCTTTTG
Organism: Annona squamosa; assembly: GCA_035584095.1. Classification (NCBI taxonomy): domain Eukaryota; kingdom Viridiplantae; phylum Streptophyta; class Magnoliopsida; order Magnoliales; family Annonaceae; genus Annona; species Annona squamosa. The sequence goes on along the minus strand of JAXCLR010000063.1, from coordinate 58,783,807 downwards.
GACTCACTTGAGTTGATGCTCTAAAACCCCAGATGAAGATAACACCTGTTTCTTCACTCCAACTCCATTAATGTCTATTGTTGGGAACAGGCCCACCTTGTACTCATACATTTTGGTCCACTAGATCGAGTGAACGGCCCTGGTTTGGGGGTAGAAATTTGAAATGATGCGCATCCATGGGCAGTGCTGTTGATGGGAGATGAATCCGATGCTGGTGTGGTGTAGTATTTGCTGGGTATGATATGATTTATTTGTGGATGGGGACATGCCACCTACAACAGGTTTACTGTAGCCTGTAAAAGATGAGTTTGATACTGCATTTCACATGACGGCAAGGACACTGTACAAGCGCCCTCTTGGGGATTTAGCTGTCCACAGCATACAACTGGACATGCATAGTGGGGCAGCCTCAAACTTTTGGTGGAGCATTTTCCATCATCAGGTAGGCTTGAGCGATTGGAATTAATGTAAGCTCCACTTCATGCTTGGGTTTTTTTGTACTGTTGAATTTGGACCACTGGTTCCTCAATCTGGCGCTTGGATTGAAACAAATAAAAAAAAAAATTAAGAAGAGACACTTGCCGACAGTTGTCTATACGATGTGTACTTCCATAATGCAGAATGTCATGACTTTTTTTTTTTCCCTAAGAAATGGGTTGGCTCTCCCTTCCTATGTGTCAACTAGACATAATCAAAGTTCAAAACAGAAATTTTTAGTAATTGTGAAATTTCTCATTTCTCCTGCATTGGGAATTTTGTTACACAGTGCGGTAAAATATGCATTAAAGCAGCGTACAGGGATTTATTGTGGCGGAAATTTTTTTCCCCTTATATTTTGGATAACTCTCGTAAATATTTTTTTCTGTTGAATGTCATGACATTCATTTTATGGTACCTAATGAATGTAATGAAAATATTATTTTACAACTCAATGTTCCAAAAAATATAAAGATCCTTGAATGGAACATGCATTTGAGAAGAAAATATAATGATGTGCATCGATAATGTGAAATGTTGTATTGGAAATATAAAATATTATATTAAAGTTGGAAAAAGATAATTTACCAATTGAAAAGGCCATCTTAAAAATGAAAATACAAATTTCATTAAGTATCTTGTATCTCCTGCAATAGATTCTAACCTCCAATTTTTTCTTCTACTTACGAGAAGAAAATAGATGTGAAAACTGTGGAAATATATATATATATATATACACATAAATGCTTTAATAAAACTCTTATTCTAAGTAGTTTTTTCTATTTTAGATATTTTAATAGTCGATAAGAAATTAATTTTATCTATTATATTTAATATCATTTATAATATCTTAAAACATTTTCGCTTGTTGAGTATCATTATGTCTTACTTTCATCTGCAAATATATAAAATTAATGTAATAAAGTAATTTATTTTAAATATCAACTTTAAAGTTATTGTGCATGACCCCATCTAACGATATGTAAAAATTAACATAATAAAATAATTTAATATTAAATATTAACTTGAAAATTACGTTTTTATTTAAATTGTCTAAAATATTATTTCTATGTGAATATTCATGTGTGTGTGTATATATATATTAGATACACCCTACAAAAGAATTGAAATTAAAAGAAAATAATATTAAGGCTACATGAACAACATTGGCTTTAAAGCAAAATAATACAATTTTTACAGTAAGTACACATTAACTCGGCTATGAAAGAAATTTAAAAAAAAAAAAAAAAAACGCTGTTAAGAAATGTACTTACCAAATCTTTTCCTTTCCCTTTCAATCATCCAATCACACACCTAAGCCAAATCAAAAGATTTCGGCCAAGTGGAAATGGACAAGATAAGATTTAAAAATGCACACGCTTGCGCTTGCATTAACGGACTAATAGTAATTTATCATTCCCATTGTCGGGTGGCTCTTGAGGCAGCTTGCTCTCGCACACACGTGCGAGTCGCTTTTAATTTCATGTCCCCTTTATCGATCAGCATGCGTGCAAGATCGGAGCCATTCATCTAAGCGGGCTCGTTTTTTTTTAGATATCGTCAATTACGATCTCGTATTTGGTTTCATAAAATCGACCAAAAAATACATTTATTTACATCCATCCGTTTTCTCTTTTTCCATTTTAACCCTAATTTTTAACTTATATTTTTTATTCTGTATATCTTGGTAATTTGTCCGACCTAATTAGTTTAAAAGCGATGATACCTGGTTGTTTACGTCATCTCGATCTGCAAGACTGCGTGTGGATTAGCCGAGCCCTCACGCGCGTGGAGATCAACGAAAACTAAAGCGCGTTTAATAATTTAAGCCGGAAGACGACAAAATAGGCAAACTCGTATATGCGCGGGTCAAACAAGGTTTGACCCAGTCATGCCACCCTTTTCCTTTTCAAGGACGAAAATGCCCCTGCAGAATTGCAGATCGCAATGCAATGCCGAGGAAGAAACGCCCTCTTACGACGCGCATAACACGTGCCACCGTGAAATAAATAAAATAATCTTACAAAATTCTTTATTTCCAAAATAAACATGAAAAGCTAAAATGATTATGATAATTAGGGAGTGCTTCAAATAGTACAAAATGTAAAATTTTCGAATTAAAAGAAAACTACATGAAACTATAGATAATAATAAAAGGAAAATTTTTCAATGTTATTAAAATAATCAACAATTAAACCAATCTCAAAAATCATGTAAAATTCAGTACTAACTGCATTCCATAATGCACGTGACGTCCAGACTGAGCCTGAAAAGTTTACGTCTCTAGAGTCTATCCCGAGGACATTGGGTAGAATAAAAGGCAGGAGGTGGCACTTATGCGGACACGTGTGGGTGGGAAAAAATGTGAAAATGGGAGTTGGGGACTGCGGTGAAGTCCTTAGAAGTAATGTCGGCGGGGCCCTCACCATTTTGAAAAATCAACTGATGTTGCGAGTAGCGACGCGGAGGACGTTTCCCACAGCAGGAATGCGTTTACAATTTTACATCCACTACTGCGTACTGACTACCCAAAAAGCAAAA
>JAXCLR010000063.1:58764577-58780119 GCA_035584095.1 Annona squamosa | reverse complement strand
TTGTAAGAATGTCTCAGATCTTCAAGTATAATATGTGTTGAGATACATGTAATTAGATACCAATCAAAAAAAAAAAAGTAAATGATTGTAGGTGAAATGCGTCGATCGGATTTCATGTTATCATAGCAAAAGAGTAAAATAAATAAGATGATCTGAAAAGACATTGATATCACCCAGGTACACAAGGAAGAACAGTAGCCATGCAGGAGTCCGGTGGTACTCCAGTCTGGGGATAAATGCAGCACTGTTTATCTTGAGTGTGTTTGGTTGGGAGTAAAACTTTATATAAATTTTTTTTTTTATAAAAATTATCAAATTGATAAAAAATAATATAGTATAATATATTTAACAATAAGAAGTAAAGAGAATAAAGTTAAAATATATAGATTAATTATATTTAAAAATATAATAGTTTGTACTGAAAAATGTGAAAAAATAATTAAAATTTAGAGTAGTTATAAAGAATAAAAAACTTTAAATCGAAAAGTTTTGATTGATATTTTTTTTCCTCAAACAAATACACCCTTAATTTTAAGTTGTGATTAGGGTATATTTGATTTAAGATATATATTCATACTTAGATTATAAAAAACATCTAGATTTATTCACAAATTCACTAAAAATATAATAACATTGTAGAGAATATTTGTCCTGTGTATGAATGATATTTTGGACGCTTAAGATGTTAAAAGTACAAACGAAACTAATATAAACCAAATTGGACTATACTCAGATGTGAATTATGCATGCCTTTAATTTGGATGAACTGCAGTTTATGACCGAAACAAATGATTGTGAATACAATAAGAGGAGGGGGGTAGGTACGAACACAGGGGCGAAGCCTGTAGTTACGGAGGATTTCAGTGGTATTTCTGTTATGGGATAAATGTAGGACTGTTTCAAACCAACGTCCTTGGTGGTCTCCGCAGAGGAGAAGATGCGAGGCTCTTCGGCCCAACAGCAGGAAAATGAGGAGAGATTTTGTAGGTTTCTCTGTGGCCGGAGAGAGCATTCCAAATAGTGGCCTCACAGCCTACGGCTTTGGTATCCTCGACAGCCAGCGGGGCGGCGAGAGCAAGGTACTCTTCGTGACCCTCCCAGCCTCGGGCTCTACCTGTGCTGCACTCCCCTTTTCTCTTGCTCCCGCTCCAATCAAATCATCAGAGAAGATCAAAAAACGGAATTTAAACTTTCCAAATCGAACAATATAAAGAACAAAAGCAATTACGCGATCTAAATGCTTCATAAATTAGACAACAGGCGTGTTACAAAAAATTTTAAAGTAAAAGTTTTTGTTAGAAAAAAATTAAATTTTGAGAAAGTGATAGAAAATGATAGAGTTAATGAGTTGTAAAGTGAATAAGAGGGTGTTTCAGTGGATATAAGATTATATTCTTGAATGTAATTTGTATTTAAGATGATGGTGCAATAATGTATATTGGGAATGGAAAAGTGGTATTAAAAATTAAAAAACCATTACGGGAATAAAGATACTAATTGCAAGTATTTATATCCTTTGAAATAGGCCCTATGGCTAGAGTGTATTCAGTTCACAAAAACAATCAAAACTGTGAATAAGAATGGAATGAATAACGAATACAATAGAGATAAAGCATGAATAAAAATTAGATAAAAACCGTTGTATGGAAAAATATAAGAAATTAAGGGTACGTTTGTTTAGGGCAAAAAAGTATTAACTAAAACTTTTCACTATTCATAATTACTCTATTTTTTAATTATTTTTTCATATTTTTCTATACAAACTATTATACTTTTCAATCATTTCTACACAACTACTCATATAACTAACCTATCTATTTTAACTTTATTCTGTTTACTCTTCATCATTACTTCTATTATATCACATCATTTTCTATTGATTTGACAATTTCTACTTCAGAAATTTTTCATCAAAAATTTTACCTCTAACCAAACATACCCTAAATGGAAATATATGAAAAAATAAAAATAGAATACTTGTTTAAAAATATGAATAAATGATTGAAAAATAAGATAACAAGAAATTTTTTTATGTGAATTAATGCTGAATCATGGATGTCTGTGCTAGAGAGGAGAATTGAGGCAGGGTGTATTAGGTCAAGATTTGCCCAATCCTAACTCTAAGATTTTTTTAAAAAAATTGACCATATTTGCATATCTATCGAGATAATATTGGTTTGATTGTCACTTTTTTACATGAGTTTTTGGACAATTTGCAGGTTGACATCAGACTAGTTTCAGACACAACAAGTTGACTAAAGAACACATCTTGAATAAGATAATTTTAAAAATTTATATACATATTGAACACAAAAATACACTTATGCTAAATTTAAATGTCAAATGCTTTAATATTTTACTAGTTATCAAAAAACGTGTCATTACTAAAACAAAATATGATAAAATATAGTATGTTTTATTAAAACATGTTAATATAGAATTATATGTAATAGTTATATAGATGTGCAAATTTCTTTTTTTAAGTAAAAAATGAGAAAAAGATGAGTGAAATTTGATTCTTCTATTATTGAGGTAATTAATTATAACAAATGTTGATAATTTCAAAGAAAACAATAAGAAGATTTAGAAATAAACTTATAATTTTTAATAATTAATATGCAATGCAAATCAGGATATGGTTAACCCACCCAATCCTATTTTTGAATTTAGATTCAAATTTCTGACCTGTCCCTACAATGAGTCAAAAAAAGATTGATTTTACTTAATCAACAATGAATCAGGTTAGGGGGGTCATAGGTCGACCCGCCTCAATTCTCACCTATATTATAAACATGCACACATTATGACATATTTGTGTTAACTCTACTTGATCATATGATAATTATACAAAGAAGGAGTTTTGCAATGTATATAGGTGATAAAAAAAGGTTAAACTTATTTTTCACATTATCTTAATCATTTTACTTATTTTAATTATTTTATTTTTATTTTTATTCTTCTATTTCAATTATTTTTATAACACAACTATTAAATTTATTCTTACTTAAGTTTCATCGTGCTATTATTATAAATTTAAAAAAAAAATTCCTCTCTAATCATTTTTTCCCTTGATGCATTTACCAAATGAAACCAAGTAAATGGGCGCCAATCACCCATAATTATTTATTTTTTAATGTATATTTTTACAATTATTGTAATTTATGTTACATTTAAATTCTAAGACATTCTTACGAAATTTCAGTGAACCTACATTATCCTTGTATGTTTTATGTGGAGAAACCAGTGTTGTAAAAACCTGACCAGGAACTGGTTCAGTTTTCGGTCTGATTGCATGCGGTTCAGTTCATATGCATAAAATCGATCAAACTGTCGAACCAGCAGTCAAACCAGAATAGATGGTCAAACGGAATTCACCCGGTCGAACAGACCTCATACATATTTCAAAAAACTAAAAGCAGAAAACCCATTACTGTCAATGTTGCGCCCGCCTGCTCACTTGCTTGCCCGCCTTTTTCGTTTTTGCGTCCTCCCCCTTTTGACGAAACTGGAAACCCTGCCCATATTCTCAATGATCGGCCATAATTGATCCATCGCCGGTGAAATTGTCACAGTGCAATAGCAGCCGCACATAGCAAATTGCTCGACCTTGTTGTTCCCGTCCTTGCTCTGCATTGCTGCCATTTTTCTTCTCCTCCTCCGGTTGCTCCCGTCCCTACTGCTTTGTTCGCCAGCAAAATCGTCACGGCAGCAATAGCAGCCGCACACGACCAATTGGCTGCTTCCATCCCTGCTCCCCCATCAACCCGTCCTTGCTCTCACTTTGGAAAGGTGCCCCCCCCCCCCCCCCCAACCATGGATCTAGCATACTCTTCGTGGCTCCTCTCGCGTACGCCCTAATTCACAAGGGCACTAATAAGAGCCTGCTCCGTCTTGTCTTTTGGACAGAGCAGGTCTGTAGAGGCATAAGAGCTCGTCCTTCTACTCAAATGATGATAGTTTGTCCGACACTTGATGCTAGTGACAACACTTAGAACCACAATATTGTCACAATGCCGCTTTGCAGTAAAAGATCGAGTTTCTATGGACGTCTGATCGAGCCAGATTCATTCTCAATCAAAGTGAGCTAGAGAGAGTAGGGGGATAGTGAGACTGAAATGAAAGGGAAGGTCAAGAGGAGTCTGATTATCATATCAAAGAACTCTCGCTCCCTAAGCGATGAAAAGATCAAGCACAATGACACTGTGCAGCGCCCCGCTTTCGGTGACCAGCAAAGCTCCCTTGTTATCATCTTCTATACTTCCTCTTACCTTTCATAAGTTGTTGTGTGCTTCTTCTCTCTCTCCTACCACAAGCAATGACTCTATTTACCACATTTTCTTGTTTTGATTTCCGGTCATAATTTCTTAAGTTGAAAGGTGTTAGCATTGATTCCCCGACAATGCTTGTTTGTTAATCCTAGTAATCATTTGGATGACATGTTTTGTACTTATATTATGATTCTTAAAATCAAACATATATAATTAGGATTCATGAAAATATAATTTTATCAATATATTTATTTAAAATTTAAAAATAATTTCATATTTATAACAGATAAATATATGATACTGACGTCACATGTTCGAAGCCGTTCAAACTAGAACATCTCAAATACTGTGCTGAAACTTCGCCAGTGTAAAATCAAACTGAAAATGTGGGAACTGCTTCCCGTGTGCTCAACAAACCGCATGGCGCCCGTTGGTGCCCATTACTAATCCTTGGAAATGAAATGATTCCCTCCCAGAGAGCAGCTTTACCAACGATCGCGGGGTGGAGAATTCCGTGGTCCGCGGGCTACAAACGGGGTCAGAGAAAGGCGACGATGCGGGACCCACAGCCGGTAAGCCGCGCTTGCTCGCTCTCGCTCCCGCTCTCAGTCTCACTCTTTAAAAGGCTACCGGCATGCCGGTTTCATGGAGAAATTGGACTCCTTCCCATCTCTCTCTGCTGTCGCGAAACCGCCTTCTGCGCCCCCTTTTCTTCCCCTGGTAATTCAAAACCACTATCATCCAGCTGCTGCTTTTTCTTCTCTCCTCACCACCCCGCGGTCTCTCTACGATTCACACGTGAAATTGGCCTGCTTTCTCTCTATCTCTCTCTGATTCACACATGAAATTCACCTGCCTTATATCTGTTGAAGAAGAATTCAACGTTTTCCGTTCAAAACACATAAACATGGAGGTTTCATGTCGGAATTTTCTCTTTGCGAAAGATTACATGTCTGTCACGAGTGCTCTTTCAGTTAAGATTCTATTTTTTTTCTTTTAAATTACTCCTTTGTTTAAAAGAAAGTTACAGCTGAATCTGATTCGTTTGAATCGGAATTTCCATGTGCTTTTTAGATAGAAATCAGTTGACGAAGATATATATATTGCTATAATTCAGTCTAGAAAAATTTTGGAACTTTCATTTCACTCTCCTTCTTATTTTCCATCTAAGAGGCGGTTTTCCTCGTGCTCTCCCTCTCTCTATATTTCCGAACAGATTTAGTAGAGATGTGTTCTTTCTTGAATTCAATTGGTTTTGGGTTCTTAAATTTCTGGAAATTAATGTCGTTTTCTCGCTGATTTTGCTCGTTTTATTGGTTGGTCTTGTTCGCGTGTAGAGATTTTCGCTGCTTCTTGATAGAGATGGGCGATAAAGAAAGGTCTGAAGTTTGGACTCTCCATTTCCTGTAGAGAGGCGTTTGGAAGCTTTGGAGCTTTTGCTTACATGGTTAGTTTGACTTGGGTTTTTTCATTGAGAAATTTCGTTGTCGAATTCAGGTGAATTTTTTCTGTTTCGTTGATGTATTTCTTTATTCTTTTGTTTTGTTTTGTTTTTGTTTTTATGTTTGCCCCTTCCGTTCAATAAGGATCTAGGTGAATTTTCCTTGTGGTACTATTATACAACCGGTTTTTCATTTCTGCTGTCTATTTCTGGCTCTGCGTCCTTCTGTTCTTCAGCTCGTAACTTTCGCCCTGGTCAAATAGGCAGAGGACGAGGAGTGCGGGACTTTTCCTTTCTTCTCCATGTTCTTTCCTTCTATTGGGTTTTCTTCACGTTGACCGCACAATATCATCAGTTTTAAGGATAGAAGATGAAGTGGAGCTTAAAAAAATTGTTGAGATTTCATCTTTCTTCAATTGCTCTTGGTTTGGCATATGTGATGATCATAATGTGTAGTTTTTCTCCAGCATAAGAAGTTTCCAATCTGTTTCCTTCATAATAAGCCATTTATTCTGTGAATTGGAGTGAAATTTTTCCTTCTCTCTGTTGCTATTTTTGTTGTTTCAACTTCATTTTCTTTGTTTTTCTCCGTTTTGTTGATTTTTCATTGTTGCCCATTTCTTTGTTGTCGTTTTTGTTTTTAAGGAATCTTACAGCACAGGAAATGAAGATTTTGAGCAACTCTCTGTTATATGAACTCCTTATCTAGGTCTTGTGATTTCCGACTAGTCTCGACCGGGGGAAGGGAGAAAGCACAGCTTTGCAGTGTAGGTTCATGCTTTCATTTTCCTAGATGATTTTAATCATTTCCATGTTTTGAACAAATCATGGGTTTCTTTCTTCAATTCAGGAAAGGAACTATGATCATGGAAGTTCCGTGATTTCATTTCGTATGTCCCAAGTGATGGAATCTTGGTGCTGCGGCTCCGAAGGCAAAGGAGGAGTTTTGTTTTCTGATGAACTGGACTCACGCCCTGGTTGTATTTCAAGGAGTAGAAATGTATTTACTGGTTGGGACTTCAAGGGTGCTAGTAATTACCAAAATGGTTTGTCGGTGGACAGCCAAGGATTCATGGAGTTGAGTTTTGCTGGGCATGTGAGGAAAACACTCACTGATGATCCCATGAATGAGTTATCTAGCAGAAAGATCACTAATGGCAGGGTGGCCTCTTCTTCCTCGACTCACTATCCCAACACAATTTTTGGTGAAGTCTCCATCATAGATTCCAACAGCCGGGATTCATCACTGATAGACTTGAAGCTTGGGAGGTTAGCAGATTCCAAAGATGGTATGAGTGGTAAACCCTCAAAAGAGATTAAAGCACCACCCTCAATTGTTTCACCAGTGCCAGTAACAAAGAGAGCTCGATCTGCTACTCTGAAGGGTCACACTCCCTTCTGCCAAGTACATGGATGCAACATGGATCTCAGCTCCTCAAAGGATTACCACAAGAGACATAGAGTTTGTGAGATTCACTCTAAGACTGCAAAAGTAACAGTGAATGGCATCGAACAAAGGTTTTGCCAACAATGTAGCCGGTCAGTTTTATTCTTTTCGTGCTTTATATGAGTGTCTTGATTGTAGCATGTAGTCCAGTTGATTCTGGTTCCTTTGCTTCCCAGTGATTTTAAATAGTAACTCTTTTTGTGAAATTGTTTGGAATTAGTCTTTTAATGGTCTATACTCTTTTTGCTATGCCACCGTTTTTATGCTAGATGAATAGAAATCATCTTTTTTTTTTTTTTTTTTTTGGTTCTGTTCATCTCTTTTACACTCAATAGAATATTCGTATATTTAAATTTACAGTGGACTTGAACATCGGACTATTCTGCACTAACTACTAAGACATGATTTTGACATGGGAAATGGTCAACTGCAACTCAGCACCTACTAGGAACACTGTAAGTGGGTGGGTTGTGTGTCACGACTTGGAGGACAAGGATGAGACGAGAACATGAGATTTAAAAAAAAAATATTGTTATGTGCTAGGAACAGGAAAAGTAATATGAGAAATGGAAAAATTGTATGAAAATGAGAAAAGTAAGTTTTCATTTTTTATACAAATGAGGAAAGTGCTTTTGAGAAATGGAAAATTCTGTCCCCATTTCTATCTTCTATTTATAGTATGAAAATAATCCAGATGCCATGGATGAGCGAAAGGCTGTTCCTAAAATTATGGCGGCCTTTCTTCTTCACTTCTTCCATATAATATTTTATGCCACTGGAACTGACAGTATTCTTTGACTTCTATCAATTTGACTGTTACATAGAAAATGAAATTGCATGGATCTGGCTGTGCTTATACAGGTTCCACTTGCTGTCTGAATTTGATGATGGTAAGCGTAGCTGTCGTAAACGCCTTGCTGGCCACAATGAACGTCGAAGGAAGCCGCAGATTGATAACCACTCTGGAAGGACTGGAAAGCTATTTCCATCTTGTCATGGTAATTTCTTTTGTCAAACATGATAGCATTTTTTACATACACGTAAACAAAGGTCATGTTCATAAGACTGATCTCCCTGGAGTAGACTTTGTAGAGTTATGTATGAAAGTAAAACAGTATGTTCTTAGCCTTTGAAGAAAATTCCAGTAGAGCATCTTAAATAATGCAATTGGTGTTGAAATCCCATCCAATGCTGTGTGCATACTGTAATTCAAGGTTCATCACATCCTAAGATTTCAGGCACATGCTCAACATTTCAGACAGTATTTGAAAATTTTACTCTTATTGATAGATGCCCTATTTATGCATAAACAGACATGAAATTTGTGAATAAGACTGATCTCCCTGGGAGTAAAGTTTGTAGAATTATAAATGATGTAAAAATAATTTGTTCTGTTAAGCATTTTAAATAATATAGCATGGAAATTCATGCAATGTGAGGGAGCTCTACGCAAGATGATGGAAAATCTATCCAATTTTGCGTGCATCTTTTGATTCAAGGTTCATTACATCCTAGGATTTCAGAAACGTGTTCAATATTACTGTAGTTGATAACACAGTCATATCAATGCTAGATGCAGAATCTAGCTGTGAATTCACAGTGTCTTATTTTAGTTGATTCCTCATAGGTCAGAAACAACTGATGATAATGATAATGATAGTGTCTTATTATTATTGTTGTTGTTGTTGTTGTTGTTCCATCTGTAATCTGCCTCATAATATCTTATTTCATCTCATTTTACAAATCAAGCCTATCACTATTTTTCTACAACCAACTTACATCATGAGGGGAGGAGACCAATCCTCCTCAAACGAGAGACAAAGCTCCCACTGGGATTTGATCCCAGACCAGCTAGCATGAAGGCTGTCGCTAGTGCCTACAAGTCTATGCTTGTGTTGGCAACAAATTAATGTATTCTGACATTAGATGCTGCAAATAATGCTGTTTTTAATTTTCTCTATGTGATAGTTTTATATAGGCAAAGAATTCTTCTGGTGCCCATAATTAGATGAAGGATTTGATATTTACCCACCGTTTACAAGTATGGCATAAGCAGTTAGAATCAAAATCATTAATTGCCTAATTTGTTTAAGGTTGATGTCCTGGTCCATGGGCGATCAAGATCAAGCAGCCACATGTTATGTAACAACTCTTGTTGGCTGAAGTTTTTCTAAGAAAATTGAAGATTATGATGTTCAAAGGGGCATTTAATGTTGTGGTGCATCTCTGTCGAGTGAACCAACCCAATCCTGTCCTCCCAAACAGCAACTTAGTCATTGCAGTTGTCAGCCATAGTATCTGGAATGCTGATTACGTGTCTTGTATATAAAGGGCTGGCAAACCAGTGAGCTAAGAATAGCGTCTCACTTAGAGCCTATGTGAATTTGTACAAAATATAGACTTTTTTCTTGCCATTTACATGTTTCTCGATAAATTTAGACAGTGAAGGTGCATTAACATTCAAACTTCTGGTCACAGAAAATGAGCAGTTCATATTGTGTACTTGCCTCTGCACCCCATTCTTCTCTGCCCCCTATATCATCTTCATAAAACCATTCTCTGGCAGGCAGATGCGATCTTCTCAGTTGTGAATACTTCCATGGTTTTATTATTATACTTGCGAATATCGAATTCCACGGGTGTTGGCTGGAAATGCTGAAAATTCAAACAGATATGAAAATCCACTTGAAAATTGACAATATCAGTTCGTCTTTTATCACTACTAATTTTCTATGGATAGTTTAAGAGGCAGATGCCAAATGTTCTCAAGAAACTTGGAAGTCTTAAATTAACAGAATTCCATCCCATTATACCAAGATGGTCACTGATTTTTTTGCCGGTGTGCTGTCCTTCATAAATCTTTAAGAGTGCCTTTTATTGAGAACCTGACTGATATGCGGACCAGCCAATTTTTCAAGCTGGCTCATGCTTGAGTTTTGAAGATACTGACCTATTTGGATAGGTGTGAGAATCTTCCCAAATGTTCCGATCACACATCCATGTGTCTATGTTGCTATCCCTAAACCTTGATGCTTGTAGGTGTCTTTGGCCTGTGCTTGGTTTTTGAAGAAGTTACTAGACAGATGTGATTGTTTGGTGAGTGCATGTTCTCAACTATTACAATGTTGCATCATTACTGTCCCCTAGTTGCAGCATGCCTCATAAACCTCCGACTAACAATCATTGATTAGATCTGAGCTACTAGAACCTTTCACAGTTTAAGTCAGTTGAATTACTCTCCAGCAGGTGGCAGATTTATGGGAACCTCCTTTCCAGCCAGGGCATCATTTCTTTGTCCAGATATTTTTCCTGGTGGTGTTTTTCATGAACTAAAGGCCGAAAACAATAACTGGTGCAGGCAAGTAAAAATCGAAGATGCTGAGATTTATAGCAACACTCAGACTTCAATGCCAATAACAAACAGCCATATGTTTCCAAAGAATTCCGGCTCCTCTTTGCCTGACTTCAATGCCACACTTGGAAACCTGTACTATGAAAACAATGGGAATAGATATACACCAGATTTCAACAGTTCGCATTCCATTCAATGGCAACAAATCCACATCATTCCCTCATCAGATAGTGAAGAGTTTAGTATCTCTGATTTGACATCGTCTGCCAATGGTTTGTCTGGGGTTCCGCACTCTGGTTGTGCTCTCTCTCTTCTGTCATCTCAATCACAGAAAATGCATCCATCAGGGATCCCAATGGCTCGGCCAGTGGTCATGCAGGGCGACCTTGCTCATGACAGCGAAGGGCAATTCCCAGATAAGCTTCTTATGGGTGTGAATTCTCAGGCTTCAACCAGCGTGGCCTCCAATCGATTCTCATCTTCTGGGATGAGCTCTACGGAGGATGAACGTATGGGGGCTGTACTTGTTTCTGATGCCAGCAACACCATTAATTTTGAAGGCCATACAGACGGGCTATTTCAGGGCTGTTCTGATTTCTTGAATGTAAAGGATCCAATATCCCATGAGCATGGACAGACAGTTGATTTGCTTCAACTTTCATCACAACATGGCGCAGAGAACCAAAGGCATGGGGCTCAGGTTAAACGTGAAAATGAAGGCTTCTGTACTCGTAAGTGGACTGCAATGTCTTCTTGAAAAGTTTTCAGGAGTCGCCTTTTATGGGTCCAAAAGTTCCATCTCATGCTGATTGGGGAATTTTGCTTGTCATTCCTTGTGCATCCAGACTGCACGGCCAACATGATGAACAGTGTGTATTTCTTCAAGCAAAATGCTTTTCTTACAAAAATGCATGTTACACAAAGAAGGGGTTTGTGTTTGAAACGGATAGCAACATAAGATGGCAACCTGTGGCTAGATATTTTGGCTGCCATTTTGGCAGTGAGTATTTGCTGCTTCCATCGCTTTCATTTCATGGAAATTTTTAAGAGGGGGTGGGCTTTCTTTAGATGGATAAATGGTGCACTCTCTCTCTCTCTCTCTGAACAACCCGATCAGAAGTTCTTTCATTCTGTCTCTAGGTTTATGAACAAGCTGAGAATTCCATGACACTGTAAACATAATTAGAATCATATTTTTATTTTTCATGACGTGTCATCCATTTCTGTCATTTTGTATTAGAATCAGCCTCTGTATTTTTCACTCTGTATGTCGTCTATTTCTGTCATTTCTAGTACCTAATTCTTTCACCAATCCACTTACGTCATGAGGGCCATCTGATGCATGGTTGTGTTTCAAGCCCTGGCCTGAAGCTTTAGGATACCTCCACAAATCCAATGAGTCAGTCACGCCTGAGGAGTTCTGAGTTTCATCTCAAGCTTCACTCAAAGTGTGCGCGCGGATTTTGGAGAGAATTTGCAGGCAAGCTGGAGAGCTCCTTTGTAATTGAGAGCCTCGATCTGTAAAGAGTAGTCTTGAGAGCATTAGTATTTGATAAGCAGGCAGGGCTTCCAAGCCGCTGACAAACTGACAAATTAATGGAGGATTGCCCGACTAGTGGATTGCATGCACTACACGCGCAATGGATGCAAGATGCATAAGCATTTTTTTTTATGGTTATATTTATATACATCTCAACACATATTACATTGTAATTCTGAAATATTTTTACAAATACAGAGATACATAAGAATTAGGAATATATAGTTCCATCCTGCCAAAGGGAGATAATAGCTCCCACTCCACCTCAAAAGGAAATCGCAGCTCCCATACCATTTTTTCTGGGCCGAAATTGAAACGTGGGATTTGAACCCACGACTGCAGCCCCGCAGAAGCCTTATTATGGCTTTGGTCACCAACCGAGTGCGCCTCGGTTGGTCAAAATGCATAAGCATTGAAATAATAAAAATGGATATAATTAGCTGAAATGACAGCCCGCAAAAAGGACGCAGGAAGCTGAATTACAAGTGTGAAAATGGATGTTTTGGCAAGATTAGAATAGATTCGCAAATCATAGTGCAATAGAATCAGCGATAGCCTAGGTGGTGTTTGTGAATGTGGAATGAAAAAAAATTAGGAGATGTGGTTGAAATTTTTAAAAATATACACTTTGAAAATTATGTAATTGATAGGAAATGATAAAGGTAAAATCGGAATAAGTAAGTACGGAGAATGTTAGTTGATAGTAAAAATAATTAGAATATATGGGTAAAAGTGAAAAAATATTATTATTATTTGATGGATAACTATTCTCAAAATCGGTAATCCCACACATTCTCATCTCATACCGTAATTTTTGAATGTTAAGCATCACTTAGGAAGAGCTTAAAATTGCATACATTGTGAAGCTGTCGAAAGGAATGCATTTGGGGAGAGATGTCAACATGACAAGGGTAATGGGGTTACAATCTTATGCAATCGGGTGCACTTAGGCTTAGTATACTTGGTTGCAAATACTTATTTTTTATTTTTTTGAAACGTTTTCAAATAATGGTTAATGTAAGTGTATTTAATATATGTACAATTTTTTATCATTTTTCAAGATTTAAATATTTTTTAGACTTTTTTAAAATCTGTGATATTTTAGTAATTTTAAATTATTAAAAATATCAGTAATTTTAAAATTTTTTTAAAAAAATCTTAAAATCTCTAAAAGGTACTCTCCCCGGTGAAAAGGGCTCAGTGACAATAGACAGGCTTGTAAAGTGAATTTTGTAGATGTTAATGACTAATGTGTTATCCTTGTGTATCTTAAGTAGAAGAAGAATTTTATATCATATATTTACGTTTCGCCTTAAATCGGATACTTTGTAGTTTAACAGGTGTCCAAATTCTAGATGGTCGCTTGTAACAAAAATGAAAATTCGAAGATTTTCTTATACTTGTGCGGTCCCCAGCTCAATCTTCCGTCATGTGAATGTTTGGTATGTATTGGATTTTAAAAAATCAACTAATGTGAAAAATACAATATAAGTTCAAGAATTGTTAAATTTCACCGAATGGAAGACTTAAGTGTAGGAATGCACTCTTGAAATTTGGATTTACTTTAACCTTAACCTTAACCTTATTTATAAACTTAAATTTTAATTCTCTTTTTTAAATTCGGGCGCGCGTTGAGTTTCGATTTAGAATTCAGGTTGAAATTATTATATATATTTATGATCTATCTTGTACTTATTCAACTTTAAATCTATCATTAAAAAAAATCAAAAATGAAAATTTTCTATTTTCAAACGAAAATTCAAGAGTGCTTAAGAATATAAAGAAGACAATTTTCATTTAAACATTCTCTTTATATTAAATAGACTAGTAGTCATTTATCAAAAAAAGAGTAGGTTAGCAACCTGTTTTAAAAAATGAACACGTGCATTATTTTCCTATTATGCAGTTTAATATTAATATCATAACCATGTAAATATATAATTATGAAAAAACTTTATAATGTCAATCGTAATGGAAAAATAAGTTAAATAAGATTACAACAATTTTATTTCAAGTAGAATAAATATATAATCATTAATATCATATTGAAATAACCAAATGATAACATCATACATAAGTAGTTAAGTTTCAACACTAAGGGTGTGTTTAGTTGAGGATAAAATTTTTGATGAAAAGTTTTTGAGATATAAGTTGTAAAATTGATAGAAAATTATGTAATATAATACGAACAATGATGAAGAGTAAAGATAATAAAATTAAAATAGATAGGTTAGTTGCATGAGTATTTGTGTAGAAATAATTGAAAAGTATGGTAGTTTGTATAGGAAAATGTGAAAAAATAATTAAAAAATAAAGTAGTAACGGAGAATGAAAAGTTTTGAATCGAAAAGTTTTTGTTGAAAGTTTTTTGCCCGAACAAACACATCCTAAATAAAACATTTCAAATTCTAAAAATAGTTTTCATTCTTTTTGTCTTAAAACTACCACTAAACTAAACTTTTTTTTTAAAAAAAGAAAATATAAAAATATTATATTATATAATTAAATGCAAAGACTAATGCTTATATTGGTATACAATAAATGTGATATATACAGGGGAATGAGACGGGATTTATGTAGAGTATAAAATAAATATAAAATGTATATTATATATAATTCGTGTTTGAGTTCAGCTTAACTTGAGGCCAATCTTAAAACTACCATTAAACTAAACTTTTTTTTTCTAAAAGAAAATATAAAAATACTATATTATATAATTGAACGCAAAGACTAATGCTTATATTTGGTATAAAATAAATATAATATATGTGGGGGGAATGAGACTGGATTTATGTAGAGTATAAAATAAGGGTGTGTTTGGTTGAAGGTAATTATAAAAACTTTTCAAAGTAGAAGTTGTCAAGTTGATAGAAAATGACGGAATATGATAGAGGTAAGAATGAGGTGTAAAGAAAATAAAGTTAAAATAGATAGGGTAATTGTATGAGTATTTGTGTGGAAATTATTGAAAAGTAGGGTTGTTTATATAAGAAAATGTGAAAAAATAATTAAAAAATAAGATAGTTATGGAGAGTGAAAAGTTTACATTGACATGTTTTGTTTATAACCAAGCACACCCTAAATATAAAATGTATATTATATATAATTTGGGTTTGAGTTAGGCTTAACTTGAGGCCAATTCATTTCAATTCGGGTTGAACCCGGAAATTGGGCTTAGATTCAACATCGGGCAATTCTAATATTATTTTAAATTAAGTTTAGCAAGTCGGGTTTTTATTTTAAATTAAGTTTAGCAAGTCGGGTTTAGGTTGAACCAGATCGAGTTGCACCCCCAACATAGTAAATGAGACAGCCTAAGGGCCTGTTTGGCATGATATAAAACTCTTCTATTTGCGTAAAACTTTTCACGCAAGGAGGCCTGTGGGCAAAAACTCGTCAAATTTTTTTGTCAAATAAAAAAATCTTACCTTATTAATATATATATGGCACGCCTGATGGCACCCTGGGATCCCGGGCTTCTCGAAATATATATA
>JAXCLR010000063.1:58737211-58757664 GCA_035584095.1 Annona squamosa | reverse complement strand
TGAACGGGCGGATGGGGCGTCTGCAGGGGAGTTCGGGTGCAGTCCGAATGCACCTGAATAAATCCCTATATATATATATATATATATAAAAGAAACAAACTACCTGTACTATCAGAATGGAATGCCATTAGCAGTTTTCTTTCTCTCGCATCTCAAAATGTGGATGCACATGCCAATACGGCACATTTGCAAGTCCAAAGCATCAACTAGGAACAAGTTGGTTTGGACACAACTGATTCCATGTGGTGGGCATTAGGATTTGTGCTTCAGCGTGTATTTAAGCCTCATTGGCATGTGTTGCCCACTGGATATTAGTATGCTCTGTCTCACTTCAGTTTCTTTTTTGATCTGTCTACTTGCAGAGTCATGCAAATCGATATAAGCGATACATAGTACCAATCCTTTCAGTGCAGATGGATTTCTACATTCGGGTCTTTGTGCGCATTTTCACGTGCGTGAAATGTTTATTTCGAGTGAGCATTTGGTGACTGATTGAGCAGTATGCTCCTTTTATCATGTTATGGAGGAATTATTCGACTCTTGACTCCATGTGTGTCTGTTTGATCCCTCAGGCTGTTTCTGACATGTGATCTGAGTTACATATTGTCAAATTTATGGGCTTAACTGGATGCATCATTTCCCCTGACTTCTTAGTCGGGAAGCCACCCCCATCTCCAAAGAAATCAGGAAAAGCTAAGCTGACAAATGATCAGATAGATGGTTAAGATGTTCCAAACTGGAATACTGGTGCATTTGGTTCCCTGTGGGTTTACAATGTCAAATATCTTGGACATCTAAAGACTTTGTATGAATGGTGCCTGAGCACACTAGAACAGGAGTGGAGATTCAGGAAATGAGACTCATAGAATCAAAGTTATGCCTTTCTTTGCCATAATATTCTGTATGACTTGGATTGAATGCAGTTCTGCGAGTGCAATGAAGAACACTCCACTTAAGCTCTCATATGTGTATCAGTGTGTTGGCTGTGATTCTTTCCATTTTCAATGTCTTGGAAGGACTGTCACCAAGGTGCTTCTAATTTTTAAGTCTGCTTTAATTCTTTCTTCAGCTGATGAGATTCTCTCCAATAATTTTTTTTTTTTTTGGTTATCTGATATTCTGATTTCCTTTCCATTTACAAAACGTATGCTAACTTTTTCACTGGTTTTGATTTTTTACTTCTCAAGAATAATAGCGTGAGGTACTTGCCGGGTTTTGGACCTGTGGTTCCTCAAGAATGCAGTGATTGTGGGAAGAAGTTTAACATGGGTGGGCCAATATGGTCAGCCCCCATTCATGACCAGGAATGGGTAGCTTCTCTTTTAGCAAATGTCAGATCGATGAAGGAAAGATATCCTGCTTATGACAAGATTTCTGCTGTACTGACAACAATATCAGAGGTAGGCTACTGCCTTCCAGTGGACTCATTCTAGCATGCTCAAGATGGTATTTGCAGTTTTGTGCTTCACAATCAAACTATTGAGAGTTCAAGAAGTAAAAAAAATCATTTGGCTGTTTATCCTGTGATAGTGATGTATGAATAGTGTTTTGTTTATGTAATTACATTTTGCAGGAGCTGAATGATGTGCCTCTGTTTGTGAGCCTCCATAACTTATGTGCAACGCTCAAGTGCACCTCCCCTTCTGCAGTTATGTTTCGTTCTGCAGTTCTCAACGCAGGATACCACATCTCTGGAAGTCATGTGAATCCTTTGGGGATGAAAACAGATGCTCCAATGAGTGTAATTTGGGACATCATGCGGTGTTGGGTAAATAACATTTCTTATTTTCATTGGAAGGCTGATGTTCGGATCATGGCTTGTTAGTGGGTAAGGCAATGTGATCTACAAAGTTGTCCATCTTATTTCTGTCACTTGGTTGCATAGGTAAAGAACCATCCTGTCAAGGCACCACCTCCAGATCAGCCAGGAAGTGCTATTCTAGCTAAGGAGCCTACTCTACAGGTGCGTGTTATATCCATCCTTTTCCCATTTATTTTTATGTTTTCCATTCAATTTTATTATTTGTCGTTCTCCTACTTGTTTCCTAAATGCTGGTGACATTATCACCAGCAGTCTATGGTGTTCCTAAAATATGCATGCATCAGAAAATGGATGATCGCCATTACCCTTGAGAGCATGATTCCATGTATAAAATTCAGCAAAGATGAATTTCTGAAACCACAATAGCTAGTCATTGTTATGAGGGTACCAGGAAAAGCTGCGGAACCACATCTCAGCGTTCATATTGTTCAGACTTTTGGGTCACAGTTGGCATCTTATTATTTTCCACCATATATCATAGGATGTCTAAATAAACGGTCTTGGGCATCTGACCTTTTGAATTTTGTCTTGATCGAACTATTGACTATTAGATGCCGTACTTAGGTCATTGGCTTTTTTTTTTTTTTTTTTTTTTTTTTTAAAATAATTTCTAGTTGTGATGTGAGTATGATCATCATCTTCTTGATGTCATCTCACAGCAGTCAAATAGCCATACAATCTAGCAAACTGAGGCAGCTATTGTCTAGATTGATGCTCTGCATAGATAATAAATTGCAGTTCAGCTGTCACCATGTGCCATTGACCATTGTCCATTTATTTATGGAGCTAACTTGGGGCCATTATTAGCACTTTGTTTCATCACGTGGTAGTTAGAATCTGCAATCAAAACTGTATATAGCTGGTCTTTTGGTTACTCAATTAGTTATTACTGCTTCTGCAAGATTGCGACTAAGGTTCTGACTGGGGTTGCGTTAGGTGGATAGCTTTTGAAGAGAAAAATTTGATGAGCTCTTATTGTAGAGGCAATATTTTTGTACTTCCGCCTAATTCTCTCTAGAAAATAGGGTTAATTAGAGCTTAAAGTTCCTCCTCTTTCAATGTATCGCTGAGAGGCATGGATAAGTGCATAGGCTCCATGAAAATGCCATGCCAAATGGACCCTAAATCATCTTTAATTTCGAGCAGGCAAATTTTGCAAGAGCTCAAGCCTCCCTTAGTAGAGCTCAAGCCAAGAAGGTGGCTCGTTTCCTCCCAAATCCTGAGAGGCATTGGGGTCCTAAGGTTCGAGCTGGTCGCCAAATCACAAGCAAGCATGCATCTCTGCTGGGCCCAGAAAATATAAACGGGAACCCCCCTTGTCAACAAGATGATGAGCCAGGTGCAAAGCGGCAGAAGACGGATGATTCTGCAGCTGATTCATGACCCCGCTAATCTGTTGTACCTTTCTGAGGTCTTTTTTTTGTTTTTTGTTTTTTTTTTTACCCCTCCTGTTTTTATTTGTTTGTTTTCTTCAATTTTTGGTCTCTAGAAGCTCATTTAGTTGGGCAAATGACATAAAGCACATCCTGTATTTCTTGGATGTTAGCTTTACATTCTCGTAAGTATCTCATAATTTACTGACGTCAATGTGGCCAGCCTTTTCAAGATGAGAGTTTATTATTATTCATATATCGTTCCATTGTGTTTCATCCCCTTAGACTACACGACAGCGAAGGTCTGTAAGGCTGTGAAGTGCGCCAAGGAAGTGTGTTTGAAACTACTTGGTTGTGTTTGGCTGATGCGCTGAACTTTTATTTAAACGAGTCGTATCTATTAAAAAGCGCAAGATCAACGTAATAAAATTATTTGATTTATCCACTAAATATCAAATTATTAATTGAATATATATACATATATATACTGTCTAAAACATTCTTTCTTATGATTAACTAATTTAGAAGGCCTTCAAGATATATGCTAGATGCCCTAATTAAAAAAAAGATACATGGTAGATATATTTCAGTCGGTCGAGGGGTACAAGCCTTAAAAAAATGAGTTTACCAATGTATCTTTTTTTGGTTGTGCAGGCGACCCTGTTCGACCCGTGGCAACGACGCCAGTATTTTTTTTCAATTCTTTTTGAGTATATACTGGAAAATTTTTATAATTTTTTAAAAATTATGTACAAGAAAATTTTGTTGTTTTGATTTTTATTTATGGGAAGTATCAATATGATGACATCTGGATCAGATCGTACCATTCGATTAATCCAATTGGGGAGTGGGGGCTGCTGGCCCAGATTGGTCCAATCGGTGGGTCCAACTGGGACCCATGGCCTGGCACCGTCTTGTTACCAGCCCTACGTGATTGGTGTTTTAGTAGTTTATTGAGTATTGAATATTGTATACTTCCGTGGATAATTAACGCATATTTCAAGTCAACTTAAATGGGACCTTATCTGGGGCACCTGGGTGCGAAATTTCATATTATTATTTTTTTGAAATTTTTTCATACAGTTGTTAATCTAAGTGTATTTAATATATATATCAAGTTTTATTATTTTTGAAAATTTATAGAAGTTTTTTTTAAATTTTTGAACATTAGTGGCGAAAATGCCACTAATTTTGAAAAATCTAAAAAAATATATACAAATCTCAAAAAATGTTAAAATTTAATATATGTTAAATGCACTTAAATTAGTAGTCGTATACGAAAATTTTAAAATAATAAAAAATTAGTTTTGTACTCGGGTGCATTGAAGCTTAGTACACCTAGGTGCATGGAATCAAATACCAACTTAAAAATTCAATCCATCTATCAAGTATATAATCATTTTAGATTAAATTTTACTCGAAATTGATTAACATTTATTCGATGAATAAATAAAAAAGGATTAACATCATGGTAACTAAGCAGTTAAAAACTGTGAAATTACAAATAATTCATACATACTTTGACTATAATTGCAAATATACCTACGCCATTATAACACTGTTACTGCATCATTTCCATATGTGTATATTTGCAAATACATGCAAATAACTTTGATATATGTACAATTTTAAAAAATTAAATTAGTATACTTAATTTTTTGCAAATATACATATCTAATCTACATTTATTTACTAATATACCCACATTGTGTAGTAAGTAACCGGGTCATAACAGTATAGATATATTTGTAATTATGATTAAACCATATAGGAGTCCTTTGTGACTTCTGAAATTAATAAGTAATTTCCAATTATGATCAAACTAAGTTGAAATATTTAGAAATTATCCAAATATCTTGCATATGCTGAAACTACCCATGCAATAGACCATCGCCTCGTTCCTAAATCCTAATTCGTCTCTCTTGTTTCTCCGGTGGCCTTCAGCACACACAATTGAGCTTTTATTTTCTTCGATAGCAATCAAACACTTTCGTCTTTCGCCCGGACCTTCCAATCGCCAATGAAAAATGCAAGCAATATTTTCATTTAGAACTCTCACTTCAAAATTTCTGTTTTGTTTGTGGCTTGCAGAAGTAAAAATAGAAACCTGTTAATTTTCTGAGATTCAAAAATTACGAAAATGTTACTATGTTTAAAAATAAAAAAATATTTAAAAAATCTAAAAATGGTAAAAATTGGTTTATAAATTTAATACACCTAGATTTACTTACCCATGAAAAAAATAAAAATAATAAAAATAATACATTTTTCAGGTAGGAAAAGATCAGGCGTCTAGTAACCATCAGTAAACACATCTCGTGCTACATAGTCTTATTTGATCCCTTGAAACATGCATTAAGGAATGGAATGGTTGAATTTCCAAAAAGATTCTGTATTTGTTAAACAGTTTTGGTGTCTATTTTTACACTTTAGTAGATACAGGTTTTTTGCATTTTAAATTTTTTAACTTCTGACTATTTATATTTTAAAATTTGAAGTTCGGCCATTTGAATGTTGAAGTTTAGTCATTTGTATTTTAAATCTTAGAATCATAATTATGTTAAAAAACTAACTTTAATCCATATAAAATGATAAATACCCTCGAAGATTTTAAAAAGGAAATTTTTTACATTTTAAAATTGACTATAAGGCTTTATCTATTTTGTTTTTAGAGATTCTGATAATTTCTTCATCTTATGTACAAAATTATGATAGTTGTATATAAATGATAAAAAATTTTAAATTAAAAAATTTTAGTTTGAAAAGTTTTAGGCATTAACGAACATCCTTAATCACGATATCGGCCCTTTTGATAATAAATTTAACATAATGAGTATATTTGAGATAAGGTGAAACGTAATGGCATACTTGTAAAAAGCCTTAACAACAGGGGAAACATTTTCCTTCGCACCTGGAAGTCTCTTCGAGGCCTAGTTTTCCCGCTCTTATATAAAAACTGGCGGGTAGTAGGGAACAGCGCAGAGAGCTCGAGCCATTTCCGTGGATGGAGAGATCTGAAGACCAGAGCCCACCTGACGGCCTGGAAATCATCTCCATTGGTGCTTTGTTCAGCGGTGGACCTTGGGAGAAGAAATATTGGAGCTCTTCTAGGGTTCATTTCAGTCCCCTTCTCTCACTTTTTTACTCTTTCCTTTCGTTTTTGCTGCTTATTCAAAGCTTAGATTTTCATGGATTTATCGTTAGATATCAATTCAATTTGTTTTGTCATTTTGAAGGCTGGTAAAAGTTAGGTATTGAACATCTCAGACAGGGCCGTTCTTCTTCTGAGCTCGCCACCGTAGTTTTATCCCACTGCTGTTTTTATTAGCTGCTCTTTTGCTGTATCACACTGTTTGGCCAAGCTTACTCATTTAGATCCATAGCTGAATGCCTTTCGTGGATTAGTGAACCGGGTACGCTATACTTAGTAACCTACTGCTTCCAAAATCAATCCTCGTTATGTCCTACCAAATGCTTGTTATGTTACCAGTTGTATTGTTGGTTCATGGACCAGCTTAATTATCGGAAGCATTCTCAATATAATTGGATGCATCTAATGGTTTTCTTGGCTTTTATGGATGAATCGAGGACTAGCCTTGAAGTTCTCATAGAATCTCTATCCTCTGTGGCAAGTTTGTAGCTGGAGGAGAAAGTTCCTGAAATAAGTGTTTCATGTGCGGTTTGGGCCATCAGCTTCATTCAAAGTGACGTAGATATTATTTGGCAGGGTAAAGATCGGTACCCTTACCCAATTGGCTATCACGCGGTTCGAACTCATGCTGGTAATACATACAAGATGGAGATTCAAGAAGGTCTCAGGGGCCCACTATTTGTGGTATGTTTTCCTCCTGTGCGATTCTTTTGTAATGTTGAAGACACCACACTTTTTTAGTGTTTCTTCAATGCCTTTGTGTTCTGTTCATGTCTTATCGATTCCAGTTTGAAGCTTCTGTGATGATTGGTGTTTGAGTGTGATTTTTTGAGATGCTTTAGGGGCCTTGACTTTTAGTTTTTATTATTGATGCCTTTTTATTTTATTTTATGTCATATGTATTCTGGTTTGAGGCTTCATTGGAATATAATACTGGCCTTAATTGCTGTTTCGATGTCAGCAACTAGCTGCATTGCTTGTATTCTGATAATCTGATATTTATTTATCCTGAAGCCCATCCATTTTGGTAATCACCCAGTTGGCTGGGTTGGTAGCTATACTCGACAATCACAGAAACAGTGTTTTCATGATGTATCACTTTTCCACCACTGATTTGCTATTTATAGAGAGCTTATCTGTACAGCTGTACTGGTTCCCATCACACTTACAGACAGTAATTGTGTTTTAATCTGCAGATCACTTCCATGGAAGGAGGTTCATGTTCTGGACAAACTCCGGATATTGCCTGGGATAATTTCCAAAAGAGAAGTGGCCCACGTGTAAAAACATGGCATGCAAAGAGATTTTCATGCAAGATAGATGGAATTGAGGTATTCACTGATAAGGTTTTAATGTTTGATATATTCATTGTAGCTTCAGTAATGCAACCTGTGTGTGTGTGTGTGTGTGTGTGTGTGTCTAAGATCACTTTAAAGAACAATTCGAAAATCCATTAATGATGTCAGCAAAGTGCACCTCTGAGTCTGCATTATTGCTATGTTTTACTATTGTATGGCCAAGTCGCAAGACACCGTTTTGGATTATGTCCTTGATGTGGATGTTTTTAGCAATAACTTGCATTGATTGCCTGTTTGAAATTGTCATTTTTTGTAAAACTGAAGATAAACTCATTCAATTTTCCTTGAACCGGGTCAATATTCCTTCCTTTCAACAGTAATCAGCCCTTTAATTAAAGATTATTCTCTTATGATGAAATGCAGCTTTTTGGGTTCAGAAATCCACATGTCCAGCGACTACTCCGTGAATTAGCAGCAAACGCCAATGGAACAGCTGAACGGATTTTGATTCATCCCAGTTTTTTTAATGAAGCTTCAAACGTAGAGCAGGAAATAAGATCTCCCAAACTGCATACTTATCCTGACCTGCTCCCGTACCTGGAGAAACGACAGAGAACTGGAAAGAGAAGTAGAAAGCTGAAAAATACTGCATCCACTTCCATAGCTGGAGATACTCAATGGTTCAAGTCTCACAAGTTGTTAGCTGCTGCAAATGACCATATTGGTGTAAAAGGAAATATAGATAATCATGGAAGTAACAATCCTGCTATACTAGGCCTAACTGTTAAGAATGAAGTTGTTGATCATCGTCCTCATTCGTGGAAGAGAAGTGCTGACTCAGTGAATGATGGATTAACCTGTCCTTTGGGCTTTGAGTGCTACTATGATGGGAAACATTCAACTCTAGCATCCAACTTTCTTGATCAAAATCATTCTGTACATGAATATCCAGCAGCCACTTCAGCGTCAAATTTTGATTTTGTAAACAAGAAATTTCTCCTGGAGCCTCCAGAATTTTCCGATGATCCAGGGAAGGTATCTGCTTGTCCTAGGGAGCAAAGCAACATCATTGTGGAAGATTTTTCCAGTGATCCAGGGAATGTATCTGCTTGTCCTAGGGAACATAGCAACATCATTGTTGAAGATTCCCAGGTTGCTTCTAGGGTGTCTTTCTCTTCATCATCGCATGCAGAAGAAGGAAGAGGCACATCCTGTGATTCTCTTTCAAGTTCTGGAAAAAGTGTCTCTGATTCTGCAGGGCAAGACTTAGTAAAATCCATGATGACAGTGCTGCTTCCACAAGCGCTTCCTTTACTTAAAAAGGCCTCAAACAAGAAAAGGGTAGTGGATACAGGAGTTCCTTGCACAAAATTCAATCCATGTTTAACTATGGAAAAACCAAAATCTTCAGAGAAAAATGATGAGACAAGCCACATTGCAGATGCTGTACCCAAAGGTATGAATGCCTATCACCCATCATCACTTCTGAAGAATAGTGTTGAGGGAAATCTCCAACATTAGGACCAACATCGTTGGACACTTTCATAATTAGAAAATAAAATGTCATGATACTTTGTATTGTGCAAGGTGTGATATTCAGTAATTATGCTTTCTGATACCAATGACACCTTCTGAAATCTAGCAACTGACAAACCCTGTATGGTAAACTGAACATGATATTTTAGATAAGGTTTCCTCTTTATGCTTTGACCTTATTTCATCTCCTTTTCATTGGATATTCTCTCAATTAGCTTCCCACGCCTTAAATATCCTGATAGATTCCCATGATGAGAAATAACCAAGCACAAAGTCTGTCAGTCTGTACACAATACCTAGAAGGATTCTCTCATGGGTGGGATGCTGTCTGATGATGACTTTTTGTTATTATTGTCGTTGTTATTTACAACGCTTGTAAAGAGACTCTTTTGACATGTGTTTTTCAGGTGACCTTGCTGCCGGACTGCCAATTTCTGGATCCAATTCTGATACAGTTGTAAAAATGCAAGTTTCTGAAAGCATTCTGGCTGATTCCTCAGAGAGAGGGATCCCGTTATTGAAGTCTTTTGTTCCTGACAGCTTTGAGGAACAATATGCATGCTGTTTTATTAATCAGAGACTGCCAAATTCTGAATATGGTGAGACTGATAGAGAAATTCTCAGTAGAAGAGCATCCAGCAGTGACATCTCAAAACTTCCTGATGACATTGATGGTGCCAAGGAGTCTTCCTGTTTTTTCCATGGAAATAGTAATCTGGATGAAATAGCTACCGGGTTAAATAATCCTCTGGAAGATGATATAACTTTGGTTTCTGTCGGTCCTGTCAATCAGGCAGCTCACAGTAAACATATCCTCTTGGAAGGAGGAGACAATGAGAACAAAACTAATATGGCTAGTTATCCAATGGTTTCTGTGTCCAAAAGTATATCAGAAGGCTCTCTAGAAAATAGAATCAGTGCCATTTCTAATGGTGCTGAAAGTATAGGTGCAGTGGGGACTCTTGTTCAAGGTAATGCTCTGAATGTCGTGTCTGAGATGTCATCACAAAGCCCTGGATCAAAAAGTAGGAAGCCTAATTTTGTTGCTAATTTGAGTGTTTTATCTAAAACAAGTGTGAATTATGTAGATGCGGTTCCTCTTCAAAAGAATTTGAGAACTATGAACATGGAAATTCCTGAAACTCTCTCACATTATAGACAGAACTCTTCAGCAATAAATCTTCAAAAAATTCAAGTCCACACTGATCCTTGTACTTCAAATATTTGCAAATTATCAACAACTTTGGATGCCAGAGAAACTAACTTTGATATTGATACACAACCAACAGCCTCATGTGCCAGAGCTGTGAACTTTGATAGTGAGGAAGAGGGTCTTCCTCAAATGCAATGTTATGACGATACAATAGCTTCTGGGAGGGGTGGAAATTCCTTGAGTCATGTTTATGAAGGAGACACTGCTGCCTCTACTGAAGGCAACACTATTCCCAGTCGCAGCAGGAGGAAGAATCAAAGTGCATTTCTTCCTTCACAAAATTATGGCCCTCCTCTCTCTGAGACTATAGTTTTCAGAAATACAGAAAACAAAGTATTTGAGATGAATTCTGCTGTAAACACTTTATGTGCCACAGAAATTTGTCAAGCTAGTGCTCCTGCTGAAAACACAAACACGGAGTTGTTGAATTCCTTTAAAAGTGACCTTGAGAGGCAGCAGAATAATATGGACACACTAAAGGATATTTCTGAACCTGATGTCATGTTGTGCAATATTGCTCCTGTTGCACCACAAAACCAAGTCGTAAACAACCGCATCCATTCTCTTAGTGATTTTTGTCCATCCATTCACAATGCTGAGTTGCCTCAAGGTGATATTATCAGTGAGATGATAGTACGATGCAAACCTGATGAAAGTTGCAATGCTTTATCATTCATGGATGAAAAGGGGAGAACTTCCCCTGAAAAAGATCGAAACAATGTGCCCCAAACTCCCATTGATCCAGATCTACGTGATCTACATGACTCTTGGATGTCCGTTAGTAATGAATGCAGTACTCTTCCTCACAGTGTAATTGACTTGAAGCATCAGCCACAGGATGACATATTGCTGAAAGAGTCAAAGCCTTATAATGAGTTTGAGGAATTTGTTGAGCTTGTTGGATGCTATGTTCACTCCACACCAGTACTTTCCGTGCTGCTAAGCCGGAAGGATGATGATATCTATATTTGTGTCATATGTGGCCTTTTGAAAGAAAAGAAAAGGACACTTTTTGTTTATAAAGTCACTGCTGAGAGGCTGAGTGAAAATTGCCCTACTTTTCTTGGTTACGCTCAAATGGAGATGCTTCTTCCTAGAAAGGGTTTCAGTGAAGTAAGTTTCAAAAGGGATATAACATGCTCATTTCGTATCGGCTACTTGTGCTTCTTTGTTGTGTGCTCCTTTGTTGCATTTTGCTCTTTGTATTGGTTTCAGCATTTAAAAAATGCTACTGTGGCATCGTTTCATGGGTTCCATGATAGCTGCACTGAAATTTTATGGTATGCTGTTCCCTTTTCTATAGAGCATTTATGATCATTGACATTAACCCTTCCTGAATGGTGAGGGTATCATAATCTTGATACCAATACTCTTCCATAAGTTGCCTTAAAAAGATTAATTAATCCAGGAAGTTGTAGATATGAGCACAAAATTGGTAAAACAACTTAAGATGGTCATGATTTGGGTCTCTGCTGCCTCCATGGAAGTTCTTTCAAGTTCTTCTTGTACACTGTCTCTTTGCTTTTGTTATATTGCCTGTACTCACTTATTCCTGACTTTCTGTTATCAGGTTATGATTGAGAGATCAGGATTACAGTTCACTCCAGATGGGCAACACCTTGTATTACTTAACAATATTAAGTTACCTGGATGCAGGTTGTTTTTATTTCTGTTCTTTTGACTTACAGTTGTTAAGTTAGCTTGATGAATTTTAAGGATAGATGTTGAAACGGTTTTAACTTGCCACAGGGAACAAAATATTGATTGCTTGTGTTCATTGTGCACATCTAATTGCGGGGAAGAAAATATGGTAAAAGTTGTCCAAGTAAGAGTTGGCTATGTTTCAGTTGTGTGCAAGTTGACAGCAGATGAGGCTGTCCACTGTATATTAGTCTGTGCGCCATGCTATCTTGTTGGAGCTGAAGTAAATGGGAAACTGCATGTATGGATCATGAACTTGACATGGAGGTGATTTTTTTCTGCATTATCACCATGTCTTCAGTCATGTTTTTTCCTTTTTTTTTTGTGTTCTTTTAGAAACCAAATACCTTGATATGTTCTCAAGTTGATTTTTATACTGGAACCGGTTGGTCAGGTTACAGATAAAATGATGTGTTAATTCAATCCTCATTTCCTTACATAGGAGTTTAGGTGACTCTATGCTGAAAATGGTTGTGAGTTCATTTTCTATGTGTTTGCAGTGCATGCGTGGAGGAATTCTCTTTGCCAAGCGTTGACTATCCCTGTTCTTCTCTACTAGAATTGAAAAGAATACCAAATTGTGCTTCTCTGGTTGTTGGCCATAATGGAATTGGAGGCTTTGGCTTATGGTACATCATGATCCTAACTTTAAGATATATGTATATATTTCCAGTGGTGTTTCCATGTATCATCTTATGATTTTATACCTTTCTCGAAACATGGCAGTGTAGGCTGGCATGTGACATTGTGCTTCCACATTCAATGTCCTTGACCCTGTTGAATTTCCTTTCCTCAGATTCCTGCAGTCTAAATTCCTCTCTCAGTTTTCTGACTAATGGTCTCATGGCCATTTCATTTGCGCCGGGGACGAAAATATATTCCTCTGCAATCTTGGGACATATTCATTGTGTTATTTGCAATGTTGGAATAACAAAACTACATGACCGATTATTCTGAAAGTTTTGGTTGACTGGTCTCAAAACGTGATTATTTTCTGTTGAGCTGCTTATGTTTCTGGCAATTGACAGTCGAGGTTGTTAGTTACTATTTTAATGTGTATGCTACTCTATTCCTTCTGCTATTTATCCTTACATTTGCAGTAGGATGCTTTTTCATATTCACACAGTAAGCTGCCTATATAGTTGGGCATTCATGATCTTCAATGTTTGTGTTTATTAGATAAAATTTTTTGGGATCCATGAATGTTGCAACTTTTTATTCCTTGTGGAGTGCTTGATTTCATTTTCTTCTGATCTGGCTACTCCACCTAGAAGGTACTTTCAACCTTGAGCCCTTGTTGGGTTTCCAAAGTAGCGACTTCCAGTACTTTCCCCTGTCACACTGTCAATAACATAGCTTCCATTTCTTTCAGGGACATTTCCAAGCGTGTCCTCTTATCAAGTTTTTCTTCTCCAGTCATTTCAGTATCTCATGTCGTTCCAGTTGGTATCTTTGGTTGGGAAAAGAAATTTCCTTTTTCATCAGGTGTTGAGTTAGAGGAGCATGTCAAAGAGATCATAGGTGCAACAAATTTGTGGTTTTCAGGGAATGGAGAAACCTCTGGTGGTCTTGTGCCTAATGATGAAGATTTAGCTCTATGGCTTTTCATCTCTGCTTCTTTGGATACTGATGAACAGCTGGATTATCCGGGAAATCGCTTCAATGGTGGTTCATTTGGTCATTGGAGACTAGCAATTCTGGTCAAAAAGACGGTGATCATGGGAAGCATATTGGATCCAAGGTGATTTCATAATCTGAGACCAAGAATGGGAAAACTGCTAGAGAAGGAAAGTGGCTTATTAATAAAACTGAAAAAACATTGTGTGGCTGTATTCTGATTCTTTATTATTTCAGTCCTTGAGTGAATATCTCAATGTTGAATGCCTTCATCACTGTTTCACTTGTTAGCCTTCATACAAGATCAGTTGCCTGAATGTGGAAGCAGTAGGGCACTGGCTACTAGATGCCCTGTTGCTTATATAATCACAAGTGGACAAAACACCAATTAATTTGTTTTAGCTGCAGAATCAATGATTATTTCTTGCCAGCTCCTCCTTTCCTATAATCCTATTTATATGTTTCATCGCAGATTGTACCAGGACCTCAATCCCAAAGTCATTGAATTATTGTTGTGAATTGTCCGAAGTACAGTGTAATGAATGAGTACAATGGGGCTATATGAAAGACAGCATCTTTAATATACTGGTGTAAACTATTATTTCCATCTAGTTGGTCATTGATGGCTACATCTTAAATTTCGAAAGAGTTCAGTCAGCTTGACATGCACAGGCCATCACTGGTCCAGATGCCTGAACCAAGAGCACTTTCCCAAAACAGGCAGCTAGCTGAGGTGGTCCTTTATCCTTTAGTCTCGAGTTGCTTGGAGTGCGAGTTACTTTTTGATGGCTCAGGGACTCTGGCTTTAATTCTTAGATTCACCTATCATCGATACTCTGAAATTCCATATTGAAATGTTCTAATCATCCTAAAAGCGCTCTGGAGATGGTAGGACGAGATGTATGGTGTCCTGAAATGCTGGTGTGAACTAGCTATACTTGTAAAATTTCATCTCTGATTTATCTTCTCTTCTCTTTTTTCTTTTTTTCTTTTTGTTTTTCCTGCCATGATACTGTGCTCCTCTTAAGTTGATATGTGCTGTGTTCAGGGCAGCCAGTGCTGTAGCATCATCTGGTCACGGGGTGATTGGTACACATGATGGGTTGGTCTATATGTGGGAATTGTCGACAGGCAACAGAGTAGCTAATTTGAAGCATTTGAATGGTAAGGTTAATGTATTGATTTACAGAACATGCTTACTGATATTGACTCTTGTGATGCCTTTTAAAAGGAATTGTTATTTCAGCTTTTGTTTGATTAAGCATGCTCCGTAGGCTATATTAATATTATTTTCTGTCAAGCAAGGCATGTACAAAATTGTGCACGCCACACTGGAGGAATGTGGTGGAATGAACCTGTTACTCATGAACTTCACTACGTATTCCTTCTAGTGGATGGGTTTTGATGTGGAGTACCACCAACACAGGTGGGGAAGAAGGAACGATCCTCGTATTTAAGGAACATTGTGTTGGAATGAGAGCACATTGATTACAACAATCAACACTGCACCTCTGGACGGGAATTCACCTTGCCTTCTTAGTTTTTCTGGCAATATGAATTTTTTATATGCATGCAGTTTCATGATATTCAAAAATTTTACAAAAAAAAAAAAAAGAAAGAAAAAAGAAGAAGAAGAAGAAGAAGACAGGGAAAAAAAAAAAAGAGTAGGGGAATGGGGATCGTTCTCTGGATTTATATCTTTTGGATGTATGAGATGCTCAGGTGTCTGGATGCCACTGAAATTCATGATCCTTGTTTTTTCTTGATGACAGGTGGAGTTTCTTGCATCACTGCTGATGCAACATCAAATACACTGGCTGTTGTGGGCAAGGAATGCCAACTTATGTTGTATATTCGACCTAGAAAGGATTCGTAATTCCTATGAGAGAAATGAAGGGAAGCAAGGTTCTAGGCCATCTTGGCTGTCTGCCACTTGAGGCGCATGTTCACCGGAGGCATGTACATTTTGTAGAGTTTGTAATTCAGCCTCCTCTATTGGAATTATGTAAAAAAAAAAAAAAGTGAACTGCTAAAAATTTTGGAACATTGATAGTATAAATAGAGTATATAAAAATTTGCAATGCGTGTCTTTTTGAAATCAAATAAATACGTATGTATAAACATGATAAATGGTTTAGATTTTTATAAAATTATTTTAAAATTAAAAAACCAAGGGTAAGCACGTCCATGCTTACCTAAGTACTAAATCATTGCCCAAAAGGTAAATTCCCTCGTGAACTTACCAACAAGGATAAAGTTTTGTTTCGACAGTGTCGACATAATAACATGTATACGTGCTATCTCCGAACAGCCATTACCAAAATTGGTACTTGTACTAGTTCTTCTGGGAAAGACGAAGAAAATCCAGTCCAAAAAGTGAGACATGGATCAGGCATTCACCTCATTGCAGAATCAGAATGGTTTGCAACGAATGTTTTTTTTTTTTTTTTTTGATGAGAACTTGCAACGAATGTTAGACAACTGTTTGCTGTCATTGTGGACGAAAATTTGGAATTTTGTTACTTCGCCCATCGACATCAATTCCGGATGCCTTTAAGCAGTGATAATGTGTGTTCTGAATGAGCTACAGAAGAATTGGGAATTTTCTTATAACGAGAATCCGGTTTGAACTCCAATCAAATTCATTATCGTCTTCGGAACCTGGTACTGCTTGGAATTCATGTGGAGAATCAAGCAGCTAGAATTCATAGGTTGGAGTTTTGCTTGCATGCTAGACCAGATCGATTACGTGAGATTTTTCTTCCTTAAGGAAAGGTGTCGTTGTCTGTCCCTTCCTTCTGCATTCATTGCAATTTTTAGGGGACTATTGCTGTCACGTCACGTGACTGGTTTTTCTGCCATGACGGACTTATGGTCTCGACTCTCCACAGATGTACAGGGCCAGGTTGAGTAAGAACTGACCTAAACATATATACGCAAGGCACAATATAAAACAATTCATAGACCATTTTTCAAAATCCAACTGGAACGAACTCAATTTTGTAAAATCTGGGATGGATTCAAGTTGAAAACTGATTGATCAATTCGGTGGAACAGTTCGAATTGACAATTATATTATCTGTAATGGTGTTAATATTAAATCCAATATCATATATGTACTGATTACACATGTTAAATCAGATTGGACATTGTTTTTATCATTTGTAGTAAGCACTATAATACCCGAGAGGGTAAGGTAGACTATTAAATATGCATTTGTCGAAAAATACGCAAAGACTGATCATAGTTACTGCTTCTGGGGCGGGAAGCGGCCGGCCGAATGATTCAGACAAAGCACGGCGTGCATAGCATCGATGTGGCATGCAAACAGATGTAGCCCTTCGTCGTGCTCGTAGATCCATCTTTCATCACCGAAAAAGACCATTTATTACTACCATCGTGAAAAATCGAAAAGGGCTAAATAATAAATAAGATTACACCCACCTCTCCTCAAACAAGGAAAAAATTATGTCAAATTGCTAACCCCACAAACTCATATCGTACTATTTCTATCGCAAAAAAATACGGCTGAAAAATTATCATGGAGTCCATAGCTAGCGGAAAGAGTAGGCAAATGGGTAAAGGGATAGGAAGGAAAAGAAGCCCAAAGGCATCTCTCTTCTCTCCATGTCTCTGTCACTCTCTATTTCGCCTTAGGGGCAGCAAGGTTGCCGTTTGGGATCTCAGCAACTGCCTTCCCGGAGGAGTTGAGCTCATCCCAGGCTTCAATCCACGTTACCATGGAATCCGCAAGCTTAATGAAGTAGGGATCCACCTTACCCAGCTTTGCCTTCACCTGCTTAGATAGCTCAATGTAGCATTTCTGAACGGTGGTGCAATCCTTTGGAAGGACTACCTGTTGGAAGAATGGGATAAGCTCTTCCTGCCAGTAGATGCCGTTGTATTCCTTCTTGAGGTTGACGAAGGGGTTGCTGGCCTTGCTGTGCCATATGTATGGAAGGCCAGTCTTCACACCCCAACCTAAGTGGTCGCAGATCACCTGCAGCATCACCAATAATCAATGTTAGAAACGCCACATATTCCAAGGATAGAGAATAGCAGGTCATGATTTCGCACAAAGCATGTGAAGGTGATTTCAGCTTCGATCCAGTAGCAGGAGTTTCAAGTGGAAGGAAAAAGGAGGAAAAATCACACGCTTGCTCCCTTTAACATGGTCAATTAACAGTGCAAAAAGGAGACAATGACCCAAGATACAAGGAGGCCAAAGATCCCCCAGATGTGACAGATCAACGAATTCGGAGTAATGATTTTTCATGTTTCATATGAAACGGGTAATAGGATGCTACAAAGCAGATCTGATGTGATGTAAGTCAATTTACGTAAACAAAATGATGGGGAAAATATATGTATGTTCGAATCGCAATGGAAGCTGACCTTAGTGCACCAGCCAGCCCACATGTCATCGTAACGTCCAATTGGTTGGCCATCACCCATAAGTCCAAAATACATTGCAGGGCCAATGAGCTCACGGTTGAATCCCAAATTCATACCGCACATTGGGAACAAGGTTCCCTTAGGGATTGTCAAAACTGCATCAACAAACCTGAAAGAGGTAATGGAACATCAAAACTAAGGGGAAAAAAAAAAATACTAACACCTTCAAATTTGCACCTCAAAAGTATCAGCCGAAGCACCTCATACCTAGTGTTTCTCTCTAGCGGCTTGACAAGCTGTGTTGGAGCGTCATAGTCAGGAATGTTGAGCCACAGGCCATGAGAAACAGCAGTAGGAACACCTTCACGGAGACTGAAAGGGTATCCACGAACAAAATCTGTGCCTTCACGGAACGGATCGTACAAGGTATTAAAGAAAAAAGGGGTGGATGGGGTCAGAAGGTTTTTTATGTGCTGCTCCAGTGCGTTGATCTCTTTCCCAGAAGGATCTTTGGCAACCTAGTCAACCAAATAACATACTCAACATGAGGAAGTGATAAAATATCATCTAAGCAATGTAACATTCATCCCATAAAAACACACACACACACACACAAAAGAGGACAGGTTCTTAATTTAGACAGGTTATGCACAATTTTTGACACACTCGCACAACCGATAGCGTATACAAAGCTCGATTGGACGGCAAATGCAATAAAGTGTTTAGCATGACATTTTAAAAACAAGAAATTAAAGAAATTGCTAATGTTTCTTTCAGAATGAGGGTAAACACCTTTTTGCCACACTGCGCATAACCAAAACAACCTACAAGATTATCAGTAACATATACACAGCTCACATGCACAGCACATACAACAAGAAAAATGTCTCAGATCAACAAGCACAAGGGCAGATCAAGTGATTAGCAAGCAGCCCTGACACAAGATCAGAAATCTGACCAGATTCCGAACAACTAATCCAACCATACGATGCCAGAATCGATCCCAGGAAATATCAAACGGTCCTGCAAATACCGGTACAGTTCCACGATAGGCTGACTTGATGGATCCCGAAATCAGAACGACTGACCTATCATATTGCTGACTCAGTATGATACCAAACTCAAAATGGTCCCAACATGTACGCCAGTAAAAAAATTTTGACAAAAAATCAGCAACTTCGCATTCAGATCAGAGACTGACTACAGAATTGAAAGATCGAACGCAATCAGCAGCATGCCCAGTTAGCAGAATTGATGCCATCGACAATCGTGTAGAATTGCTGCAAGATCATTTGATCGAAGCCAATGTAGCAGTAAAAAGGAAGAAAATTTTCCTAAGATTACTGCTTTGAACTTCGTTATATGCTCATTTCGAAAACAGCGTAAGATCCAAGCCAAAATATAATTATAAAGGAAAGAAACGGATTTAGCCAGCTAAAGAAGAGGAACTCCATTACAAATCAAAACACTGAAACCCCTACAAATGTATAGATCAAGGAACAAGGGCAACACCAAACCAAAATGAGAGTAAACAGAAAAATAAACAACTCTCCCCTGCAATTTCCAGTAAAACTGGAAGGTCCAAAGAACGACCAAGAAATATCCCCTTTCGAGACTCGAAATGAAAGAATGGCGGAAAAAAAAAATCTACAAGAACCAGATAAAAATCGAGGAAAACGACAGAGTACAAAGAAAAAACCAATTTTTCAGCCGATCCAGAAAGACAAAAGCACCAGATCCGAAATCAACCATTAAGAAATTCAAGACTAAAATATTCCGAGCAGAAGCACACTCACGAAGCAGTCATCATCGATCGTATAGATATATTTCTTCTTGGAGATCATGTAGCCGAAGCATCGGCAGGCGGAATCCTTGAAGGAGATGCAGGAGGCCTTGGGCCCCAGTATCCTGTTGATGTCGTTGCGGTTGTAGAGCTCGTAATCGAATCCCTCGGGGACCTTGATCGTCTTCGTCGGATCTCCGTCCTGGACGATGATCAGATGGTAGGGCTGGAAGAAGGGCCTCCACATCTCCAAGAAATCCAGGTTCCTGATCGTCGGGATCACGATGTCGAGCTCGTCTTTCAGCAGCGGAGTCGCTGGAACGGACGCCATTGCTTCCGGGATCTAGAGAGACGAGCACCGAACGGCCGACGAGAGAGAGAGAGAGAGAGAGAGAGAGAGAGAGAGAGAGAGAGGACCGGTGTCTTGCAAAGGGCCGGCCGATGGAGAGAACACAGCAGAGTTGGGTTTTATATAGGAGTGGAGCGGGTCCCACAAAAAAGCAGCCGTTGATCACGCGGGGTGCACTTGCGGTAAGAAGATCTTGGCCATTCAATGCTAGATAC
>JAXCLR010000063.1:58718261-58737113 GCA_035584095.1 Annona squamosa | reverse complement strand
CATGAGCGTCAAAACTTAAAAAATATCTCCCGCGTTGGGGACGCTTTCAGACTAGGGGACTTTTCCGACTGGGCGCGTGCGAAAGCGAGCTTTGGCGACTAGTCTACCGCCGATGAACGGTTCCGATTGCCGGGCCTGACACGTGTGCGACTGTCATCTAGTACGGCCATCCCCGCTGGTGCTGCCGCCAGCAACAGCAAGCGTTCGTGTCGGCACGTGTGGTCCGGAAGCAGAAGGGATCGGGAGACACGTGGCAGGAGGAGGTGGCCGGCGGCTCGTTCGAAGTTCGGCCGCATGAAACATACAGACTGGCACTGCCTCTCCTCCTCCGTGGCGACTGCCTACTGGCCGCAGACGTTGCTTCCGTCGTGGACGTTTATTGGAGCGGGGCAAG
The DNA here is from genome assembly GCA_035584095.1 of Annona squamosa. Classification (NCBI taxonomy): domain Eukaryota; kingdom Viridiplantae; phylum Streptophyta; class Magnoliopsida; order Magnoliales; family Annonaceae; genus Annona; species Annona squamosa. The sequence continues at coordinate 58,736,719 of JAXCLR010000063.1, read as the reverse complement.
GCAAAGATCATCAACGGTCCAGACGCAGTAACTACGTCCGATGACGGCCTTGTCAGATTATTCGGAAAATCGACATGTAAGAATTTATCCTTGCGTTTTCCATATTTGGGGTCGATTTGATAATTGTAATATAATTTTTTTATAAAGTAAGCCAGTAGTGTAACGTAACAAGAGTAAAAAGAACAGCTTATCCAAAAAAAAAAAAGATTAAAAAGAATAATATTTTAAAAAATATTGAATACTTAGGTCGATAAGATGTTACATGGTACCAAATTTACATAAATAATGCCGTTTGGACTTTAGGTTTATTTTAATTATAGGTATATTTGGAAATGAATAAAATTTTTGATAAAAAGTTGTAAAGAATAAAAGTTGTCAACTAATGCGATATGATAAGGATAACGATGAAGAATAAATAGGATAAAGTTGAAATAGATAAGTTATTTATATTGGTAGTTGTGTAGTAATAATTGAAAAGTAGGATAATTATATAAAAAAAATATGAATAAAAGATTAAAAAATAGGATAGTCCTGGAAAATGAAAAGTTTTAGATTAAAAAGTTTTAACTTAACAATTTTTATTTATTAACAAACACATCCTACGTAAAAATTGAAGGATTTATTTTGCAAATAATGGTGGCCAGGCCCATGGGTAGGCAGATCCGCACCATTAGGGCGTTTGTTCCTCTACCTTGCTGGCAGAGAAGTTGGAAACGGGCCATGGAACATCTTCTTGCATGGAATTGGTTTCAGTTTTTTTTCGCACTAATGACAATGGGTCGGGTTCCTTTTTACACTTTCTGTTGCCGAGCTACTGAAAAGTGTGCGACCGAAAAATTTGCCAGTGGAATATTTGGTCGAGTGCAGAGACACTAGACTTTGGGATTCTAAGTTTGTGAAAGCATTGACCTGAAAATGAAAATAATGATATAAAAGATAGGTAAGCAACGAAATAATAGAAATTAGAAATTGAAAAGTGATTAGGATGCACTTACAAGATCTTCTTGAGCTGCCGTCAAAAAATACGGCCAATTCTTAGTGGATTTCGACTCAATGATTTAAAGGTGGCAGGAAGCCAAACGTAGAAGCTAGCATTGAAAATACAATATTCCCATTTCCATAATGGCAGTCCGAGCCAATCCCACTGAGCGGAAAACTGCAGTGCGTTGTTGGGGAAAAACCAGAACGGAAGAATACCGCATGCCCTTTTGCCCTTGGATTTGCACTCGCATCACAATTTTTACTCGGACCGGATCTTTTCATCCATGTGAAGAAGGAAGGAATCCACCCATACTTAATTATTATATGATCTGTACGTCTAGATAGTTGTCTATTTTTCATACCATATGCACGTGACTTGACTGCTGCAGACATATTCGGGCCATCTCCTAGCGTTGTTGGACCCAACAAACTGTTTCTTTCTTTACGACATTCATCAGTTAGCTGTCCACTGTTTTTGGCCTCAGGGGCAGATGCAGTAAGCAGTTCAATCCAAGCCATCAACAACTTCTCTCCGTCTGAGTATGCACTGATGATAATGATCATCAGGACACAAACGCTTCTTGATCTCCCAGCCCAGCCCAGCCCAGGCCGGGAGCTTCGGGTCAGATGATCTCCGCCGTTGAAACAAAATTGGTGGAATCGTCGCCGGGATATTCGGAGTCTGGGGCACGTCATCGCCGTGTTGACTTCCTGCCAGAAGGGGAATAGGCAGGCAGGCAGGCACGGGAGGGATAAAAGAAGAATTCAAACGAAGGGGACGCGTTGTTCAATGTTCACAGCTAGCGTACGATGTCCTCGGACTCGTTGCGTGAAAAGGGGTTCGACTAGACCTGGCGGGTTGAGTGGGCCACCGAATTCCGAAATGCATGATCGCCTTCTTATTACCTCCAGTGGGCGCTTGGTGGATGGATCCCAGGCCGTCCACTTGGCTGTCTTGGATTCGACCGACAATGACAAATTCCTGTGAATACTGATTCCACGGGCCTTGCCAGCCTTTCGCCTCCTGCCTTTTGGGCTGCGTCCGCCGTGCATGCCTCGCATCGCAGGCACATCCATGTCTCCCATCCCATGTGGTTGTTCGCCAAATTCATGGTTCACAGGCCACGTAACGGCAAGATCCAAGGGATCATGTTGCATTTTTAACTGCCAGATCTAGATTCCTCAGCTCGCACCGACAAATTCCTATGCCGTCGACAACTCGGCATCCGGCACCAAGTTGCCGACTAATAATATAAATGTTGCATGTACTACAGTTATTCAAAATAGTGGCTATAGTTTATCCCATAAAACTTGGGGTTATAGAGTCGATTGTGTTACAGCTTATTGGTATGATACGCGGGTGTATAGGTATTATTTCAGCTATGAGCGCCGGGGCCGGTGGAATGTGGACTCTAGTGTAGTGAAAAAATTTGAGGTTATGATTCTTGGAAGATGGAGTGGTTATATACCTTGATTGTAGACAATAAACTCATACAGGATTCGTCATTTTCAAGAACATAGTTTGTCATGTTTGATAATATATTATGTTTTCAATATTAAGGAGTGTTTGTTTATAAAAAAATATTTTAATTAAAACTTTTTTATTTTAAATTTTTCACTTTCTACAATTATTTTATTTTTTATTTTTTTTACTTATTATTATACAACTGACATATTTTTTAATCATTTTTATACAACTACATGTATATCTAACTCATCTATTTTAATTGTATTTCCTTTTTTTTCCTCATCATTATTTATATTATATCACATTATTTTCTTTCATTTTTAAAAATTTTCACACCAACAATTTTTTTTATCATAAGTTTTATTATTTTTCAAACACAGCCTAAAACTAATTAAATAAACGGGTAGAAAATTATGTTTGAATAATTCATATTTTCATGATGGATAAAGGTATTTTTATATGGAATAATAACGGTATTTTTGAAAGCCATATAAATGCAAAAAATGCAAAAAATCCAAGTTACTTGCTGTGATTACAATTCGGTTAAAAAACTGAAAACTAAAACGTAAATCCCATGAAAAAAAAAATTTGAATCACTTTAAAATGGGGTAGTTAATTTTAAAAATTGAATGCTTATAGACACAACTAATAAGCAAATCTTATTCTAAAAATGAGTGAATTTTTCACCTCAGCATGTTTAATGAGGTGTAGATCGTTGATTCTGTTTCTCGTTTAAAGGTAAGTATAGTCTATGTTTTCATTGCATCCGTTTAAAATTAAGACGGACTATGCGACAGGATAGAATTAGACGAGAATGAGATAAAATTTCACATTAAGGGTGTCTATGTATGCAAGAAAAAAATTTCAAACTAAAATTTGTTAATTTAAAACTTTTTATTTTTCACAATTATTATATTTTGTAATTATTTCTCAAATCTTTTTATACAATTACTATATTTTTAACTATTTTATATAACTACTCTGCAATTCGTCGTTACCTCTTTCATATCACATTATTTTCTACCAATGCAAAAATTTATTATACTAAAATTTTTATCACTCCCCACACACACTTTAAAAAAGAATTTCTTGTTTTCATTACAACTTTTTATTTTTCATTATATAATAGTTGTATACTTTTTTTCAATACTATTTTTCTATTATAAATATAATTTCTTATTTGTGAACAAACACCATCCTTTTTTTCATCTCACCATCTCATTGCCATCTCTTTCCATCAGCAGTCCTCCCCAATCGCCAGGTAAACATGAAAATAAGTCGTGCCATCCTTTTCATTCGAGAGCTGCAAAGAAAGCGGTAGCCGGCTCAGGCATTGACCCCACATTTATCTGTATTCTCGCGCACTCTTCCTGCTTTTGGACCGCTTAAAAAACGAAAAGGTTCGCCCTTAAAAAAGAAACAAAAATATGTGTTGAGATTTCTGTGAGAATATGTGTGTACCTTATTATATTCGTAAGAATGTCTCAAATCTTTAAGTATAATATGTATGGAGATACATGTAATTGTACCCATAAAAAAAAAACAAAAATAAAACGAAACGGTTCGCAGCCAAATGGCTCATTTTTACTTTTAGCTGTGTTTGTCGGACCCACACCAGAATCGTTATTAATGAACGTAAAAGGCTCCGTTGATTTCACGCCGTAAATTATGCAGAAGTTCCAGGCCTGTTTCGCTTTATTAACATTAGGTTCCCTGATCCGGTAGGTAACTATGTATACGTGTAATTTTCGGATAAGATTGTATTGGGTAAGTCATAAAATTTTGAATTAAAAGTTGTATGATATAAAGCTTTTTAAATACGAGAAAATAGGAGTAAAGATAGGAGGTAAAAAATAATAATGTTAAAATAAATAAATTAGTGGCACGACAGTTGTATAAAAATAATTTAAAAGTAAGATAAGTATGCAGAAAAACGTAGAGAAATAATTAAAAATAAAATAATTATAGAAAATTTTCGTTTAAAAAGTTTTAGATGTAAATGAACACACCCAAATCAAAAATGAAATGAATCAATGCTAGTAGTGGAAGTGTAGAACCGAAAGTGGCTTAATAACCAACACTAATGATAGGACTGACAAAATTAAGATGTATACTCGGTTATTCACGATCCATGCATCTACATGCATTAAAACTTTTAGTATATTTGAACGCAATTTATTTTTAATTTTTTGAAAATTTTATATAAATTATTAATCTAAATAATTTAAGTTATGCACTCAGTTTTAACATTTCTAAAAATATGTATATATTTTTAAAACTTCTAAAAATAGAAATATTTTAGGCATTTTTGCCTAATCAAAAAAAGGTCAAACTAGGAAAAACTACATTTATATACTCTACCATATCCTGTGAGCTACAAAATTCAATCAAATTTGATAATAAAAGTATTTTGGGAACATAGTTTACCTACAAGGTTTTTTTTTTCCATAAAATCAAAAGTTGTTGGTTAAAATTATAAATAAATTAGTGAATATAGCATTTTCAATCCAATTAGATCTTTGTGTTTGTCAATCATAAAAAGTTGTTCATCTAAATTTTTTTTACTTTTTATAATCATCTTATTTTGTAATTATTTTTCCTATTTTTATACAATTATCTTGTTTTTCGTTCATTTATTCACAATTATCTATACAATTGTCTTATATATTTTAACTTTATTTTATTTACTCCTTATTGTTGCTCCTTACATTTAACATTATTTTCTCATCTTTTTAAAAACTTTGACAATAAATTTTTTTAAGTTCTATCAATTCTTTTTTTTTTCAAAAAAAAGAAAAACCTAATCAATCAAAACAGCTAGCTGCAATAGAATGAGAGCATTATTAATTTGGGCGCATGGCGCCCAACCCGTGGATTGGCGTGCAAGATCCATCGGTGGCAGGGGGTTGGAAAGCAGCTCACATTTGCGATGTTATTCCTTTATTTTAAAAAACCGGCGGACATAATCACATAAACTGTAAGCAGGGGGGGGCAACCAGAAAAGGAGGGGCAAAAAAAAAAAAAAAAAAGACATTTTAAATGGAGGGACATTTGAAAGTTGCCTTTAATTTTTTTAAAAAAAGAAGCGCCGGGAGTTGGCATGGATCGGAACAAACACGTGGCGGATAGGACCTATGCCGGAACATTGAAAATTCACATGACTTCCACCCCAAAACTCCACTCTTCTCATTGATTATCATTATGCCCACCATCCATAGACATTGGAATATATATATATATATATTTGAAGATGGGTGGTCAGGACTGAGTTAACTGGATTTGATTGTATTGCGAGAAGCCTTAGGCCCTTAACCAAACAGGTGGAATTCAATACGTTGGTTCCAATGAATCAATCGCATTGGGATTGAGATTTGGTGGATGATTTTCTGTCTATCGATTCCAACTGCATTCGGACTGGGCAATGGTCATTTGTTTCTTCAAGAGTACGCATGGATTCGGTTGCAGGGTGGCAGAATGGCAGGGCCGGTTCCGGCGACAGAAATGCATGCAACCAACGTGACCGGCGAGAAGCAGCGCATGAGCGTGGAGATCACGTCCGATGCGTGATCCAAAATAACGGTCCCGAGAATACTTCTATTTTATGTCTGGCCACTTCCTTTTCTCCGAAATTCGCTCATACATCGCATGCTTTAACAGCTACAATGCTCAGTAAGATACAGGACATAATTATATATAGATAATCTTTCCTTTGCAGGGAAGCTGCATAATAATTAACAGTTCGTTTGGCGTAAATGAGCACTGTATGTAGTTAAATGTATTGATACTCTATATAATCATTTATCTATATATAAATTTTATAGCAAATGATTTACATATTAAAAAAATAATTTTAAAGTTGTTATTTATATTAAATTATTTTATTATGTTAAATTTGTATTATTTTCAAATATAATCTAGACACATATCCTATTAGGATGAAAATTAGTATAATAATAGAATCTGTAATTCTAAATACAATAAGTAGAGTAGATTATAATTTTATGATCACGTGAGTTCCATTTTGAGATAACTATAATGTAATTGTGATGTAGTAAAGCTGTACTTGAATATTTCTCTTATATACAATATATTATATGTATGCTTATGTTACAATCTTCATTTTTATTTATAAATATATTTTCCGAGCATGTTTAATCTATATACCATGTTTTGTTATTTCATAATATTTTTACATATTTATTTTTTAATTTTTACGAATTAAATTTTTTAACGGGTGAAAAATGACTTAGAAGTCCCTAAAATTGATGATTTTTAAAAATAAAAAATAAAAACGCAAAAGCATCGTAAAATAATCAAACTTGGTATATGAATTAAGTATATTTAGGAAAATAAGTTTATACAGAAAAATAAAAAATGAAATCAAAATAAAATAAAAAATAAATATTGTAACTTAAGCAATTATACAATATATTATATATAATTATGCCTTATATATATACACATATAAATATGGTGATTGGTTGCACTAGTAGAAAGTCTTGAGTTTTGGGTTCGATATTTGCTATTTGCTAAGTTTGCTTTACTTCGGTCATGGGTGGACATAGGGGTTTGCATGGATGGGGATTGCATTGCTTTGATCATGTTTGGAAGGATGGGTATCTTGTCTCCAACAAAACAAAGCGTTTGCATGGTGCGGCTCTGATGTTTGAACGGAAGGGAGCTAAAAGTATCAGACATCATCATCAACCTCTGCCTCAACTTAGACATCCTTCGCTTGTGCTTGGTTCAGATGATGACTTTCCTATTCTTTTAATGTTCCTTAACTACTGCCGACTTAAATTATAGGCAATTAGGCTTGCTCGAGTTGGATGAATAAAATTGTTAAGACCAACAAAAGTGCGGACAATTAATAACGAAGGAAGCAGCACGACGCAACTCATTAATTGAGCGATCGAAATTGGGTTAGGCCCATTGAAGTTGAAAATCTCATCTCAGCCAAACGAGAAACTGGGTTGGGTGTTGACCTTAGGCTCAGCTGGGATGTGGCCTTGCTGGGATTTTGCTCTTTATACGTGTATCGGTATTTGTTATTGTGTATAGGAAGATTTGGGGGCTCCTTCGAGTTAAAGAGTTTAAAAGCAGGGTGTTGGGAAACTGGGATTGATTAGTCATTTTCAAACAACTCCTCAAAGCAAATTATAAATCTCAATTCCCTTCTCAGCGAGGCTGATAAGAGTAACAGTACCACCAACGTCTTATCTTCTTGAAGATAAAAACATGCGGCCAAAATTCACGAGAAAGAAATGATCCCGTGCTTCTCGGGCACCCCGACTTCCAGTGTTCCTTATCTCCATCAGGACACACGCCGCAGATGCAGTTGGCCTCATGAAAGAAAACAACCTAAACCATTTATCCAGAGTCTTGTCTAGACATCCACGGATGGACTGATTCGGTGTCTTGAATGAGGATGAGCAGAGCGTGCAGCGCAATTAAATTGAAGAGAGCTGGACCAGTCTGCATTTATCGTTTTCTCAAGTGCAACTGCAAGCATCGCAATTCTCAATATTGGATTTGGTTATAGACAGACCGACATGCATGAGATGAAGAAGAAAGAAGAGGAGCAGGAGATTGAGATACTGAAGGCTGTGGCACAAGCGTGGCATGGGAGGTCTGGAAGCCCGAGGCCGATGAAAGATTACGAAACTCAGCCCACCCACGCGCAGAGTAGAATCAAACCATGCTCGCGTTTCAAGCTTGAGGCAATCAAGGAGCTGAGCCTGATCGGGTCGGGGAGCAGCAGCAGCCGGAGCACTTGGGATTTCAGTCAGTCCTTGTGCGATTCTTATGAGATTGTGACTCTGTCCAAGAAGCTGGAAGATGGGATGGTTTTGGATCACCCAATGGAGGGGCCAGGCCCGGTCTTGCGCGGGGAAAGAAGAGAGAGCAAGAGCAGCTTGCGGAACTTGTTCCGTCGGATTTCCTCGTCAAGGAGATATGATGGTGTCAAAATACCTGAACTCGATGCGGATAAAAAATAGTGTCAAGACACCTGAACTTGATGGGCATGTAAATGATGGTGGTCAAGTCAGCCGCCATTGATTTTGATTCGATTATAGCATGCCGTGAATTTTTATTGAGGGTAGAGTTCAAGTGATCTCAGTAAAAAAGCTTCTTTGGAAATTTCAGTAGAAATTGTGCTATTTAACGGGGATTTCTAACATCCCAGATAATATATTCTCCGTTGAAACTTTGGTTAATTGCATTTAAAAGCTTAGCTGAAATCGATATTATCACTTAGCCACTTGATATTGGAGGCATTAGAGCTAACTTAAAAGCTGTAGATTTAACTAGTTGCCGAAGCTTCAATACCAATCAGAGTCAAGATCACAAACTTCGAGATCATGGCACGCATAATCCAAAAGCTAATCATACATTAGAGGCACAATATTTATATAGAAAATAGTTCAATTTAAAAGGGAAAAAAAACCACATTGATAGAAATACAAATCCATTCTACTCAAAACGATTTTCAGAGATGCAGTAACGTCTCATATCCATTTCCAAAATAAATGTCTCATAGAAATCAAGGATCTTCTTGCAGAAACTTCAGCTTAGCAACATAATTCACTTTTAATAAGCCTACAGACTCGTAGATTCAGGTTAATAAGAAAGCAAGAGAGAGATGGGTGCCATTTTGGGAACTTGCTGGTTGTTATAGATTTTTTGATCAAGCTGGTTGTTACAGACTTGGACGTTTTAATTGACGGGAAGAGACGTCCCAATTAATCCGTGGAATTTGCTTGTTGTTATAGCGTCGGACATGTTAATTATGGGAAGAGAATGTCCCAATTGAAATCCAAATCGTAGACCCAAATGCATGGGATATTCTAATTAGTTTTGTGCTAATTTGAAGACAAGTACAAGCCCTGACAGTTTCCTTTGTGCTAATTTGAAGACCAAGTGCAAGCCCTGACAGATTCCTTTTTGCACAGGAAATGAAACGCCGGTTGATGAACATTCGCAGGTCGTCGTCGTCGTCATCACAGGCCATTTTATACTTAGGTAGGGTTGGCTGCACGGATTCTTTTGCATTATTTTTTACGAATTAAAACTAAATTTTTTATAATTTATAATATTTTAAAATCTTGTTTAATTACTTCTATCTTTTTTTCTTTTTTTTATCTCTCTCATTCTCATATCGCATTTTGTTGAATAAATTTTATCATCCTAACCGGTCTTCTTTTAACATGACCAAACTATCTTAATTTATTTTTTCTTATTTTATCACAAATTGATCTTACTTTTAACTTTTCTGAAATTATTTCATTTATAATTTTATCTTTTCTTGTTTTACTACTCATCCACCTTAATATTTTTATTTACACTACGCTCATTTTTTGTATGTGTTGTTCTTTAACTATACAACATTTTGTCCCATAAAGTATAGCAGGCCTAATCGCAGTCTTATAAAATTTTTCTTTTAAGGTGTATTTGGGAAGTTATAAAACTTTTGATGAAAAGTTTTATATATAAAAGTTATCAAATCAGTAGAAAATGATATGATAGTGTAGGGGTAATGATAAGAAATAAAGAGAATAAATTTAAAATAAATAGGTTAGTTGTATTGGTAATTGTATAGAAATGATTGAAAAGTAGGATTGTTGTATAAAAATATGTGTAAAAAATAATTTAAAAAAAAGCAGGTATGAAGAGTGAAAAGTTTTAGATTGAAAAATTTTAACTTGACAACTTTTTCAAATTGCCAAACATACCCTTAATTTGATAAATATTCACCTCGTAAATTGATTAATCTGTACTTTTCTGTCTAAGCAAAAGCTACATATGTTTCCATCGTCTCTAATATTTCTCCGTATTATAAGCAGATAGATCTTGCTCTTACAACTCTACCTCTCTTTACAGCATTTGATCTAGTGTTGAGTTCTGTTTGCCCTGTATTTTCTCGAGCCACGGCAGCTTTCTTACCAACCAGGAAAAATGTTTTTTTACGCAATATGGACATCTTGCAAATCTAGGGGCTGTTTCAGCAATACGGACATCTTGCAAAGCTTGGGGCAGTTTGTAGTTCAATGAAATGGGTGGAAAAAACAATAATAACAATGCGAAGGCTACAAATCTGGGAAATCATTCTTAATTCTGTTAGAATATTCCATGAATCCATGTTTCGTATGCACAGGAACAAAGAACGAAGTAGGCCAGCATGTGCAACATCCTAAAAATCCTAATAATAAGGAAATGTTGATGATTGAATTAATCAATAATTTACATAATATAGACAGACTACTCAATTGCAATTTCTTTGTTCTCCTTTTATCTGCATTTTGGTGTGGATACTTGAGATGGCATTCTCAATCTTCTCACTCTTCACTACGTGACACATACAAGGGCAGCTGTTCCTTTCTGTCATTATAGTTGATTTGGGCTGTGTTACATCGGTTTTCAGAATTACCTTCCCATGCAAAAAATGGAAGAAAGTCAACTAAAACTGGCAATGAACTGACAAAACTGGAAGAAATCTAAATTTCATTTCTTATTCATCTACTCTGGTATTCCTGTGAACCTACATTCTTTTGCCAGGTGTACATGTATAGTAATTCAGTAATCCCGAACTCTTATGTGCAGTCCATTTGGTGCTTCTACTCTTGGAAATTTCAGCAACCTATCTCCACCAATTTCTTCCCATCTGCAACAAGAATATTGCAACAACATATTGAGTTAGTAAGGCAGCAACATTTGCCCAAAGAATGCAACTTTCTCAACGATGCAAAGAATGATGGCTGGGGATCTACAGGATTCATAGACAGGTTTCATCCTTCTTGTGCTCTTAGCCATCCACTTGCTTTGTATTGCAATGGCTTTTTCCAAGCCAAGTATCAAAGGTAATTCATCAAACTGAATTACCTGAAAACGCGTGCCTTTTCATGCCTTTTGAAATTGTCAGAACAGAACACTAAAGAATCGTATAGGGTAAATGCCAAGAAAAATAACGCATCAGACCTGTAGCTCGTTACAAAGTAGTGAAGAAATGTTGTAATTTCAACTATTCCCAATTCCTTCCCAGGACATAGCCTGCTTCCACCTCCAAACATCATGAAATACTGCTTTGCTTCCAAGCTCTTAGAGTCCTGATGATCGAACTAGTGTGTCAAACATCTCTCAAACAAGTACCTCATTTATGCATCCAAACCATGCCTAATACATTTAAAACAAAGCCTATGCTTGCTTACCAGCCATCTCCATGGGTTAAATGTTAGTGGGTCCGGATAAAGAAAAGGATCATAATTGGTCTCCCTTGTATAAACATAGATTTTCCACCCTTTTGGAATGACAAATCCTGAAAAGAGAATGTTAAGAATTATTCATTTTTGTTGATAGGATCAGAAAACTCCTGAAAGATGCTGTCAAGGATAAATTATTTTTACACCAGAAGCCAAACCACTCAAAGAAGGATATGGGCTAGAATTTTAAGGACTGTCACCAACATGCAGAGCAGCGTACGAATAGTGGATGCTTCTGTAATTTGACAGGTCACCCCAAACATGAGCCATAAACCGACAGTTGCCTCTGGGTATTTTAGCAAGAGTAATTTGCTCATGTTCAGGCAACCATCCTCTTTCTGGCTCTCGTTAAATGTACACCAAGATCTTGCTTATGGCCCATTCACACAGGAACCCCATATGCGAATGGACAATGACATCAGTTTCTTAAACTATTAAAGCTCATGAGGCTTGAGTAACGACAAGTAGTTGTCATTATTCACATTGTGTCCAAGAAGAAAACTGGAAAATCATTCCAAGGCTCCAAAACCCACCCTTCATTTCCATTTCTTCAGTGGTTTTCCTCAGCACCCCATTAACAATTGTTGCTATTCTCATCGTCTCCAAGATCACCTGCAAAACTAAATTGTTAGCTTCTTTCATGAGATTCTATACCATAGATATTCAAGCAGTGCCCAAACAAGCTTAATTGCACATCTTTGGTCACAGTGGAGGACCCCAATAAATTGTGACATCTTTAATATGCCAACACAGTGGCTAAGTAGGTTCGAATTCCTACAATGGCAAATACTCATGCTGAGGCTCATCTTCTTGGAGGATCAAAGGTTCCATAACATGGTTTGCTCGATGTTGTTTATGAAGACATCAATTGAGCAGGTTGTATTTCAATACAGGCAACTGTTCAAATAGATAACTCACTGCACGAGTGAAGTTCATAGACTTGTAATCATTCCAGTCAATTGCATCCTGCGGTGCTTTGCGTTTTCTGATTTCGATATGCTCTTTCTGCGTGACAGGAAAAGTTTCACAGATGTCAGAGAGGAACAAAAAACAATTGTGGAAATTAAAAACTGCAATCAAATATCATCTACAATAGAACCTAATAGTCCAATTAAGTAAACTTCTAATTTGTGAATTAAGTTTACTAGTGTGATCAAGTGGAGAGGACAAATTTCTCCAAGTAGCATTAACGTTGCAATTGTTGCATTTCAAAGTTGGCCTCAGAACCTATGCAATTGGGAATTCAAGGTCTGCTCCCTCAAAATACTAAGAAAATTCATCGTTGATATTAATTAACATCGAATGTTTTTATCATTTAATTTGCTCGTGCGTCCAAGAATAAATGCATTATCATACCCTCAGTTCTTCCAGTGCTTTTGGGTGATCATGGAGATACTTGACGGTCATCATTGCAGTCGTTGAAACAGTCTCATAGCCCGAATACAAGAGGGTGATGATTAAGTCAATGATCTGTTCATCATTGAGTGTATATCTCAAGTTGTTGTCAACTCTAAGTAAGGAATCAAGCATATCCTTTTGGGGACAGATAGAAGCCCTTCTTTCTTCTATTATTTCTCTCAAGATGCTTGTAATCTTCTTCCTTGCCTGCAAGAACAGAACTACTCCATTATGATCTGAATATGAACTGAATGTTGACTAATTTAGCCCTATGTGAGTCACTGGATTAAAGCATTTTATGGGTATGGCCACGTCATCTGGGGTTCACGGTGCGGAAATCCTGGACTTATGCTTTATGTTGTGAAATACTAATGTACCGTGACCCATCTGATTGCATAGCTCCGTTCTTCAATTTGGACGTTTTCTGCTGATCATGCATCACCAGCTATATTTTTCTGCTTACCCTATAAATTCGATTCAATTATTACAAGAATAATTTGGAGGATGGCCATCAGAATTGCCGGGCATTTTGTACTTATCAGTATTAACGTTTGTCAAGATCAAGGACTACATACCTTAAATGCGCAGCGGTAATTTGTTCCTGGAAGGTTGATTGGCAATGAGAGAGTTCCCAGTACAAGTTTATAAAACTCTGGGATGAAAACCTCTGATATTGAACTAGAGTCAATACCAATCTGTTTCAGAGACGAGAAGAGCGCCATCTGAACAAATACCGTCCATTATCAATTTCAGGCTAGTTTCGACCACATTTGAAATAGAGAAACCATAGGACCTTAGATTCAAGAAGCAGCAGTACTAAGATTTCTCTAACTAAGGGACTGATTATTGACTCTGGAGCACTGACAAACTGGTGATTCTCATTATCATTCAGGATGGGCCATCCAAACCAAACAATAGGCTCTCCATGCCTCAGCTAATTGCATGTTCATAATCAGTCACTCAGAATCCAACTTTAAGCTTCCTTTGCACATTTTGATTACTTGAACAATCTACCAACCTCTTTGGTCTTCTCTTGGATGTCAATGATTTTGCCACTCCAGTTGCAAACATGGAAACGCATGAATTCGTCGATCTTTGGAAGAAGCTGATCCCTGATCATGGTGGGCGAGACGAGAGCAAGCATTGCTCCTCTCATAGTTTTATGAAGAGAGCCATGAACTGCAGCTATGTTGCATTTGCCTAGGATGTCTAACATGGACTGCGGATAGCCAGGAACAAGGCCTTTCCCTTCATTCATGAGAATGTATCTGTTCAGTTCCGGGTCCATGGAGACAATGGTGGGACAGCCCAGAATGTGGGACTTGAACAAATTCCCATATCTGTCAATTCAGAAGGGAATCTTGTCAGTGGTGAAAAAATAAAATAAACTGCAGTAATCAATCATCTGAAGAATATGAGAGAGAGGGCGGTTCGATACAACTGAATATCACCAACATGTTAAACGAAAATTTAGTAAAATCAATGGTTTTAACAAAGATGGAGACCTCGGATTTGGGAATCGAAGTCTAGTAAACTTTTAGGATTGGCCGCAGAAGAAAATGACAATTTTAGCCAATTAACGGGGGCAAAAAAAGAGGAGGAGAAGGAAGAAAAGAAAAGCAATTTGTTGAGCAATTTCGGAGCGGTCTGAGGTGCGGATGATTATGTCTGGCCTTTCTGGACCTAGATTCTTGAAATCAATGTTCCAAGGAGAAAAGATGGATATTCTAAGCTTTAAGGCAATCCCAGGAAAAGGAAAAGAATACCGCCCTCTACGAAGGGAAAGAAGACCAACGCATCTCTTGGGCAAAAAGGCCAAAGGAACAGTCAGTACAACACCAAGTACTGTCAGAAAAACCCAGAATGAGGGGATAAAGGAGAAAACCTTTTTACCAGCCAATTATCTCTTGGGAAATGGAGCTCAAAAACAAAATAAAGGACCTTCTATCGTATAATCAGTCTGATTTGGAAACTATCATTAACAATCCAGAAAAATTCCCTAATCAAACAAATCGATAATGCATCATTTAGGGGGAAAAAAGACAAAGAAAGCGTAGAAGTCTAACATCAACCTTCATAAATTCTCAAACTAGGCAATCCTTTTCAAAGAAATGGTGAAAATTAACAACATTTCCGGCTTTCAATAATATGTAGGATTCTTCGAGGATTAAATGCCCCTGAAGCCACTGACATGACGCTACGCAGGCATTGCCATGAAACCAGTACTTTCTTACGCACCCAAAACTCTGAAAACCACCTAGTTGCAACCACATGTATGCATGTAACCAGAATCATCACATGCATTTTCCCAGACTGAAAACCATCTTCAACTACAAAAATAGAACAAGCAGAAAGGAAAAGGAAAACTCTCCTTGTTTCTCGGGAAAAAAGAAAAAATTGAAATTGTATATGCATGTGCGATGGAAGAATCATCATCTTCAAGCCTGAAAAATGTGCAGAGACACCCAAAAAAGCCATCTCTCCTACCTTCCCCAGCTTAAAATCCAAGTACACAGAACCTCACTTCTCTCCTTACTCCAGAAAAAACACACGCTTGCTTGCATGTTTGCTCTATTTGCGCGGTCACCATTATATTGTTTTTAAGGCGGTAACCACGTGGCGCAACCATATAAACCACCTCAAGCCACCTGAGCGACCTCTCCCACCATTACCACTGAAAAATCCAACCACCCAAGACATCCCAGACATGCCCAAAAATCCATTTTCAAGTTTGAAATGGCTTTTGCAGAGATAACAAGAGGCAGAAGACTTTTAAATAAGATTAAATTGCAAAAGGGAAACATAGGAGGAGGGAGAAAGCCACCTTGCTCTTTGGTTTTTCATGAAGCTTGGGCCTTGTTTCAAGAACTCTGTGGTTTCCCCAAAGACTGGCCAGCCCATGGTCCCTGGAGGCAACCCCTTCTTCCTGTGTCTCACCTCATTCCATCTGAGCAGGGCAGTGCATAGAAGCAGCCCCAAAATCAGTCCCAATGCCAGCACCAAAAGCACCATCTTCTTCGCACCTAGTACCTGGCTATCAACCCACCTCAGAGCAGCTGTTAAAAACTAAAACACTAACAAGATGGGTTGTAGCTCATGCTCTGTGGAGGTCACTTGTATAAATAGGCTTCCAAAGCTCACATGGAAACCACCCCCACCAATGGGCGTGGCTTATTCAGCTATCAAGGCCAAAGAAATCCAAATCTCAGGCAGAAATTTTTTGAAAAAAAAATTTATTTTTTGGCTCATGTGAATTCAAATTGTGGGCCCCTCCCTCTTTGTGGGTCATGCGAGGGTGTCCCACCAGCAGCAGCTGATCTGTTGCTGGGATCCAAGTCCAACGATGTGCTGCAGCGGGTGTGATGATCCATCAACCATTGGTGGGGCCCACCCTGAGGCTTGGAATATGATTGCACACGTGACTGCCACATGCTGGTGTGGTGCAGTGAGCATGGTCCACCATGCACTGCCAGACTTTCTATGTACTTGGGAGAGATTTTAGTAAATGCTAACATTTCACAGAGAAAATGCATTCAAGGATCTGATGGGTACTCTCAGTAACTCTCCCATTTTTGAAATAGTCGCTACCCTCGAGTCAGGTAACCCTTTATTTTCAGGGCAATCCATCCACATGCGATAGGCAGAGAGGCAGAGGTCGTCGGTGAGGGCATATAGATTTAAAAATACTGTCAAATAAACCATAACAACAATAGTTTTTACATATGAAATAGATTAAACTCTTTTTCTAATATTTGCAAGTGCATTTAAAATCAAAGTTAACCCATTTTATAAATAAAATTACCGCATAAATGTTAGCGTTGGGTTTTATTTCGCAATATTTTCGTAGTTGAATTGTCTGCTTTGCGAATGTATAGTTTGTAATTAGCGAAGCTACATATCTTTTTATTTTATGGAAAGAGAGGGCTGAGTTCTATCCCATCTCCCTAGGAACCTGAAAGCATGTTGAGGAAGAGGGAAATGGGGTCGGAGTAATTTAGGGTTCGTCTAGTAACAACAAAAAATTATCAAGTTAAAATTTTTTAATTTAAAACTTTTCATTTTACACAGTTATCTTATTTTTTAATCATTTTTTTACATTTTTCTATACAACTACCCTACATTTCAATCATTTCTACACAATTACCAACACAACTAACCTATCTATTTTAACTTTATCTTATTTATTCCTCATCATTACCCCTATCACATCACGTCATTTGACAACTTTTCATCAAAAGTTTTATCCATTTCCAAACACTCATTCAGTATTTCATTGGAGAAAATTATCTATGTGTAATTTTTTAGTCATGTAAAAAATTATATAATGTAATCAACTAGTGTGATCAATTATGTTACCTTTTGTCGCATGACCTGGTCGAAGGAAAAGAAAAAATTATAAACTAGTGATTTTATCTCATTGATGATAATCTCCACGGCAATGTTGTTAAAACTGGACCGGACCGAACCGGCCAAGAACCGATCTCATTCACGGTTCAACATAGAGCGGTTCGATTCTTTTGAGTAAAATCGCCCGAACCGGCGAACCGGTAGAGCCTGCTCAATCAGGTCCGCCCGGTTTGCAGGCTCTAATATATATTTAAAAAAATCAAAGGAAAAATCGAAAAAACAAAACGACACTCGCCCTCCTCATTTCCCCCCTGCTGACAAATTTTGAATCCTTGCTCGCCACTCCCGCAAAACCAGCCCACCCACCACGCCCACTACCCTTGCTCGTCACGCACGGGCCTTGTCCTCAGCGTTGCTGCCCCGCACCCACCCTCACGCGTCGCCGGCCTCATCCTCAGTGCATGCCCGCTGATAGCTACCGAACTTAAGGGATTTGAATCCGATTTTGATTAACCAGCTTTAATCTGCAATCCAATGGCTCAGATAGCTAGATCTGAAAAATAATAAGTCGCCAAAGATGGACTTTTCATAGTTGTTCGCTGTCTGTAATTGAAGAAGATGAATTCAAGTAGAATTATCTTTTTGAGATCTCTTTTGACTTGATTTGGCTGGCCGTTGAGATAAGGAGGAGTCCAAAACAAGGCAGATGGATTTTTTTGTTTTCCATTATGTGTGGCAACCATGAGCGACCTTGTGAGGAGAAGGGGAAAATTTTTTTTTGGTGGTCCGGCGGACTATTGAATTCTTGTATACGCAGATCATTATTTGCAATATAGAGTATTCAAAATAATTTTATAAAAATTCCTCGATAATCTAATAGAATCTCCCAAATTATATAAATATATTTTTTGTGTACAAAATTTAAATATTACTAAGTATTGCATCAAAACCTCAATTTCAATATAATTTCTCTTAAAACGAAGTGAAAATGATATAAAATAACTACA
>JAXCLR010000063.1:58683860-58700430 GCA_035584095.1 Annona squamosa | reverse complement strand
ACCTATTTTTTAAAATTTTATCATTTTTACTACTCATCATTACCCCTATTATATCACATCATTTGACAATTTTTACTCCTCAAAACTTTTCATCAAAAGTTTTACTCATTCCCAAACACAACCTTAATTTTTTGATATTGTAAATATACTCGTATAGTTTATATATATTTATAAATATACTCACATCGTAACAGTACAGTAACGGTGCCATAAAGGCATGAATATATTCGCAATTTCAGAAACTATATGTATATATTTGCAATTATAGTTAAACTAAATGAGTATGTTTGCAAATAAATCAATAAATAATAAATAATAAAATGATTATAAAAAACAAAAAAATTTATATTAAAAAATTTGAACTCGAAAAGTTCTGTAGGTGACAAAACATGCCCATCACTTGATTTACATTCCATTCCATTTTCACTGCTCTCTGAATGCAAAACAATTCACGGCTGAAACACATGGGAGTAAAAATTGTTCGAGCTTGAATAGACTAGTCAAACTTATGAATCAACCTTTGCGGAAGTTTGTCAAGTCCGTGAAAATATGATAAAGCCTGTGTGACCTGAATTGGATAACTTTTCCAACATGGTTTTTCTCAATCAGCCAACTTTATAAAAGGCCCCGACAATAAATATTTTTCAAATGAATTTCAAGTCCATTAAGCTCTTATCAAGCTTAATCCAATTTGGTGAAGCTGGAGGATTAACTGAGGCTGTAAAATTAGTTGCCATACCAAAAGGGCCCTACAATACATGCATGTGCAGCGGCTATCCATTTGTATCTCATGCAAACACCACCAGACCACCTTCTACTTCTTCCATCAGCCCTCTTCGTGGGATCCCTACTGTTTATGTTGCTGATGGTTACCCCTTCTACAGCTGGGATTGCCCTATCAGTCGGAGCGCTGCAACTTGGTCCACCACCCATTGCTCGTGACATTCATCACTGAAATTAGCACTTATTAATATTTTCGTAATAAAATTTTCTGGAAATTTAGAGATGTTCATTTTTTAATGAATTTGGAAACGGAAAACGGAGAAGGAGAAAATGTTATTCCAGGTACATACATGATGTGACATAACCTTTCATGCTATTTTTCATCACGGCCGTTCCGACTTTGATATCATCATTATATTTATATACTGGTCCGGTGGTTCCATATGCTCCTTTTAAATTTAAGATTCGGATATTCTTTAGAAAATCTAATTTATTTATTATATTTAACATTATTTATTTAGTTAATAGATTATTAAATTTCATCCAAATTAAGTATTTCTGTGAGCCATTGTTGTTGAAATATATATATATATATATATTCACGTGTAAATTATAAAAGAGGTTCAGATTTATTTATATATATATATTAAAATATAATAATATTTTATAAAATTATTTATCTACATAAAAATAATATATTTTGCACATGTACTAAAATATAATTATATAATATTTTGGATAGTTCATATGTTGAAAATACAACTTCAAAATTAATATTTAAGATTAAATTATTTTATTATGTTGATTTTAGACATTTATGAATAAAACTTATACACAATGAGACTATATAATTGAAAAAGTTTTCATGATAATATAACTGATATTAAATACAATAGATAAATTAAAATTTTTATTAATATTAAGATATTAAAAAAGAAATGAGTTACACAAAGAGGGGTTACGTGAAAGCGAGATCGTGTATATATATATATCAATATTTTTTTACCATTTAAAAAAAAAAATGTATATGTTCTAATTATTTTCTTATATTTTCTTCCGTTATTATCATAGTTATGCTTACTTTATTTCCAATTTGCCTCTACATATTCATTAAAATTTTCATTTTTATTTTTCCATTCAGTACTCTTATTCTTATGTTAGTTAACATAACTTTATTAATTTACAGTGAGGTGCGAAAGGGGAAGACATGTGGAAGAAACACCACATTACTCATTCGTTCAAATCTTCAACAAATAAATTTAATAATACCTAATACTAAAGCTGTTAAAATTTTGGACCTTTGTGTTAGGTGTCTGAGTTAGATCCTGATTGAGGTAGCTTTATTAGCTTTATCTCGGATTTTTAAGGGCAATGCCTTGTGCAAATGCATTGTTAAATTTACACCCTTTGTGTAAAATTTGAAGCAACTGCAACTAGTTACGAGAAAAGAGATAAATTCATTTTTTCATGGATAGTAAAAACAATTGCTACCAACCAAGCCCTTTTTCATGCTTGGTTGGTCACGGTAGCTTTGATTAAGCTGTGCAGTGCAGGCGCTGGCTGTGGTGTTCGGTTAGAATCCCGCGTACAGGATTTCGGGATTTCGGCTAGTAAGTTGGAGATGTGGTCTCCTATGTTTAGTCATTGGAAATTATATCTTCCTTATTCTTTGGTAGAACTGTGTCTCTGGATTTCCTTGGGGGAGCTGAGTGTTTCTAAAATTTGTAAGAATGTCTTTAAACTTCAGTATAATATGTGTTGAGATGAATGTAAAATATACCAATTAAAAAAATTTGTTAACTCAACAACCTTTGAAAATTAAGAGATTTAGATGGAAAAGGGATGTCGTTGATGATCTTTTTGAGAGATAAAAAATTATTTATATAAAGTTTTTCTTGAAGAAAGTAGGTAAGATTAGCCCACAACACAAGATCAAGAGAGAAATTACAAACATAAAGTCAGCAAAAAGATAAAACTAATTTTGGATAAGAGAAACATCAACAATAATAATAGAAAAAAAAATTCGGATGGGGCATGTGGGGCTGAAGGGTGCGAGTGGGTCCGAGCGACTGACGCGCTTATCCCCATGGGAAACAGGGCCGGCGTGGATGATTGCTCTGCTCCAATTCCGTGCACGTGTGGGTCATTTCGCTCACGTGCACGGTGCGTGTCCTCATTTCATGAAATGGATAGATTGCGTATTTGGCCCGACTCGGGCCTTTTCCCACCAGCCTGCCTCTCAGGTTGCAAGTTTCTCAAGCTCTAGGCCCCACCCGAACGGACACATCAATCAGGGGCCCTTTCAATATATTGAAATCCTCCACCACCATTGCCAATCCCACACCCCTGCCCATTCAAATGACAAATGATTGCACCTAAGTCAAATTCTACGTATCCCATTTTTCAATATATAATAAATAAACCTCCTTAATTCCAATTCATTTGATTTTTTTAATATGGTTTAATAAGACCTAGCTAGAGAGGCCAAGAAATTTCAATAAATATACAATACGAAACAAGCGGACTTGACATGTTTCTCACCATCTGACTCTTTCAAAATATTATGGGCATCTCTGTTTATAACAAAAGCTTTTAAAATTAAAAAATTTCCATTTAAAATTTTTCATTTTTCATAATTATCTAAAATTTAAATTATTTTTTCATATTTTTCTATGCAAGTATTATACTTTTTAATTAATTTTATATAGTTATTTATACAACTAACCTATTTAATTTTTTATGAAGACTAATATGTTTATTTTAATTTTATCTTATCATTAGTTTTATTGTGTCGTAATATTTCTTTTCACTTCAAAAATTTTTACGCAAAAAATATTTTATCACTTCCCAAACACATTCTTTTTTATAATAAACTCACATGTCAAATTATGCGAAACAAATTAAAATGCTAATAGATGGAAAGAAAATTTGAACATTAACAGTTTTATGGTCAGCAAAAAAAAAAAACTACTTGGTAGTCGTGTCATGGATTTAATAGATAAAATTTCTTAAGTCTAGCCGAGTTTTGGAATATTACTTAGTTGTGGGCTTAATAAAATTCTTTCGAGGCTTGTTTGGTAAAGAAGAAAAAAATTAGAAATATTTTGAAAAATATTGAAAATGTACGGTAATAATACTAATACATACATATACATATGAATATGAAAAAAAGTCAAGATACTATTTATGTGAACATCCTATCATTGTAGCTAGCTGTGGTTACCCCTTTCATCACGATTGCTTTGTGATTCTCTTCATGTATACTGTACGTGTCCTCTAGCCCATGCAATCATTTATCACGTCTCAATTTACGCGGAAATGATAACAACACATCACAATCTCATTTGCTAGCTCATTCGATACACCTAATTACTATTAGGACAAGAATCCACTGCTAATAGACAATGTTGCGTGTCTACTCAATCTTCGTTTTTCTCCCACCAATACACCCTCTTTTCTCACTATCAGATCTTTGAATTTTCGGACCATATATATGCAAAGTCCAATCCATCTATTGAGATGGTTTCTAGTTATTACCAGCTAATGATCCCATTTGCTATTATCATGGGTGGGGGCCTACAGGGTCCTTTTTCTCAGTAAACAAAAAGACAAACTGGTGCTGTTTAATTCCTTTTCCCTAGTTTCTATTTTGAGGATGGAATTAGAATACTTTTCTGCCTTGGCTCCATTCACCCCAGTTCTGATCGATATTTTTTTTAAAAAAAATCTGTATTAAAATGTTTACGGATCCTTATAAGTAGATAATCCAGTTATAGGACTAAAATTCAGCCGATGAGGCAGCGTGCTGATAACTCCGTTCGCTTTCATTTCAGCGATGTGAGTTCGAGTGCAAGTGTCATTCCTCCTTTATTAATATAATGGGAGCGTCCTCCTCCGAGTACTGCTTAAAAAATAAGAAATTATAAGAACTGCTGTCAGAAAAAACTCAGTGGAGGCGTCATTCCTTCCTTATATAATGTAATGGGAGCATCCTGCTAGTACCGCCGAAAAAAAAAAAAAGAAATGTAAGAACTGCATTAATAAAAATAGAAAATTGTAAGAATGATCTTAATGCTTCATTGTAATAGATATTGAGATAAATATAAAAATATACACCAATAAAAAAAAAACCTTATCCTGCAAAGCTTCCCTGTGTAATTTCTATACTCATCTAATATACAATGCCATAATAATTTAAATTGTCTTTTATTTAATTTGCGACTACAATTTATAATAAAATTATGAAATAAATAATGCACAGAGAAACCGACTGAGCTTATAGCTTGATTGGCCTGGGATGTCGTGTGGTTTCGTTCTCACTAGTGTTCGATTCTTAACGTCGTTACTAGTGCCTATTGTATAGTGGTGGCAGTAATCTTCTCTTATGGTAAGAGTGTCCACTATATTAATAATTATAGTTGAGATGATTTAGTTATATATTAGAATATTATATGAATTTTGTAAACATATCTCCAAGCTTTAATATAATACCAATCGAAGTAATAGTAAGTAGCCACCCACTAAGTGTTTAGTTCACGGTATAATGTTTAGTGTATTTTAAAAATTTTAAATAATCTTAATGCAAATTTAAAAAGTCGAACTATAAATCTTGGGCCATGTTAATCTGTATGAATCTCGAGCAATTATTAATTTCTACCTCGGGCCCAAGAATACGGGAAGACTAATACGCGTTAGAGGAGACGAGTGTTTGAGCCATATATAAAATGGACACTGCACACGCAACCATGTGCAGCAGGCTTTTCAGAGTGTTTATTTCTATACCTGCTTTTAATCAACATTCCTTTCTGTAATTCTTCAAGGGACCCACCCACCCTCTCTCCTCATGATATAAATCATATGCATGCATGCATGCCCATGTGTTAAGGTAGGATCTGACCTCTTCCTCCTCCTCTTCCTCTCGCAACCACTTTATAAAGCTGCATTGCAGCCCACCTGCCCGCCCATGTGTTAAGGTCCCCATTTCATTTGTTTGATACTTACACCTTGTCTTTCTTCTTGTTTCTCTCTCTCTATCTCTCAAATGTCATCTTGAGTAAAGCTTGGCTCTTGTCAGTATATACCACGCAATCTGATATATGCTATTGTGTTCGGGCTTGGGACAAAGGGAAGTAGTGAAGTTAGGAACTGTCCTGTATAATCCATAAACATTCTATCTGTAAAGAGGCCACCTTTTGCGCCAATCATGGCTTCCTTGATCCTTCTTGGAATTCATTCAAAGGGGATTGGATATTGGAACTTGCAGAGAGCATGATAAGATAAAAATGTATCTGTAACATATCAGCTAGAAAATGAATAAATATAAAATATTTAAATTTATTTAATGGAAAAGTTAAAAATGATAATTAATAATACTAAGTAAAATTATTATAATGCCCTAGATCTAAAGCTATGTATAAATCTTATCCACTTTGCTTCAATTGAGTTTTTTTTTTTTGCTTTCATACTAAGTGTAAAGAAAGTGAAAATGAAATTTTTGTTCAAAAATAGGAGAAAAATATGATATGATATAATATGATAAGACAACAACAATGAGAATAAAATACATAAGATAATTATATAAAAAGATATGAAAAAATAATTAAAATATTAAGACAATAATAAAAAATATGACACATAGTTAAAATGTTGAATGCAAGATTTTATATTTTACCAAGAAAAAATTTCTTTTATGCTCATAACGTTTGTCTTAAATTTTTTATATACCCACAATGTTTTATAAATTTCTCTTGTATTCATAATATTTTACTATAAATTTCTTTTATGCTCGTACCGTCAGCACAACTGTAACCACTTTATTGAAAAGATGATTTTGCCCATTTAAAATTTTTTAGTTAAGATAAACAATCTTAATATGACTCAATTAATGATAACGAATCATCAACATGTAACATTCAAAAGTTATATTAAGATTGAAACATTTTAATTAAGAAAATTTTAAAGGGAAAAATTATTTTTTTAATGGAGTATATAACGGTTGTATTAACAATATGATAAATAGAAATTTATGATAAAATATTGTGGTTATAAGAGAAATTAGTTAAAAATCGTATGTGTATATAATAAGAATTAGGTGCAAATATTGTAGTATAAAAAAAATACTTCCTCTTACCAAACTAATCTCACGTCAACTTTTATCCCAAAAAAGTGTTATATCATTTTAAGCTTCTTTCTCTACCGTTATACTTATATTAACTATGTATAACCTTTATTATGTGTAATTATATTATTAATAAACTACAACAAAATCATCTTTTAATGACGTTAAAACTTATCAGAGTATGTATTAAGCCATGATCAGTTAGTTAAAAAGTTATAATGATGATTTTTAAAAATATAATTTTTAGTGGTAAATTTTATCATTAAAAGATTACTTTTTGCAACGAGTCAAAATTAATTTTTGACTACAATAATTATTTATGCCACTGAATTGTGTTTTTTGTAACAAAAGACGCTATGTCGATAAACTTTAATTTTTTTGGAGTGATAATTACATTTGGAAAAGAATAGAAAAGGTTAGATTCTTAACCCTCGAAGCCATATGAGGTCCCACCGGCATGGATGGCATGCACCACCACATGCATGAAAATAAGCTTTTCACACACAGCATTTGATCACAGTGATCCAACACATTAGTAGCAATATAGTGTTGGTAATTAAGGCTACAAGGCTAATGGCCGGATTGGGGTGCGATGATTAAAGACTCCCACATGCAACCTCTTGTCGCCCATTACTCAAACAAGCAGAGCAACACTAGAGCATGTTACAACTAAACAACACCATAAAGCTAATCATGCCTTCCTTGGTATCAATAATACAACCCCATTATCCCCATACGACTCTTCGGTACAATAGAGGCCGGACATGTCAATTTGAAAATTAAATTATTGGAAATTTAAAAAGTGTCATATTTTCAGCAAATTTCCTAGAAAATGTCCATTGTCGATAGAAATCCTTATTTTTGTGCCTCCATTTATGAAATTTATTTTCGAAATTTCCTTTGTGATCATTAACTTTGACGGAAGTTTGTTGTTGTCGTAGACCCTTATGCGTGATGATATGTTTAGAACTTGGCCTACCAAATTTTGGTGAATAATGGAATAAATCTTGCAGTGAAACATTAGGAAGAGCCGTTAATCGGGCCATTTTGCAACAAAGTCCATAAGTGGGGCTTGCGAGGGAGATTTTTTGCGAAGTAGAAGTTTTGGGTTAGAATCTGAAAAAGATATGGTGAATATAATAAATAAATTCTTAAGGTGAAAAATAGAAAACAATAATTAAAAATAGTTATAAAAAGTGAAGTTTTTGTGCATGAGCACTTCGAGAGAAAGATACTGCAACCCTTTTTCTTTGGCATGGTGTGTGCAACTCTATCACCTGCAAATATTGGATTGAACATCTGAGTGGAGGGGAACTTGGGGAATGAGCAAGATTCAGATTCATGGGGTCGTAAAACCTGAACCAGTAAACCTAACAAGTGGCCACAAAATGATCGAACCAGATGGTTTTCCTGATAATTTTTCACGGTGGGGAAAAAGAAATTAAAAAACCCTGGTTTTCACACCATCGTCTGTCTTTCGGGTAAGTCCGATTCGATATACAAAAGTCACATTTGGGCCAACAAAAAAGCCTTGTTTTCGAGCATTTCTAATGATACTAAGGTTTGCTTTTTTATATGTTATTGTTATCCAGATCTAGCTAGCATGTGTTAGATGCCTCCTAATCCACCCACTCACATGCTAGACCTGAATATATTAATAACCGAGCTAAAGTGATCGACATTTTTAGTGATAAAAATAATACTTTAAGCTCCGAAAATATGGAGTCAAACATTGACTAACGCCCAATTTGGTCCCTTTTTGGATTAGATTGCATTTTTCTATCTATATTTTCATGAATGTTAGGCTTTAACGGGCGGTGATCGAGATCTCAAAACCTTGGGGGTCAAAAAGGCTACTGTCATCCATTTGGGCAGGCTAGTGCTAGGATTAATTAGGCCATGGAAGCATGACGATGGATTGATTGCAGCACTTCCCCAGACTGGCTATGATATGATGATGGAGAAAACAGCCAGCCTGGACAGTCTAATTTGTGGAATATTGTTACAGGCCCATTTGATTTTCGATAGCTTGATTGATGCAGGCATGCACGTAGGCCATTAATTATCTGCTCTTCCTTTAAAACGTTCATGAGATGTAATTAGGAGTGTAAAGAGGCCGGTTGATTGGGCTCTCTTATGGTAAGGGCATGTTCCAAATTATATGAGATTCTTGGATTGAATCTATATCTGGTTGATTGGGCTCTCTTAAAATAAGGGCGCATTCGAATTGATATGACATTCTTCGATCGAATCTGTATCTAGGATAAGAATATAATGATGTGTATTGGAAATAAGTAAAATTGTATTGGAAATTGAAAAAACAATATTGAAAACAGGAATGCTACATTGAAAATGGTGATATAAATTTAATCAAAGAATTTTGTATGGTTTGAAACATGTCCTACATATTTAGTACCAATCTCAGCTCTAAAAGTATTTTTACAAAGTTGTTGTATTTGAATTGAACCATACCATCTTATACACCTTTTAAACCTTTTCTAGAGCTACCTGCTATGATGGAATAGAAAATTTAAGTTAATAATTTGATCATAGTGAATTTTCATTTACTGTTCATTTTAAACAAATATTTTCTATAGTATGAAACATTTAAAATTTCTTTTCAATACAAAAATTTAAGAAAATGGGGATGTGCACGCCTCTGGAGAAAATGGGTTGCAGGATCTTTCAACGGGAATCAACTGAAGGTACAAACTGGGCCTGGTTGGACCAATTGGATCCATTTGTGCCTTGTGGTAGCGGTACATAGCCAAATGATCCAAAATAGACCCAAAATGTTCACTTGTATTTTAATTTTTTGACAACGTTTTTTTTTTTTTGATACTCCAATACATGAGATATAAGATAATTAATCGGTATAATTAAAACAAGCTGGAATGGTGCTAATCTATTCCTTCATACAGCCTAGAACAATCTAGGCCTTCATTTCAGCTCCAGCCCACTTCTGAGCCTTTTCGCTTCATAAATATGGTCGTGGATTACACGTTACAAGCCCGAACGAAGGGTTAGTTGTGTACAAGCAGTTCCACGTGACGTTTGTTTTTCATTGTCGTCTTGGAAAACAAGGTTTGGGTCCACGGAAGACAGCAACCTTTATACGTGTAAATTTTCGATTTCGTATTTGATAGATACTATTGAAGGTATCAGATTTGGCTTTACTATATGAATGGTTTTTTTTTTTTTTTTTTTTTTTTTTTTTGGGGAGATTTTTATCCACAATGTTAATTTTGAAATCTTCAGCCAGCCATTCTTGGGTTTTTTGCATTTTAAACTCTAAATTTTGGTTGTTTGAATTTTAAATCCTGAAAGTTTTGTTCTTTTGCATTTTAAATCCCAGCTAGTAACGGTGTTTAAAACTACTGTTAAATTGTATGAAATGTCATGAATAACCTCATATGTTAAAAAACGAAAATGGAAACTAAAACCGTTATGGAATGAAATTATACCTGCTAAGATAAACTAAATAGGCTAAAAAATAACTTTAAAATATTTTTTAGGTCATTAATTTAATTTGGACAAATTTGTGGAATAATTTAATGGGATAAGTCATATATATAAGTATATTTTGAGATAAAATAAATTGAATTAAGCAAAACTAATTCATCATGCTTGAAAATTTAATTGAGAATATTATTGAGTCTAATATAATTATTTGAACGAAAATTCCATGTCTGTATAACGTTTTTAATTTGCATGGGCAAAGTTGCATGTGCACCAAATATTATGCACCATCGGAGAAGCTAGTTCGGTTTCCACCGTCTTCCCCGAGCTCTCATCCACGGCTGCCATAACTGGTTTACTCTAAATCCCAAAGTGCCTTAGAGGTGTAAGACATGGCTTCACAAGTAGGTGGTCCTGGGTTCAGATCTCCCTAGAAACATTTTTGAAGTGATGGCGTTGCAAATTTCCTCAGGTTTGTGGAAGGAGATTGTAATGTTTGAATACTTGTAAAAAAAACAAAAATCCCAAAGACAGCAACGTTTTATCCACTAATCATCAAACAGTCCGCATCCAATCCACCAACTGCAGCACTTACCCACAATAAACGGCAACCCATCGGCCATGGTAGCCATAGATGCCGAACAACCAAGCACCACCATGGCCTTGAACCCACTCCCAGCCACCATGTTAAAACCACATGATAACGACATGCATCACCTCCTCTGATTTTGGCAACCATCAAGGCTCAATTCCATGCTCGGAATGCAGCACGCGCTCTCAGCTTCTACCCGCCATTAAAGCCGGCAACTCCCATACCGCCAGTAGCCCTCCCCTGCTTCAACCGGATTTACAGCAACTGCCTCCCACCAACACAACCCCTAACGATTGCCCAAAATCAAAACCCATTCTGTCACGAATAGCTGACAACTCCCATCAATGCCAGCAATCCTCCACTGCTTCAACCGGATTTACAGCAGCTGCTTCCCACCCAAAAACTCCAAAACCAAAAGCTTGATCAGTAATTTTTGCCAACAAAATTACCCACCAGCACAAGCACCAACAATCGCCCCAAATTAGAATCCATTCTGCCACAAATTGGATGTTCGAATCAACAACATTCTCCCGGCTTGTTGTTGTGGGAGCAGTGGTCTCCCGTTTGATTGTTGGAAGCTATGTCTTCCTGATTATTTGGTGAAGTTGTATCTTCAACTTTGTAAGAATGTCTTAGAACTTTCTGTGTAATACATGTTGAGATGTATGTAAATATTTCCCAATCAAAAAAACAATACCCATCCAACTTGAGGCAAGCTGGGTTAATAGCTTGGTGGCAGCTGTAATCTTATTTTGAAGGTTATTTTTGTGATTTACAAAAAAAGCGTGTGAATGGTAGGAATTCACATGTTCTATAATTACATGTCAGGGTTTAAAGTGCAAAGTAACAAAGTTGTCGGAATTTAAAATGCAAATTGACAAACTTAAAACAGTTTAAAATGCAAAAAAAACCGGCATCCTCCTCTGAAATATATAATCACCCATATCTATAATTATAGTTTTCCAGTCTTTTCTAATATTTAAAAGTACTTACATCTTACCAAAAATATTTTTTAGAAAGCAAAACATCTTGATTGTGTAAGGTTGCTCTCAGCGCAACTGCACATGAATTTTTTTATTTTTTTTTATTTTACGGAAACCGATGATTGGTTTTTGTAAAAGACAAATATTTCTAAAACTGTATGTTGTATTGTCAATGTAATAATAGATGCAAATTAGTTTGAGAGGATGATTATTTCGAGACTCGATTTGGTGCACTCGGACGGCGCATATATTTTTTTCTAAAAAAATTTTTTGTTATTTTTTTGAAATTCATATGTAGGCCCAAGTCTGAATGTCTTATATATATATATAGGCCTGATCATTTCAGTTGTGCGTACGGCCTGAAAACTTATTTTTTTAAATTTTTTTTGATTTTTTTTCATGGGTAAGTAAATCTAGGTGTATTAAATCTATAAAATAAGTTTTACCATTTTTGGATGTTTTTTTAATTTTTTTTGAATTTTTAAACACAGTGGCATTTTTGTAATTTTCTGAAATCCAAAAATTAATAAAATGCCACTGTGTTTAAAAATCCAAAAAAATACTTAAAAACATCCAAAAATGGTAAAACTTGTTTTATAAATTTAATACACATAGATTTACTTACTCATGAAAAAAATCAAAAAAATTAAAAAAAATAGGTTTTCAGGCCGGACGCACAAAGCAGGCCGTGCGTTCAGCCTGAAATGATCAGCGTCCATATATATATATATATAATTTTTTACATTTTTAAATTCATTTTACCATTTTATCTTAATATTAAAAAACCAAACAAATATTAAAAATAAAAATAAGCTATTTCTCATGTGCAATACATAAAGAATTTTAAAAATTAAACTTAAATTATATGGTGCACCAGGTGCATTGAAGTTACATGCACTTGAGTGTACTGTGTCCCATTCAATTATTTTACTCTATCATTTAAGCCATTTATTAGTTATTGACGACAATTAAAGATATTTACAAAGATGTTTTCATCTATATAGTTTGGGCAATTTTTGCAACTGTAGAATGACTTTTGACAAAATTACTAGTATGCTCTTGTGGTTTTATTTAAATCGGGGGCATGTTAACAGGCACTAAAAATCTGATTGAAATGACAAAATGAAATTGTGAAAATGAAAATTATTATTTGCAAGTGTTGTTGCAAAAAGCATTATTAAATAATAAAACACACAATGAATATTTAAATAATAAAAATAAAAATAATCTATATACTATATTTTCTTGAATAGTAATTACAACAAATAATTCCAAATTTTTTTCAAATTAAATAGATTAATTCTATGTCAATAAAATTTTGAAAGTTTATATTAATAACTAATTTTAAAATTTTATTCTTAATAGAAAATTTTATTTACTAGAGTATTTTCATCATTTTTAATAAAATTTTGGACATTCATTACCATGCCCCTAACCATAGTAATAAACCTTCCATTTTCTGCAAACTTGTGGGGGTATTCTCACCATTTTATTAAAAGCCACACTATACTTGTGAAATCGCCTAAGCTTTAAACTATGTAGTTACATATGAAAAACTATTTAGTTGAACCATATGTATGTTTACAAATTACAATGTTTGTGTTTAGCCACTAAACCTTTTTTCAATCCCTACTTCATATACTTCTATCTCCATAAAATTTGACAAAATAAATTTTATTAAACTCTAAGAAAATTTTCTCTTATACTCGTATATTTACTCATAATTTCTATTATACTTATAATATTTCAAAAATTCCATTTATACTTATAATAATTCATCTTAAATTTTTATCATACACATGCGGTTAAAACAACAGTCAACTATTCTATTGAAAAGACAATTTTACCCTTTTATGATTTCTTAATTGAAACAATTCAACCTTGATATGATGTGATTAATGTTTACAAATCATTAATATGTGATTAATGTTTACAAATCATTAATATGTAACATCAAGTTATTTGAATATTATATTTGAGCTAAATTGTTTCAAGTAGAACAAATTTTAATTAGTAAAATTATCTTCTCGATAAGGTATTAACAATTGTTTTGATTGTATAAGTATGATAAAAATTTAAGATAAAATATTATAGGTATAAGAGAAAATTTTGAAATATTACATGATATTAAGAATTAGGGATAAATATTGTGGTATAAAAAGAATTTGTCATAAATTTTATAATAGACAAATTTCATGCGCGAAAATATACAAGTAAAGCCCGCATAATATTTTAAAAAGGTCAAAAAATAGAAAAAAAGTTTTCCAGCCTGATGCAATTTATGAACTTTCTGATGGTTTATGATATAGTGCACAAGGGTGCACTGAAGCTAAGTGCACTTGGGTGCATAAAACTAACTTTTGTATTTTTTTGAAAATTTTTAATACAATTGTTAATCTAGATGTATTTAATATGTTATCAATTTTTATCATTTTTGGTGACTTTTAGATATTTATTTTTAATTTTTAAAAATAAGTGGCATTTTCTTAATTAATGAATTACAAAAATGTTAGAATTTTAAAAAATAAAAAATAATATTTAAAAGTCTCCAAAAAGGTAAAAATTGATAGATATGTTAAATATATTTACATTAATAGTTGTATAAAAAAGTTTCAAAAAAATAAAAAATGTAAAATGCACTCAGATGCACGAGGCTGAATGCACTTGAGTGAATTCTGTCAGGTCGGCTTTTCGCCGGGGCATAAAAGATTACAACCTAAAATTTTGAAAAAAATATAGGTAAATTTTAAATATACTCATTAATTTTGCTACTAATTTTAAATATATTCACAAACTTTCATAAATTACTCTCATATTTATATGTTTTACATGAAATACCAACCATACCCAAGATCTTATGCACCATCAGTTTATTTACAAATGCAATTTTTAATAATAAAATAATTGTATAATCCCCAAAATGCCCTCTTTACCCCCAGCGGGCAAATCTTCAGTCCTTGTCGATACCAGTATAGCCAAGAACCCAGTCACCCGATCTTCTCCTGCATCACCGACGAACTTGCTATTCGCTGTAACGAGAAATCTCAACAAACATCCATCTCGACCCATTAGATCTACCATTAATGGCAAGGAGAGAAAAATCCCCTTTTGTTGGACAATGATCAGGCCGCAAGTAGCACAACTTATTGATTTCCCATGTCGCTGTATTATGAATAGGTTGAGAATATCCAGTTAGGATTATACAAAGTGTATGTAGTGTGTTAGTTACAACCATTTAAAATTCGACCGAAAAAATGCATTACCCAATTTTCTATGAAAATTTGGCAGTAAATCTAATTTTGTTGGTGTGAGATCCAACTACCATGTCTAAACAAAATTCGATCAAAATCCAGGGCTGAACTTCCATACAACCATTTAAAATCCAATTTACTATGGAAATTTTGGCGGTGAATCCAATTGTTGTTGTGAGATCCAACCAACATGGCCGAATTCAAACATCCAAAATCCACAGCCACTGGTGTCTTCTTCAACTTCAGGAGAAAATCCTAGCATAACTAGATTCAACCTCACCCCAACCCACAATAGAATCCCTGTTTTGTTGGAAAAATCTTATTAATTAAAACCATCAATCACTCAGGATCCCTCATATTTAATCAACAATAAATATAAACTATAAGTAAAAATACACCTGAATTCATATGAGCAGTTGTTGAATTTGGAGGTTTTTGGTCTTCTAAATTAATGTTCTAAGATTTTCTGGAGAAGATAACTCTACTTTTCCAATGATGAGATATTAGAAAAAAAATCTTAAAAGTATATGACTTGGAGACCATAACCGTTTATATAACGCACTTATTTTCATATTTCTAATTTAACATATCATAAAAATAAAAATTAGAAATTAGACAATAAGATTTCTACATATAGGAGACTCAAACTTTATTGATGATTTAGGCTCGTAAAATTTTATAAGATCATTTTATAATTTAGGCTGTTATTTATAATAACATATATATATATATATATTATTATATATATAAGTCCAAAAAAATCTAACATGTTTGACCACAAGTTGGTGAAGACTCTGCAACATCAGGCGAGAAACGTATCTGGCTGAGACCACTTATTCATGGTGGACGCTAATAGGAATTGTGCTGTTGAGATTCGACAGTGATCACTTACTGCAGCAGCCATTGAAAACAGCTTGCTATCGGAGATTAAAAAAAAAAAAAAAAACCGACAGTGCACTGGTGAAGAGAAGTAGAGAACGGCAGTAAGAAGACGGGTGGGTGAGAAAGAGAGACTCTTGGCTGTTAGATGGTCAGACGAAATTGATGGGGGCATTTTCATTTTCATCAGTTGACCTAGGGTAAACTACTCATCTGATGTTTTCATAAATGTCTTGGGTATGGTTGGTATTTCAGCGGGGAATTTGCGCCATACTCTCTTTAAGTTTGCGAAATAGCATTTTAGACCTCGACGTTTGCGTATTAGTATTTTAGACCCTGATAAGTTTCATCTTTAGCATTTTAAACCCTCCGTCCTAACGCCGTCTGCTGCGCACCGTCTGACCATGTGCAATGACGAAAATACCCCTCACTACAAATAAAATCGTAGCCATAACGAGCAAACCCTTCCCAAATCGAACGCTCACCCGAAAGACCGAACCTCCATATCGAAACCGTATTGGTTTCACAGACTGTAAATTCGTGATTCCACCCATGTACGGCGCAA
>JAXCLR010000063.1:58661322-58674608 GCA_035584095.1 Annona squamosa | reverse complement strand
AGCCTGACATGCCAACCCTCGCTTTTTTCCCGGGCTTGGGACCGGCAGTAAGATAGAAACTCTTACTGGCAAGGTTACATCATTAAAAACATAATATTCATAATAGTAAAGAATGACATAGTGTGGTCTATGTAATTGACTTCACCTAAATGGAAAATAGCTTATAATAATTATAACAACCTACTCAAAACTCTAATTGAATTTTTTTTGTATAATAACAAAATAAATAATATTAACTAATATGAACTGATTTTGATTTATGACTGAAAAATATCCTATTGAATTATGACTCATTTTTTAAGGTCTTATCAGTTTATGATTGAAAATACTGCTGACATTATTTCCTTTCCATCCGTTTTAGTCCAATTCTTGCATTGGGACTGGGGCCCGTAACCCAGGCAACAAGATCGATACTAGAATATTTTAGATTCTAAGGATCATAGAATCAAAAAACCAAACAGGGAAAAAAAAAAAAAAAAAAAGATCGTGGAAAGCGAAATGCACATGCTTAATAACATAAAAAAGGGTAAGGAAGTCATTTCTTTTGGCACCAAATGAAATAAATAATTCAATATTAGCGTGTGTTTGGCAACAACAAAAAGTTGTCAATTTAAAACTTTTCAATCTAAAACTTTTCACTCTCCACAACTACCCTATTTTTTAATTATTTTTTTACATTTTTCTATAAAATTACCATACTTTTCAATCATTTCTACTCACAACAAACATATCTATTTTAATTTTATCCTATTTGTTCCTCATCGTTACCCCTATCATATCACATCATTTGACAACTTCTCATCTCTACAATTTTTCATTAAAAGTTTTATCCATTCCCGTGTGTTTGGTAATTTGTAAAAGTTGTCAAAGTTAAAACTTTTCAATCTAAAACTTTTCACTTCCCCTAAGTATTCTTTTTTTAATTATTTTTTACACATTTTTCTATATAACAACCTTAATTTGCAATTATTTATACACAACTCTCAATACAACTAACTTATTTATTTTAAATTTATTTTCTTTATACCCCATCATTATACCTACAACATCACATTATTTTCTATTAATTTAACAACTTTTACGTAGAAAACTTTTCATAAAAATTTTATAACTTTCTAAACACACCATTAAATGTTAATCAGTTGGCAGAACGTCGAAACCTTGACGCGGACATGACATCGACCTGCACAAACAAAGAAATACTACAACTTTCCTTTGAAAAACAACCTTCTGGCTTCTGGTGGATGATATTTTATTTGCGTCAATGCGCGTCGGCTGTGAGTGTTTGGTAGTCCGCATCCATCATCCAACAAACAAAAGGACAGATCTCGACGCCAAACGCTTTGCGTTTTCTTATCCGTCACTACTCCTATCAAAATATTTCGACTGTTAAAAACTTGGATGGGATGGACTCATTTCTCAAAAATAATTTTTCATCCAAAAAAAAATAACAATTGTTCTTACCATTTTTCTTATTTCTAGCCGCCCACAATGGTGCTTTTTCATCTCACATCCTCGTAGCTTTGCAATTACAGTAAACGTAATAGACAAAGGGTCATTTCTTTTTCCCCCCTCCCTCTCCTTTCCAAAATACCTTTATCTCCTTCATTTTCGACTCCACCAGGATGGTAATTTTAAAAATCTTTATACAAAACAAAGATTGTTGCTCTTTAGGAAGGGGGAAGAGAAACGAAAAAACAATGTAAGGTGATACTAGGACTCCCGAAGACAATGTTAGTCGTAAGTTGAATAAAATAAAATGGATAGCTTTTTTTAGGTGAGGTCATGATTAAAAGCGATGGGTTTTAATGAGAAACTAATGAAATTATTGAGAGTAGTTAAATGTCATGTCAAAAGGAAAATGGAATCTCCACATTCCTTATCTACCATACGCTCTAATCCAAGCACAAATAAGAAAATTCTTGATTCTTGCAGTGGTAATTCCATTAAGTTTCTTTCAAAGAAGTGGGCACGCTCCCCATTCAACCAATGTAAGGACAAAGTTATTCGGCTTCCAGCCTGTGTTCGTCTAATCTAATGTTTGCCCAGTCCCATCACAAACGTTTAGGATCCCTGCAGTATAGCCCCTATTTGTCCGAACGAAAACCCAAAATTGATTCAGGTAGGGATGGAAATTGGGGTGAGTCACCCGTCACTTGGTCTTTAATCCTACCGTTTTTGACTGAATAAAACTAATATGTTTTTAACCTCACATAGAAATGGGTTAGAAATTTTAACCCAATCCAAAAATAAGGTTAAGATTGGGACGACTCCCAACCCAAAAAGTCTTGAGGCGCATATATTAATTTATTAAAAATTATAAACTTATTTTTAAATATTATTATTATTTTCTTTCAGAATTCTCATTTTTTTATAATTAATTATATCTACAGTAGAAGAATTAATTTATCTAAAAATCAATATAAGAATTAATAAGAAGAATTTCCACATATATATAACTTTTATGCATAATTATATATTACCCTGTTTTTATAGATTTATGCTATATTTTCTCATATTTTATTTTAATAATGATGTGTTTTTTAATTAATGAAATATCAAAGCATATAACATTTAAATTTAGTATAGATATATTTCTATATTTGATAAATATATAAATTCTTCGAATCACCTTATTTGACTCACATTTTTTACTCAACCTCTATTCTGAACTTAATCCGATATCAATATGAAATTTGTCTTAAAATATACTAAAACAAAGGGATGGTCTAGGGTCAGACTTGGGCAAGCCCTGATCTGGTACAACCCGTCCTGATTCCCACCCTTAATTTTGGATGAGTACAAGGGAAGAAAAGGCAATTAAGAACATGAAATACAAATAAACAATCATGAGACCAAGAATAGATGGACAGGATTTTTCTCAAGTGTTTCTCTACAATCAAGAACATTTTATATAAATAGCATACAATGGCCATAAAACATCGTTTTACACCTCTTGAGATTCGGCTGAGACAAACATTGAATTCTTACCAGCCCCGGCCCCCCAATAAATAAACAGGCATGGCATCTCATCAAAACCTGGGCATGCACCTAAGCCTGCCAGTATTGCCTGAATCAATGTTGGCATTTTATCTCACCAATCTCTGTCGTCGTTTCAGTGATCTGATAGGAAAATTTGAACTTACACATTAGCAGCCAATAAGAGTACCACATATGCAAGGAACACTGCAACTGGAAGAATCAAGCTGGCTTTTAGTGGAGGAGTGGCATTTGGCAGCCATGGATAGGCATCCGGAGGTGGCATGACACAGTTATCACCATTAAAATAGACACGGCGAGGGAACGCCCACCCTTTATCAAAAGTAAAGGTTCCAGGGTCCTTTTTAAAGAGTAACTCAGATTGAACATTTCCAGAAGGCCCAGCTTCCATTAGCAGATCATTGTAGAATTTAATACCCCACAGCATAGCAGTATCATCTGCAAAATAAAATTTAAAATGTTGATGCTTTATAGTTAGTCATCACTTCCAGGAAATCAGAAGGGAACATCAACTAAAACCCGTCCAAAAGCTGCCATTGAAGGTTAAACAGTTTAGTCAGTTGGCTGATCAAACCAAATCATCGCCAGCTATATTACTAGACTGTAAATATATGTTGCTGGCAGGAGGGTGTGCATGTTGAAAACAACTAGATCAACATCCTTGGGCCTAACTTTTTCAGATTGTGGATCTACATAAGCACATCCTCAATCCCAACTGCCAAGCAAAACATTTTACTTAAAGAGTCCTAGTTTTGGAAAAGAATAGGAAGCAATTGCCTCCATATGAAAACAAACTACATTCCTTAACCTAATCCAAACTTCTGCCCAAACACAAGCAGATTTCAGGGAAAAGAAAGGTTTGTTGTCAACTAGGTTACACATGGACAAGACCGTTCCCATCGCATGAATTGATAAACAATGAAGAAAACGATATGAGCTATACAGAACTGCAATATAATCCACAGATGATGGCAAAGTTGAGTTTGTTAGCTTACTTATTGCTACGTAAGGAGTCAATGACTTGTAATAAAAGCTGAATATCTGGGTGAGGTTGTCAAAATTAGGGTGCTGAACAACTAGATTCCACTGCGTGTAGTTCTGCCTGTAATTAAAATTAGTGATTGTGACCTTCACCCGCCAGTATTCCTTGTAATTGAGCTTGACATGCCAGTGTACCCGGATTGGACACATGTGATTGGTGCATTGGACCAAAGGCGCATAGTTATTTTTGCTGCCCCTGGAAATAGCTGATGCCAAATATGGTGAATCTCCCCTGTAAAACAGTACAAGGACCAAATACATCATCTTAAAATCCCATGAAAAGAGCCTAATTAGGCTACCCAGAACAGGACTCAGTTTGCAGATGTCTACGCATGAATGATTTGGGCCTACTGAGCATTATTCAGCATCAAAAACACATCAGTTAGCACATTTGAAGACCACAGATATGATAGTAGCCTACAACATACTCATGATGAGAATTGAGCAATGAGAAACCTGGTTGCTAAATGAGGACTAGATAAACACAAGGAAACTGGGAATGGAAAGCAGTAGCCATCATTTTCAATCAAAACAAACAAAACAGATGGAATAGTGACTGGAGATAACTATTGGGACTTACTCTACGCATGATCCCGGTTGTGTAATATTGTTTTGGCAGCCGCATGTGCATGTCGGGCACGGGACAATTGTATCATTATAGAAGGATGATAGCGAAACACAGCATGTCGGAGTCTTCTGAGAAAGGAATTGAGAATATGTACAGGTAACATTCCAAGTCACTGCAGCAAAACATGTCATGTAAATTATATAGCCACTCCAAAATGCTGTACAATTAGGAACGGAAATTGTCAAAGTAATCTACTCTGCCATTTTATTTAAACAGTAACCTGCTTTTGCTGAAGGTATCAATGAATGTTCGAACAATTTGACACATGCTTAAAAGCAAATATACTAGCACGATTGTGGCAATAAAAATACAGGTGCTTCAGGGATCAGATTCCAATTTTCGCAAGCAACTTTTGTCAACTATAAAAACTCATATATGGTATCTTCATGCTCTCCGTGTAGTAAAAAAAACCTTGAAATCCAAAATCAAAACCACCTCCCATAAGGACACCGAAAAGAAATAAAGTATTTTTCAAGTTTGACTTACTCAATGCTTGAGTCACTCTTCTTCCATCTTGTGTTAAAAACCTAGTTGGTTTTACAATCTTTGCCCTCCCACATGTATATCCAGGCCCTGGTGCTTTGAGAGTGAAGTTTTTGGGTACTTTGACTGTCTTGTTGCTACTCCCAGCAGCACCTACGCTGATCTGGAATGAACTAACTGCATTGGGTGGATCTTGGACCCACGAACTGATCACTCCCCCTTTGCAGCAATTTGCAATTTGCATGTTGTAAGGAGTTCCTGGTAGCAAATCAACAACGGTGGGATCTCTTTTACAGCAATGTGGAACATTCCCCTTGTATCTGGAACAATCACCTTGCTCTGTGGTTTGGGCTCCAACCATCGACCAAATGACCTCTTTCTTGTGCCACGTCCATCCCAGTGTCCATCCTGGTGCTTGAATGTGACGATATTGCTGGAAATTGTACATAGTAACAACTGCCTGTTTTTGTGGTTCAAAGAGAAAATAGTTGATAATTAGATAAATGAGAAAACCAAAATCAACTACTGAAGG
Organism: Annona squamosa; assembly: GCA_035584095.1. Taxonomy (NCBI): domain Eukaryota; kingdom Viridiplantae; phylum Streptophyta; class Magnoliopsida; order Magnoliales; family Annonaceae; genus Annona; species Annona squamosa. The sequence goes on along the minus strand of JAXCLR010000063.1, from coordinate 58,668,924 downwards.
ATCAACCCTCCAGCAGGGTGCTGATATGAAATCATGGCTGAGATAAGAATCAAGTTCTATATACTGCCTTTTCTGTGTAATACTGAGTTGATAGGACCAAACACTAGTTATCAGATTACAAACTCACCTGGATTTCTTACTTCCTGACTACATTAGGTAGCAAATAGTATGTCGCACATACCATTTTACAAATTATTAAAGCAGTCAACAAGCCTGGGAATATACAAATTACTAAAGAAGTCAACAAGCCCATATAGAAAAAGCACACTGGTTTCCTTTATAGCATCAGACGTCATAATGTTTTTAATTTCTGTACAATATGTTTACAATATGCAACCTCTGACTCCTGTTTAAGGTGACACAGAAACACTTTCTCCAAACGCTTAGGAAATATGGAATCATTGAATCGTAAAAAATGTATCATTTTTAGGCAAAAAAAGTTCCGTGAAAACACAAACAAAGCAAAAAAAAAAAAAAATCAATGGCAACAAGCTGTACATTTATATACTTACAACATAGCCGTCTGGGGTCCAACTTATAACATCCCATTTGATTGTGATGTTTCCGTTTGGATCAAGCGAATCATAAGCTTCTGCAGCAAAAGGAAAAGAAAAGGCAAAGACAAATGTGTTAAAAATACCAGTTAAGAATGAGAAAATACAAGATCTCAGTTTCAGGTAGGTTCATAGACTTGAACAAGAGTACGAATTTAATTGTGTGGAATGTTGAGGAAAAGTCTGGAACACCAAGCAAACCAAAAAACCAGAATGAAATACTTACAGCTGTTGCCCATCTAATGAGCACAGCAGGCAGAGTTTCATGGAAGTGCGCAATAAGCTATTTTTAGCACGTCAATCAGATCTAATCTGCATGTAATTCCAGTACAAGTGACGGGATTGCATCTGACCGCTTGTACATTGTAAAACTACACATGCACGTCGTCTCCAAGAAAGTACAACGTGTGAATCCATAAAAGAAATGAAAGATGAATTAAAAACTGAAACACCTTTTGCGATTTCAATCGAAAAATATATATTTTTCCCAATGTATGCAAGGCAGATTTCCTCAATTTAGAGAAAAATGAAAACCTTCTTTCCTCTAACCCCATTTTCTTTCTCGATATAGAGAAAAATATCTACATTCTTCCCACGATTGAGGTTCTTCTATATGTTTTGAACTTCAACATATACAGTAACATAAAAATCAAATAACAGATCTTGATCTTGTAACTTACATCCAACTCGACTGCCCAATTGCGAAATCCATCAAAAGCGCACGTCATTTCTCTTTCAACATGCTACAAAATTTTTTTAGAAAAAAGGAAAGCCAAATTTATGGTTTTCAACCAAACCCACCAGCGCGACAAGAAAAAGCCGAAAAGCCCAAAATTAGAAGCAACAGAAAGAACTGAACTTTCTTTCTTCGTCCAGCAGTCAATTTCCATGCGGGAATTCGGAAATCGACGAAATGCGAATTGCTTCGCATGAAAGAATCACTGGATCTATGGAATTAAAAATAAAAAACCGTTCTTTCCACAAAATTATATAACCATATAAATCTTCTGAAACTGCAGGAAAAAAAAGGCTTATCCATCTCTCGACGCAACGGAAGCTCAAAGACACCACGAAGAATCAAAAAAACAAAAAAAAAAAGGAATCCTAATCCAATTCCTTGCAGAACCCAACTCCCAAAATCTTCGTCAACATCACAAAGACAGAGCTTTTTTTAGGTGTAATCCTCCAAATCTACGGCACTAAAAAGCAGCAGTTCAGTCAGAATCTATCCAAGAAAGCACCCGAAAAAGAATCAAACTTTGAAGTGACAATGATAAAACTGAGATCTGGGGGACAGAGACATCCACCTGCCGGACTCGCACTCCAGCAGAAAAGCAAGGCCATGATCAAAATGAGGTAGTGGCAGGGATGAAATGAAACATGTTTTGTGCGAGACCCCATCCTCTCTGTTACTGAATTCCGAACCTTCTCTCTCTCTCTCTCTCTCTCTCTCTCTCTCTCCGGCGGAAGCTCGCCCAAGATCTGGAGCAGTTGAGGGAAATGGAGAGCAAGGAAAACAGCTAAGTCTGCCGCATTTAAGGGAGCTTATTAATAGTCTGTAATGCGATTCATCACTGAAAAACTCGCTCATTATAGGTTCCAATCTTATTTTTACTTTGTCAGCTACTCAGCTCCACTGATCCAAATGACATAAATGTCCTCCCCCTCAGCGAATAAATTTCGCACCAGCCCCTTCGATTTTAATCGACGATTGGAGGGCATTTATGGATAGAACGACCAACTCGGGGAACGCCGTGAGATTTGCTCTTGGCCGACACTCTACATGACACGTGTTACGTGGTTTTTCTTATATTGACAAGCGATTCGCGCGAGTCGAGGTTCAAGTGATATATTTTTGGTTATTACTTTCTATTTCATCCTAGAAAAGGAAAAACGGATTTTGTGAAGATCAAACAGGAAATTGATGGAAGACAACAAGAGATAATAATTAGAAGCACTTCATTAATAATTCGATCTTAAGTATCAAATATTAATAACAAGAGAGCTTGTTTTCTTATCCAATAAGATGAAATTTAAATTATTTTCCATTTTTAATATCGTTGTTCTCAATGTACAGTTTTTTCAATTTTTTATTATCGATGTAGAAATTTTAATGTTTAATATATTATTTTATTTTTAAATTCGTAACAACTCTACTTTTTTATATGGAATATTAATTTTCTTGTTTCAAATATAATCTTAATTTGCCAACATGCAAGTTTGCAATAATTTCTTTGATCCTATTTGATTAGTTGTATGAAAATTTTGTGAAAATTTATTAAAAAAGTAAGATTATAATATACTATGATAAAGATAATAATTATCGAGATAATCTTCAATAGAATTGATTGCATAGTGCAATTGAATTTTTTTATTTTTAAATCTAAGTTATTCCTCATTTGTACTCTATTAGTATTAGCATAACACGAAAAATTATGCTTTTAGATTTATATACAATACATAACAAATATAAATGTATGAGGTTATTTATAATTATATTTTTAAGATTATTAATTATAAAAATTTTAATTTATTTAATTCTTGTGTACAGATTAAATAAAGAGTTTTAAAAATAATGGATGGATGGAATGTAAAAAAAAAAAAAAAAAAAACAGTGGTAGAATACAACCAATAACATCAAAGTATTTGTCATGTACAAAGTCACATTTTTTTTTTAATGGAGGTCAAGCCCTTCTCCCCTCTGTCTAGTGTTGGCTAAATTGTGGGTGGTTTGTGCTATCACACATGTCGGCATCGAAAAGGTATTTGTCATGATTACGAGCGAGAAAATGAAACAAAGAAACTAAAATAATCGTATGAAAAATAGAAATATGATAATAAAAGATAGAATAAATAGTTAGCTAAATTTTTTTTATCAAAAAAATAGTTAGCTAAAATTTCCAATTATATTAAAAGACACGAAGATGATCTTAGTTTTTGTTTCCATTTTTATCAACGGATCACCACCCTCAATTACATGCGCCGGACCAAACCCAAATGCCAAGATGCGCCAATATCCTGGCGAATGCCTCTCCCTCGTGGCGCATGCAGGTGTCGGTGGCGTTGATTTTTTTATTTTTATTTGTTGGGGTGGGGGGCGCGAAAAAGAAAAACGCACGCTAGCTGTACCGGAAATTTTGTGTCACCCATGCGTCTTCGGTATTTGATTGCATGCGACAGCGCTGCGTGCTATCGGGTGCATAAATTTATTTTTTTAAATTTTTTTAAAATTTATTTATAAAATTATTAATATAAATATATTTAACATGTATATAAATTTTTACTATTTTTAAAATTTTTATTTTAATTTTTAAAAAATGCTTCTTCAGCCAGCCTAAAAATAACCGGTGTTTCCTGCTGTCATCGCAAGCGAAAATTCTGACACCCGTTCACATGCTTTCATGATCTAAGCCGTAGACCTGCAGAGCTTCATCTAGTTGCAACACAAAGATCGCTTGAGGATAGCGCGTGGGTTTGAGGCTTACTCGTTGAATGCAGGAACGCGGAAAGATACGCGGCGAGGAGATCACGAATCTACTCGCCACTCGTCTTGCGGAATGTGGACGACAGCGGCGAGCCAGCTGGAGACGCATCGCAACGTGCTAGACCATTGTCGTTGCATGGATGTTTGCACGCTAGTCTTTGATCATGTGCCCATTTCAATTGTTTTTGAACGGTCAGGATGAACAGTCAGGGCGACAATTTCTCTTTTAGAATTCACTCAGAAATTACAAATAGTCCAAGATTAAAAATTAATTAAGTTTTGGATTTGCTCATAACTCAAACCTCTTCTGCCATCCGTTTTCAATTGTCCTCTTTTGACTCGTTTTAAATTTAAATGGTATGATTAGGGTCCATTTTTATAAATTAAAAATTAATGAAGCTGCAAGCCTACCACTGCAAGAGAAAATGGACGACTGATGATGACGGTACGCACTTGGGAAGGGTGAATCTCATACGGGTAAATCGGAAATTTACGCAAAAACCGGGCGCGCAAACGTAATTCCAGTTTTCATCAAATAGAAATGAAATTCGTTCAGGGCCCACTACTTGTTAAATGGGGTGTAACTTAGGTAGGGTATGGAATACCTTCATCCTAATTTGGGTCAGGTACAATAAAGTATAAAATATTATTTATAGGTACGAGTAAGGTATGAATTGTTAATGCTCTTTCAAATAAGATATGAGTAGGGCAAATACATTAGGTACTCATAATCGATTCCTTAGGGATATAATTATATATGTATATAATATATATTATATAATATGTATTGTATTTTGTCAATAATATTTGTGTAAATATCCATTTTAACAACTTAAAATTCAAATGAATCTTGTGCATTGTAGAGCTATGGATTTTAAAACAAGAAACCAATTTGGTTTTTTATATATATGGTATTAACTTACAAAAGCCTTTTATAAATAAGCTGATGAATTATGATTAATATATTAATAGTTTTAATGATTGGTTGTGATAATGCATACTTTATTTGTATCTAATAATATAAACAATAACATATGGACCTGTGATCTTAAAGGAATTGATTTAAAATTGAAATCGGAGTAAATCATATAAAATAATGGGTCAGGTTGGATACACTGTGAATTGAACTAACAAAAGAGTAGAGTAGGATAGGTTTTTTCCAAATAAGGTATAAATAATATAGACCACTATTGAAACCGACCCGACCCGAGTTGCATCCTACTTGTCATTCAAATTCAAATAACTGTTGTTGATTTCGGATGGTGTATGAAACTCAAGAGTTCCTTGAACCACCAAACATGCAAAACTCATTTTTTTATTTTTTAAAACTATTTATAAAAGTGCTACTCTAAATATATTTAATTTATATCTTAAATTGTATCATGTTTTAGAGATATGTATTATTTTTAAAACTGAGAGATTTTAGTCATCTAAAATTACTAGAATAAAAGATAAAACGTCTAGTTTTTTAAAATAAATAAATATATAATTCGAGCTTCAAAATGACAAAACTTAGATTATAAAGTAAATACATCTAAATTGCAATTTTATGAAAAATTTAAAAATATAAATTTTGAACCCAAATGCAGCAACATTACACAAGATTCAATGGATAGAACCCAAGCAATTGGGTTGTCATTTTTTCCAAAGACAACTGTTAATCATACAAATTATTGAAAAAGCCAACCATCTCAAATGAAATAGATGGGCTGAAAAGTCGCGGATGACGTGCGTATCCAGACTAACATCGAATTCGATGCAGCAACGAATAATTAGACAGATAGGATTACTCGAGACGAACGGCTGTGATGAACCGAATCCAGACGAGATCTCAGCCCTTGGACTTGAGATCTTCGAGCCTCCTGCTGAGCTCCTCCTCTGAGACGCTAGCTTCTCGTCCCTTCCCCTTGAGCCCCAGCCCCACCTCCTGATTCCCGGGCTGAGGGAGATTCGCCGACACCTCCAGTCCGTAGCCGTCGGTGACCTGCTGCATCAGCGATGCCACCTCCCCCTCCGGCGTCGACAGCGACGTGGTCCCGGCCATGGCCTTCTCCGTGAAGGCGGCCTGCACCTCCATGTTGACGAAGGCCCTCTCGAAGCGGTCCATCGTGGCGGACGCCTTCTCCATGTTCCCCATCGACAGGGCCCCCTCCAGCGCCTTCACGATCCCTCCCATGGATTGCCCCACCGCCTGGAAGCTGCTCTGGCTGCCGAGACGGGCAGCGACGGCGTCGAGGCGGGAGGCGAATCGGAGGTAGTTCAGATGCTCGTTGCGCTTGCGGATGGCGTTCTGCGCGTAGATCCGCGCGCCGTCCATGTTCCCCTTTTCCATCGCCTTCTTCACCTTCCCCTTCTCGGCTTTCTCCTCCTGCTCGCACTTCTTCGCCTGGCGTACGAGGGATTTCGAGGTTAGCTTGAGCTGGAACATCTGCTCCATCAACTTCTCCTTCCCCATTTCCACGCAATTGAGAATGAATTATCGATCTTGATTGAGTCGAATTTTTAGTCCTTGGTTGGAAATGTGAGAAGACGAGAAGGATATTTGCAAGTCTCGAACTGTAAGTCCGAACTAGCCGTTGGGCGGCTGAAAGATACGGCTGGAGGCAATCAAGATATTGTAACCAACGGTCGAAATTTTTTCGATTGAATAAATACTCATGTCTACGGATATACAGGTACACTTTTTCTTCTTTGCATATGTATTTTTTTACGTCTCGTCACTACCAATCCACGTTACAATTTTCATTTTACATATTTCCTTCACTGAAATAATACCAGTAATATACATTAACAAAAAAAGCAGTCCATCACTGAAATCAAAATCCGGCCTATTGGACAAATTTTCTACGTTGTGCCAGAATTATGATGATACTTTGTTATAATATGAGTTGTCATGATGTATAAAAAAAAATATTCAGCCTACTGGACGCTGACCAGAGTTTTATCAGCTCGTACATAATCTTCATATATACTAAATTCATTTTTTAAACATTTTTTTTATAATTTTAAAAATCATAATTTAACATTATGAAATATATAAATATAAAAATGATAATTTTTTTATAAATAAACTGAGGTTGAGCTTCTAGAAATGGTTTCATGTAGTTTCTTCAATCTTTAAATGGTTAATGATTAATGTAAAATTCAATCTATTTATTATATTTAATATCAATTATTTTAACAGGAGACTAAGTTTCATCTAAATTAAGAATGTACATGGGTTGCACATATATATCAAAATATAATAATACAAACCAATCAAACAATGTAATATATAATACTATATAAAATCCTTTATCCATATAATAATTATATTTTAGATGGTCTAGATGTTGACAATCTTACTTCGAAATTGATCTTAGCATTAAATCTTTTTATTATATTTATTTTACACATTTGTAGATAAGAGGTCATGCACATAGATGTTGGACAAATGAAAGAATTTCAGGAGCGCAATTCAGTGCACCCGGGTGCACTCAGCCTCAATGCACCCGGGTGCACTGCACCTATTTTTTTTTATTTTTTTTTGAAAATTTTTTCATGAAGCTGTTAATATAGGTTTAT
>JAXCLR010000063.1:58649668-58661222 GCA_035584095.1 Annona squamosa | reverse complement strand
AAAAAAAAATAGGTGCAGTGCACCCGGGTGCGTTGAGGCTGAGTGCACCCGGGTGCACTGAATTACGCTCCAGAATTTCAATAATAATATAAATAACATTAAATATAATAAAAATTAAGTGAATTTTCCATTATTCATTCATATATTAAAAGCAAAGAAGCTTTACGGAAGAAAAATTTCATAAAAGCAGAGTCTCATAAATTAAATATACATGAGCTCAAAAAAATGTTTATACCTAGACTCAGTGTACATGTACATACATGTGTGTACGTGTAAAACATGATTCTATATATTTACATGTACAGTAAATTGCAGGATATTTAGCTTAAAATGAGTATTGCATTCTCTTAAATATATTAATATATTAAATAATTATTTATCCATGTATAAATTATATTTTAAATAGTTTATATATTGAAATAATTATTTTAAAATTGTTATTTATATCAAACTATTTTGTTAGGCTGATATTGTCTCATTTTTTGGGAATGATGCCCACGTATGTCCAATTTAAATGAAAATTGATATGCTAATAAAATAATAAATTTTAAATACAATGATAGAGTTGACTATAATTTTATAATCATATGAGGATTATTTTGAATCAAATGTACCGTAACTTACATTGCATCTAACTGTACATGATAATAACTTTATCTCTTTCTATATAGGTATAATCAAGACCTAATGTATGCTTGGAGAAAGAAAATATTAGATGATAATTGTGGGTGCAACTTAAGTGGGTTGAGCCTAAACCTAGCCCACTAAATCTAAAAATATTACTATAATTTACGTTTTTAGAATGCATAAATTGTAAATAGGATTAGAGCTAAAGCAAAATAGACCCAAAGCTCGATTTCTACTTTTTATTTCATATAAAATATATTATACATGTAATGGGTAAACAATATTTGTTTGTATTTATGTTTAAATGCATGTTTATCATCTGACAATTATATCATAGATAAATGATATTATTTTTAGTTATATATATGTGTATATTTATATTATTTACTTTTAAGTTTATTAATTTTCTTTTATTATCTTGTTTTGAAAGGTTTAATTTTCTTTCGGAGATGCATTATATATTACTCTGTTTTTTTGAAAATGTGATTAAATGGTGTATAATTTTTTTGCCCATGTGATTGTTACTATGTATTCACTAGAAAAATTTAAACTTTTCTCTCTTAAATCAAGTGAAAATTTGATAGTTCAAAACTCAACTCATACTTAATTTTTACAAATATAATTAAAATTTAAGTTTACAAAAAAGCATTATAATTTAAGTTTTATAAATAAGATCAAAGTTAAGTAACCCCAGATTTCTAATAATTTTTATCAAAAAATTTTCACATTTTTTTAAATTTATCATTGTAATACTGTACAATAGGTTTTAACAACCTTATATATTTTATATTTTTAATATATTTTTGTGTTTTTCATTTTATGCGATATTAAATATATTTAGTTCAAACACTAAGTTTTGACATTTTTGAATTTTTATATATTTTAAAAAATTTTAAAATAAAAATTTTACTTTTTTCTCGTGTGACAAAATGTGAGCTAAATGGAAGTTTTTATTTTTTAAAAAAACATAAATCAAAGATAAAAAATGATAAGACTTAATTTTTCAAAATAAAAATACTTCACGTACAGGAAAGTGAAAAATCAAAAAATATACTAAGAAATGTATAATATATGATAAATAACAACCTATTGTATAGTATTAAAATCATTTATGAAAAACACCTAACATAAAAAATCATAACATCAAGATTTTTACCACTTTTTCTCCTTTCATCCTAATAATTATTATCAAATCAGGCCTATATTTTCTGTAGTCAATTTTTTTTTCACGATGAAGGAAAATATGGTTTAAAAATAAAAAATATAATAATATATTGTATTTTTTTTAAATTTTTGCCAGAGCCACTGCTCAACGGCATTACATGCTAAACACGGGAGTCGAATCTCAATGGATGGGGCATCAAGCCACCTTGCGGAACCAACTGCCACACGGCGGGTTCGCAATAATATATTGTACTTGGTATATGGCTTGTTATGCAATGTACACAAGGGTGTGTTTGGTTGGGCTAAAAAAAATGTTGGCTAGAACTTTTCAATCTAAGGTTTTTTATTCTTCGTAACTATCTTATTTTTTAAATTTTTTTTACATTTTCCTATACAAACTACTCTACTTTTCAATTATTTATACATAATTAATATTTTTATCTTAACTTTATTAACTTTGCTCTTCATCATTACTTTAGTGGTTTTGATTACTATGCATTAACAAGCTAGCAATGCTAAGGGCTACTTAGAGTTGCTACTACCATCAGATTTTTCGAAATTTTATTATCTTATTTTGCAATTTAAAAAGGTGGGCCACCTGTACACTCTCAATGATTAAGGGCTTATTTGGCCTATTATTAGTATTTTTATTGAGAAACTTTATGTGTGCTTGGGAAATGATAAGACTTTTAGATGAAAAATTTTTAATATAAAATTTTTTCAAATAATAAAAAATAATATGATAGCACGAATAATGATAAAGAATAAAAAGAATAAAGTTAAAATAGATAAGTTACTTATACGAGTAGTTTTGTGGAAATGCTCGAAAGATGGGATAATTTATATAAAAAGATGTGAAGAAATAATTTAAAAAATATATATTTGCAGAGATTGAAAAGATTTAAGTTGGTTGCAAACTTTTTTGTTGGAACACCGGGTGGAGGAAATGCTCCATAGTCTACATCTAATCAGACATACATATATATACACACACCCTTCAGAGACAGTTTTGAATTCTTTAAAGGACTGATAAAATGCAAGGCCAAAGGACTTGAGACCATCCTCCACGTTAGTCTGGTCCTGGCGGTTACTTATATCCAATAATCTCAACTCGCCCAGCAATAAATAAATTGGCTATTTCCATTACTTTAAAATTTTATATTTTCGTTATTCGTATTTTAATCTTTGCTACCTGTTGATTTTAATCTTAAATTCAATTCTTTATGAGTTAAGTTAAAATCATCTATATTTCTGTTTATATCTACAATTACATTTTCTATTGTACTAATATGCCTACAGGTCCTTTTGCTACGGAGGAAAAAAATATTGTAAGTCAAAATGATTGAAAAGTGATAGATGAATGCCCTGCGGTAAGGTTAATAACTATAAGTAAAAAAATTAAAAATAACATAGATAAAATAATTGTATGAAAAAATGAAAAATAACTGAAATATAAAAATAACAACTAAAAGAATTATAGCGCAGGTCATTGTAAAATGAGCTCTACATGTATTAGAATATGATAATATTTTATGTAATTATTTATTTATATAAGAATTAAAATTATCTTATTATGTTAATTTTGTGTCATTCTTTTGCGAGACAATTGCTATATTTTTTTGGGAAAGACACTTGCTATATTTGATTTGAATGGAAATAAGCATGTTATTAAAATAAACACTTTTTAAGTTTTAACTACACTTTATGGATTAATTTTTAATTTTATATTTGACTGAGCTTTATTTGCAGTAAACTGCAAATAAGTATGGTGCATTTTGACTACACCTGATCATTTCCCATAGTTAAAAACATAAAACAATTGAGTAGTAAAATGGTGACATTACTTAAAAGAGGTGTAGAAAGGGGATTAAAAAAATTTTCGCCCTTTTTCTTGTGCCAAATTGAAGCCATGTATCCAATCGGGTTTGGCGCGGGCTGCCCCTTGTAGGTTCGATATTTATTGACGGCTTATGGATTACATTTTGATTTTATAATTACTTGGGTCTTATTCGCAGCGAATTGTACTTTAATAATGTTGCAATATGACGACATTTGATCATTTTCCATAGTTGAAAACATAAATAATCGAGTAGTAAAAAAGTGACGTTACTTAAAAGTGATGTGGAAAGGGATATATATATTTCTTTTCCCCTGTTTTCCTTCTGCCAAATCGAAGTCATCTAAAGGCTAAGAGCTTGGCACGACTGCTTCCCAAACAAGTTTGGTTCTCATCCGCCGGGTAGTTTCGTGCGAGAGCAGTAGTCTTCAGTTTTAGGAGTTTTGATATTATATTATGAAGGAAATTTGTAAGAATTTATGGAATTAATTTGTAATGATTCTAATGGGTTTGATTTGTACTAATAATATGGAATAAAATGAGATATTATAAAGTACGATTTTAGAATGGACCAATAAAAAAATCGAAGTGGATTAGAACTTTTTGGCACATAAGTGGTTTGGACTGAATATACGCACATGTATAAGTGCGGAAGCACAAGGGGTTTGTAGTTCCCAACTTATTTTAATTCGCAGTCATTTCAAATGAAGTTGTAAAAATAAAAAATGGGATGTGAATTAGGTCATGCTCAATCATGACATGCTCTTGATTTTGCCAAATATATCTACTACATTTGATTTTAATTCCAAATATAATCCTTGTATTTTCAAAATCATATATATATATAAACACACACTACGTTTACAGTTATTCATATTTTTTGTTAAAAATTATTAGTTAAATTTTCCTAAATGTCCAAAATATTCCTATTATAAAATAAAATAACATAAATGAAATTAGGGCTTTCCAAGTTTAGAACTCATATGTAATTAGGACATTAGTGAGTTATGACATTTAATTTTTCAATTATGCCTAAAATCTAATGAGCATATTAGTAATTTCATAATTAACTAACAATGTTAATTCACGGATTTTGTGTTTTTGAGATTTTATTTGAATTCATTTTTTATACAATCATCTCAAATGTGTGTTACAATCAAACCCCTTGAAACATTTTAACAATAAACCTATAGCAGCCAACTAATTTTTCTAGTATTGCATCTATTTTTTATCCTATTTTTTCCTAACTAAATCAATGGTGGACACTCTCATTGCCATTTGCAAGGGAGATGCATGTCACCACAATTGCCTACACTGCCATTCAATCTCATGACTACCGAGTTGAGAAGCTTTGCTATGTACCACGCAGCCCGGGTGTTTTTGGGATTAACTGTAAACGCAATGAGTATATTTCAGATTTTAGAAACATAGTGGGTATGTTTTAAAAAATCCCAAATTTTATATGACTTAAGCCAAGGATGAGTCAGAATTTCTTGTTTGAATTCAAAAATAGAATTTCAGTAGTTCCACTATATGCAAAACCGAAAATCTTGACTCATCATACATATATTCATTTATTTAAAAAAATATGGACATATATTTTTAAAATACTATTTTCATATTCTTGCAAAATTTTCACATTTTTATGATTCACTAGTCACTAAAATCTAATTTAGATTTAAAATTATAACTTATAATAACGGAATGTAGGGTTGATACGACTAGGCTTTTTTTTATAGAAATATGACTAAGCTTTCAGACGAACTAAAAAGTTGAAAATTAACCCGAATTATCGACTTAAATTATTAATTCAAGTTGTGAATCTCAATGATATATATTTTATTAACTTGTTTCAATATTTTTTTAATATTATCTATGTTTAGTAATTTTTTAAATATATTTAATGGTGTTTCTAATTAGTAAAAATGAAACAAATTTTAAAATTAACATGAATGTGAATTTATAGTTGATAGGTGTAGGAATTCTTAAAATTGTCATACTTTAGCTTATATTTTCTACTTAACCCATTATTCCAAGACCAATGTGCAGTTTATCATGAAACCTATGGAAAGAATAGCAAGGGTGCAGGCAGAACGAACGCTGCGGACGGGCTGCGGACGCAAGCTTATCTTGAAACCTATGGAAAGAACTTCGGGTCAATAATATCCCGAATTATTACAAAAAATTAGAGTTAGACATAATATTTGAAAATTGAAGTTATGGTTGTACAAACCCTTAATTAGTATTAAGGGTGAAAATTAGGACTAGTTATACTAAATTAAGGTGATCTAATCCTATTCTTTTTTTTTCTTTTTTTTTTTTTTCGAGAAGCAGATTGTTATACACAAACAACCAGCAAGCAACAAAAAGTGTTGCCTGGTTCAAGATCCCAAAATCCCCACCCAACATTCAGAAGGGAATTTTCGGAAGGACCAGACCCAAAAAATTAAAAAAAAAAATCATTGTCTTTACAAAGCAATTCTGCCACCCTGCTTGGTGCAGAAAGACACCAACTCACCTCCTCGGACTGCGCCCTCATAGCCATTTTTGCAAGATGGTGAGCCACCATATTCCTGTCTCTGAGAACACGACGAAAGGTAATTTTGTGAAAAGAGCCGCTGATGCTCCTTACGGATTCAATGATACCTCTGAAATTTGAGGGAATCTCCTCACCATTTTGCAGCCAGTTGATCACGATTAAGGAGTCAGATTCGATTTCGATGACCAACAGATTTAACTCCAATAACCATTGCATATACCCAAAAGAATGGCGTGGCCTTCCTGCTTAATTAGGTTCGGTTTTCCCCTATTTTTAAAAATTTTTCCAGCTAAAAAAGAACCATTCCAGTCTCTGATTACAGCTCCGACGCCAATTGAAAATAATTCTTCCCTGTTTCCTGTGTCAATGTTTAACTTCCATGATCCTCTAGCTGGTCTTATCCACCTGCATGAGCTCTCATTTGGCATAAATTTGCTGAGTTGAAGCAACTGGGCTGAACGATATTGTGCAATATAGTCTTTGCTCCACCGTATGAGATCATTCAATGGTACATTGACATCCTCAAAAGTTTTTCTATTCCTTACAAACCATATTCTCCAACAGCATGTAGCAAATAGCTCGAGCATGAAGGGGTCTAAGGCACGGCATAATTCATCAAAGATTGCATTAAGATCCACCAATCTCATCCCTACGATATAGTTAAAGATAGAATTCGGAAATAGCGAACATACCTTCTGACATGTCCAAAAATGGTGGAAACAGTTTTCCACAATATCCCTGCAATCACATGGAAGGCAATGAGATTCAACGGGGATTCCTCTCTTTATCAGATTTTCCTTTGTCGGTGAGGAATCCATCATAAGTTTCCACCCAAAATGTTGCACCTTTTTTTGGACATGCATCTTCCATAATCTGCTCTAAGCTTTGCTTGACGCCCTGGCCAACCACTCATTCAGACGTGGGTTATATTGAACCTTCCCCTCATGGGCAAGCCCCTAAGCTGATTTGACGCTAAATTGCCCATTCTTTTGGAGGCCCCAATAAAACTGATTATTTCCCTCTCTTTCTGGGATTTGCACGTGTTTGACAATATTCCAGCCAAATTCACCGGAGACCCTTTTTATCTCAGTTTCCTTCCATCCTCTCTCCCCAAAGTCTATATAGAAATCGATCTTCCTGTTTTCATCCGAATCGGAAGGTAAAGTGATGTAGGATGGGTAGAAAAGAAAATAAAAGAAAGAAGAAGGAACCTCTAGAGATGAGAAGTAAAAAAAGAAGGTAGAAAAAATAGATGAATAAAGAGAGAAGAGCAACAACAAGTGGAAGAAGAACTAGAGAATACTTTTATAAATCTCAAAATTGAAAACTGATGCCCCTTTAGAGCTTACAAGAGCCGTATTTATAAGTGAACATTCACATAATCTTAGCAAAGAAAATCCTTCTAGAAAAAGAAATATATATTTTAAGTAAACTTCATTTTAAGTAAACTTCTTAAGGAAGTAAACTTAAAATAGATACTTGCTTATTTTAAATAGATTCTAAAATATCATAGGAAAATCATTCTAGAAAAAGAAATTGTATATTTTAAGTAAACTTCTTAAAGAAGTAAACTTAAAATAGATACATGCTTATTTTCAACAGATTCTAAAATATCCTACGAATCTTTTAATATCTTTCAAAAATAGCAAAATAAAATCTTTTTAAAATATCCTAAGATTATTTCCTTTTTACGAAATTCTTGCGCCTACAGTAGACATATTTGAAATTTTTTTTCTATTTTCATCATAAAGGTCCTGCTTTTTTGATAAACTCTGATGCCCAACACTCAAAAATAAACTTAGCTGGCTTCTTATTACCCACTAGCCATTTTCTTTCCTTGCAAATCAAAGGCAGCACCCTTACAATACTCCTCCAGATGAAAGAACATCCCTTTACTGCTTTGCCATCTCATATATTGCCCAATCTAAAGTATTTCCCCTTAAACACTCTATGACAAAGTGAATTCATGCCAACCGCTAGTCTCCATGAGTTCTTTGATATTAGTGCCCCATTAAAGTCTGACTGATCCCTGAATCCAAGCCCACCATTCTGTTTCACTAAGCATAGTTTCTCCCACGAAATCTAGCTTATCTTCCTTTTGTCTTCATTTTCTCCTCACCAAAATTTACTCATTACTGCATTCAACTCTTTGACAGATTTTCATTGGAGAATAAATAGGTTCATATAATAACATGGAACAGCTTGTGCCACTGCCTTTAAAAGAATTTATTTTCAACCACTTGATATAAGTTTCCACGCCAGCCTTGGATCTTCTTCCTTACCTTTTCCTTAATGCTTTGAAACAACTTGTTTTATTCCTTCTAATCCATACTGGTAGCCCAAGATATCTCACCATTTGGTTCGATGAGGATCCCATAATCCTTTACATGTCTTCTCTGAATTCTCTTCTAGTGTTTGTACTAAAGAACATAACAGTTTTATCATTATTCACTTTCTGTCCAGAAGCCCATTTGTATTTCCATAGGATAGGAAGCGGTTGGTTCAATTTTCTTTTGTTGGCTCTTAAGAAAAGTAGGAAATCATCAGCAAAGAAAAGATGTGATAATCTTGGTTGTCCCCCCTCCTCCCGGAACATTTTTCTCCCATTTACTTTCCCCTCGTGCTACACTTGTGTTAACAATTCTGAGAGGCCCTCTGCACAAAACAAAAATAAGTAAGGTGAGATGGGATCCCCTTGCCTCAGTCCTCTTCCCGGGACGAATGATTGGGATATAGAGCCATTTAGTGAGACTTTGAAGGACACCGAAGACATACAACTTCTCATCCATTGTCTCCATCTCGCACAGAAGCCTTTCTTCTTCATTACCTCTATCACAAACTCTCATTCCACTCTGTCATATGCTTTAGATATATCCAGTTTAACTGTCATCTCTTCCAGTTTTCCCCCTTTTCTTTTCTTCAGTATAAGGATTGCCTCGAAAGCCACCAACATGTTGTCTGTGATGAGTCTCTTAAGGACGCAGGCACTCTGCTCAATCGAGATTGCTTTTTGGAGACAACTCTTCAAACAGTTTGCTAGAATTTTTGAGATTAGCTTGTACAAGACATTACATAAACTGATTGGTCTAACCTCCGAGATTTTTTATGCCCTTTTCATCTTTGGAATCAAAATTATGATTGTTTGGTTGAGCCCCTTTAACTTCTGTCCCTGTTCTTCTTCAGATTCACACTCCATCCAGTCCCTACAGGTAGCAAATATTTCATCCTCCATCAGATCCCCATTTTTTTGGTACAACCCCGCAGACATTCCATCCGAACCCAGTGCTTTCCATGGGTTCATTTCCTTAAGGGCTTGAGTCACCTCTTCCTTCTTCAATTTAGCTGTAAAGAGTTGATTATCAGCCTTAGAAATGGGAGTTGAATCAGATAAGTGATTTCCTTTGTCTCTTTCTTTCCTCCTGACGTAAACAACTCGAAATATTTCTGCACCAATTGTATCTTCTCATCTTCATCTTCTATCTTATTTCCTTGGTCATCCACCAGAAAACTAATGTAACCACTTTGAAGCCAGAAGACCTTCATCCTTTGTTTCCACATAAGTTCCTCCTCCTCCAGCAGATTATTGATTGTTTGTTCCTGTCTTTGAATATTCCTATCACTCTCTTCGGAATGTCATTCTTCCACCAGTTCTTGAAGTCCAGCTTGACGTTGTTGTAGTCTTTTTTGAATGCTGCCTCTTGATTTTAGATTACAGTCCTTCATCTCCTTTCCACATCTATTAATTTTCCATCTCAGTTGCTCAATTTTGGATAGATTCCTTGGAGGGGTCTCACTCCACACCTTCCTAATAATCTCATCGATCTCCTTATATTTGGCCCAGCACAGATCATATCAAAAAGGTTTGTATTTTCTTCTTTTTGCTGTTCTGGCATCTAATTTTAACATCAAGCAGAAATGATCCAACGCAGCAACTGCAATGTGATAGAGTTGTGCAAAGGGAAACATATTAAACCAGTCAAGGTTTGACAGACATTTGTCCAACCTGGCTTCCACTCTATCCATTCCCTTTCTTCCTATTTGTCCATGTCATTCGAGGGCCCCTGAAACCTAGTGTCTCTGAATAGCTGCATTTGGCCCTCAGGTTTTTGTCTTTTGTTGAGATATTCCGACGCACTTGTCACTTCATTAAAGACACAAATCACTACCCAAGGTGAGGCTAAACGATGATAGTCTTCTTAGCAGGTGCCATGATTCAGCTCTTCTTCTCACTTCAGGGAAACAGCAAAAGCTCGAAATCCTCCATTGCTTACCATTTGCCTCAAATACATCCGCATCAATGGGACCATTTGAAAATGATAGGATTTTTACATCGATCTCCTTAGACCAAAATAGTGTTAAACCCCCTTTTATTTCCACACAATCCACTGGAAAACAGGAATCAAATTTTGTTCTCCTCTTCAGCCAGTTCATTTCATTACTTCTTCTCTTGGTTTCTGAGAGAAAAACCAAAATGAGATCAAGAAGTACACGAATTGCTCGTGGGTTCCCAAGCCCACGACAATTCCATACTAATAAAGTCATTCAGTTCGGGCGGTGCTGAGAAGATCTCTCAGCTGCCACCATTCATCCTTATCTTCCTCCCCCCAGAATACATCTTATTCTTTTTTGTCTCATTCCCCCCCATCTCCGATATTCTTCTCTTCCAGTGTATGCCATTTTCTTTTCTCAATCTCTTTTTCCCCCACTCCTAGATGACCAACTCCCCTCTGTTTCATTTCTGTTCTTCTCATTATTCTTTTCCATTTTCCCTCTTGTGTATTGTTTCCCCCCTCGTCTCCCACCCCCCTTCTCTAGTTACCATATTTTCTATCCAGCCTCTCCCTTCTCTTTCTCTATTATCCCCCTCTACTTCAGCCCCTTCTCCTTCCTCTACTTCTAATATACCCATCCCTCCTCCATTTTCTCCTACTATCTCCATCTCCCTTTTTTCATTAGTTATTTCTCTCATTTCCTCTTCCGTATCAGGGTCATCTTTTTTCTTTGTGGTTTCCCGAATGGACCCCTTTTCGCTATTGATTTTTAGTTCTTTCTTTGTTTCTAAATACCTGGCTCCCTCTTTCCTCACCCTTTGTGTCCCTCCTGTGCCCCAACCCACATGGTAGCTGGTATTCGATGGTGCATTCCTCTGCTTTACCCATTGCTCTCTTTTATTTCCCCCACTTTCTCCCCTGTTGATGGTATCTCCAGCCCCCATATCTTCCTCGTCCTCTCCTCCTCGTCCCTCTTCTATCTTTTTTCCATTTCTCCCAAGGAAAGTCAGAGGTTTCACTTTATTTCCCCTATTTTCTCTGTTGGTACACAAACTTTAAATAAAGAGAAAATTTAAGGAAAGTGGAAATTGTGCAAACCAAAATAGGTTACTCCTC
>JAXCLR010000063.1:58606891-58649568 GCA_035584095.1 Annona squamosa | reverse complement strand
GCAAAATGAGACACACATATATATAGGCTGTGAATTTACGTTTCAACAGAAATTCATTTCAGCTGAAAAACGTTTCAACGTTAAAGGTTGAGCGTTGAAATGGCTGAGCGTTGAAACGGCTGAAAACGTAATGGATAGAAGTGCGTGAATGTCAGAAACGGCAGAAAACGGGCAGGAAACGCATGAGCATTGGCAGAAAACGCATGAGCATTATTTTATTTAGAAAATTCTAACATTCTCTCCCCATTAGATTACCTGCTTTTGCAACTGCCCGGAGTTGGGTCCCATATGTCAGCTTCCTCTCAGGAATATTGGTCATCTCCCTTTCTCCCCCAGCACATTCTCTTTAAATATGTGTCCCATCACCTCACAGGCATAGCAGAATGCTGGCATCCTTTCGTATTGGAAATTTAGCCAGCAACTCTTCTGCTTTGTCTCCTAGATGAAAACTCTCCTCCTTATAGGTTTCCTCACATCTACCACCACCTTGACCCGCAGATCCTTACCCGAAACATCCACCTCCTAGCATTTTTCGAAGGACATTCCGATTAGGATTCCCAGCTCCTCCCTCTCCACGAGATAGGGAATGTCCTTCACTTGGACCCAGATTGGCGTTTTCACCAGCTTAACGTCTTCTGGTCAAATATGTTCTTTGAGTTCTTCCATGAGAATAATGTTTCTGTCAAAAAGTCACACGCTACCTTCCATAACCCACCTCCTGTCTTCCTCCTGTGTAAACTGTACAACATATAAATTGTCGGTCATGTCCAACACCTCCATCTTACTTCTCGATCTCCAGATTCTTCTTAATGTTGCTTTTAGTATCTCCTTATTGTATCTTTTCCTCGTCCATGCAGAACACACTATAGATACCTTCCCCTTGAATCTACTCTCTTTCTTACCGATGGCATAATCTAGTTGTATCATATTTAGTATGTTGGGGCAAAATATAAAAAAGATAGAAAATTAAGGAAAGCGGAAAAAGTGAAAATAGAACCAAGTTTCACTTCAAACGTGTTACAACGTTACTTTCCTTAAGGCAATTTTGCTACCTTATTTGCTGCTTAAGGTAATTTTGCAATTGCCCCAGGATACAAAAAATGAAACCTGAACTAGAATAAAAAGTAGCACCACGAACACTTGAAACATGATTTTTTGTTGAATGGAGAAATTTTAAAATAATATGGCAATTTTGCAAATAAGCAACTTCGACACACTATGTTTGAATTAAGACAAGACGATATCTGAATTAAAACAAAATGATGTCTTAATTAAAACACTAGAAGATGGGAGAAGAAGAGTTTTGGATTTGATGGATTGAATCTGCTGAATGAACTCATAGATATAATTTTTGAAATGTCACATTTCATCAATAGCATCCCATCCCTAGTCCATTGCACCCCTTTAAAATTCCATCCATTGCATCCCTAATCCATTGCAACCCTTTGAAATAACAACCATTTTGCAATGGTCATGTCCGTTTGAATTGTTTAATTCAAACTGTCGCATCCATTGATGAACAGTTGCATGGTAAAAAATTGCCAAAAAAATATACACGGCAACTTAAAGCATGTCTCATTAAAAATTTTGTTTGCAATTTAAACTAATAATCTATGATGAAAAGTGGGGTTAATTTTAAAATTTTATATATATATTTTTTGATTTCATTATCTTACAGTTCAAACCATCAAAAGTATTTTTTTTTTTTAAATTCTTGCTCAAAGGATATAAATCTAACCATGCAGATGAAGACACTACTCTTGAAATAAAAGACAAAACTCCTTGCACCAAGATCAAGCCATACTCACACGAAGGAAACAATTTGAATAGCAAAGTTATGCCTTCACTAGCAAAGTTTTGATATTTTAAACACTCGTTTAGTCTAAAATCTCATCTATATCAAATCACACGTTAATTTCTTACAATGGAAGATTTTTTTTTATGAGTATTTATACAATACAATCTCAACTGGTATTACAATTAAATTCTGAAACATTCTTACAATTTGTTAACAATTATCTACTCCTTCTAAACTTTTATACTGATAGATGGCTCCCACAAACTTGAGGAGACTTGCAACGACACCACTTCAAAAAGTGTTGCGGAAGAGATTTGAACCCAGAACCACCTACTTGTGAGGCCATGTCCTGCACCACGACCTTAGTGGCTACAATGGAAGATTTTAAATTTTAAATTAGAATATAATTAATCATAAATATTGTGAAATTTTACAAAAAATGAGAATAAGTATTAAAAAATAATTTTTTTAATAAATAAATATATGTGGAGCAATCCAGTCAAGTCTACTTGGGTTGGACTATGTCGACTTGCTCAACCTTATTTTAGAATTTGGACCAAAATCTTGACCCACTCCCAAATTAGGTCACGAAAGCCTTGGTTGTACCGGTAAGAAAACGAATCATTCCGATCGGTGTGTGGCCGGCACTGGTTCCCACTACCCACTAAATTGCTTAGAGTCGGGGGCATTTTGGTCATTTGATCGACATGGTTTTTGAAAACTCTCTGCAGTCTTCCTCATCTTTTTCCCCATTCTCCGCCGGCTCCACCTTGTGAATGGAGGTGAGCAGAAATATCAGTCTCCTCCTCAGCTGCAATGATAGCTGTTGAAGCTCCTATGGCATCGCTTTCCTTCATAAGTTCTCTTCTCACTCCCAGGTCTCTCTCTCTCTCTCTCTCATAAGTTCTCTTTCCTTCATAAGCTCCTGTGGCTGCAAAGACAGCTGTTGAAGCACTGGTTTTATGGTGGAATGGCGCAAACCGAATATGTCACAATCACTAGGGGCCTACTGGGAGTTTTAAAAGCTGGAAAAGAACGGCTTTTAAAGCGGACGGATGTAGCATCCGTGTAGATATCCAAGTTCTTGGGCCAGGATTAGTCCCAAGAGATGTATTTTTATTGAGCCCTTGGTGTTATGAACTTTTTGTCCCACATATCTTTGGATCCAAGCTGTGGGATGATCAGGTGGTTTGGTGGACAACTGCTGATTCATTTCGTCAGTTAGATTGCAATCTCTAAGCTCAACTAAGTAGTTGATAGAATGCCCATCCACTTGTTTCGTTAAGTCTGGTAAGTTGTGCTGGTCTCACTTGTAGGCAAGGGTGCCCACATCAACGTTTGCTCTTTAAGCGCATTTGTTAATCCTCGCGGCATGTACTAGGGTTGAGATGACATGCATATGTAGTTAATAACTCCTTGGAAAGAGACCATGCACTAAACATGTTTAATCTCCATTTTAATTCTTGCTTCATAACAATGTTGAGATAGTTTTTGCATTAGACATGGAGCTTATTATACGTTAGATATTGTTTTTCTTTTCTTTTTCCCACTGAGACATTTCTCATTATATTCTAGGAGAAGACTATGTCTTTGGTTCTAGCCATGACATAATGTATATTGTTTTCTTCCTTTTTGCTCCCAAAAAAGCTTTAAAGATAACATGAAAAAAAATTTAGTCTGCTCAATCGGTTCTATTACTCAGGTGTCAGTCACATTGTATAAGTTGTACACCATCAGATCCTGTACAACTTTGCATTTTAAAACATCCAAGGAGCAGGTCTATTAGAGCAATCTCCAAGAAAAATCTTGGAAACAGCGGCGTTGAGGATTCGTCAAATGGCACAGCCATTCCTGTGGAGAAAGCACCCAAAAGAACAAAACAAACCCCTAGACGCAGTAAGAAAGTCACATCAGCGAAGAATGATGATCTGCAGGAGATTAGTGCAGTCCAACAAGGAAAAAGCACAGAAATGGCAGCATCAAGTGAAGATGCTAAGAAGGCCCCAAGGAGAAGCCGAAAGAAAGGTACTATAATGCAGTAGCATCAATAAACTTGTTCTTTTATGCACAAATTATTAGGATGTAATGAGCCATTTATGTGCTCATTTGATTGTTTAATTTGTTAGATTATGTTCGTTCAATCTCTGCAAGACCCTAGAAATTACATACACGAGTCTGCCTATAGAGTGTCTTTACAGGTCTACCATCTTTTGCATCCAATTGGGCTAATGCGACCTGTGGAGCTGAATTTGTTATCAATTCCTACCAGTGGTTAAAAAGGTTAAGTGGCATTGCCAGTATTATACAAGTTTTTGGCTGATTAAACATTATGTTGTGGTGTTACCAATTTGCAGCTGCTGCTTCGCCTTCTGCGGATAACAATGGCACTCCTGAGAGGGTGGTTAAGAAGGGAACTAGAACGAAGACGGACAATTCAGCAGAGCAAAGTGATAGTGAGGAATCTGGTGATGATAAAAGAAGTATACTGACAAAATTCCATGAATACCTACAACAAATAGTAGATGAGAGGGTTGATATGAGATTCCCTGATGATTGGCCTCCTCTTGTCTGCTGCTTTGGAGCAGCCCGAAATTGTTTTGTTCCTTCTGGACGACCTGCCAACAGGTTCGTCCATCATGACATGCATGAGGCTTTTAAATATATGATGTGGTCCCCACCAAAGTTTGTAAGGGCACCTGGGGGATCATCTTCAGATGTGGCATCTTTTCTCGCAATGGAGGGTGGCAGGGTTGCGCTTATGGGCAAACTGGGGAGGGATATGTTTGGTGCTTTCTTAGTCACCCGTCTGAATGTCAAGAAGGTCGAAACTCAACCTGTCAAAATTGATAGCTCAAGGCGTACAGCGGTTTCTCACATGAAGATCATTAGAAGGGGTGGTCTAAAATTGTCTTGTACTGGACCTAGTGCAGAGGATAGTTTTTTGAGTTCTGAGATCGACATTGATGTCTTGAAGGAGGTAATGCATTTTTCATGATGTAATTCATTTCTGCATAATCGTGAGACTTGTTATGATTCTTGCACTTGATAATGCACTCATCTATAATTGAAGTTCTGGTTTTGCATCGAGTTCACAATGTACTCTCTAAAGTCTAGACCATTAGTACTTGCGAAAATTTGATGTGTAAGATGAATAACATGTGTAGCAGTTGTCTGTATTCCGCTTGGGCAATTCAAAATTGGTGGCTGCATCCTTTGATTTGTTTGACTTTCCACTTTTACTCTGCCAGTTCTCTGCCTCAAAGTATTAATGATATGGAACTTCAGACATGCATTTATACAAACTGGGGGGCAAACTGCATTTCCACTGATCAATGTCTACTTTGTTCTTCATCAAGGACTTCGTTTGGCATAGTGGCTCTGACTATGGTGGAATTCAAATGGATTAAACATCTTAATCACTATTGCTAGTGAGTCAACCTTTAAAGAAGTTCACTGCTCCCATCAGGAGCATGACATGGTTATAACAATGTTAGCCGTGTGACATATGAATGCTCATTTGAGAAAAAACTGACTGCTGTTGGGTAGCAGCGCTTACTTTTATTCTACTCTTCCCATTTGTTTTTCTAGTGTAGTAAGGACTGTGCTTGGTTTTTATACCAGGTTGTGTGCACAATGGATACCTGGTTTATATGAAGATGCCTTTGGCATATGATGTATGATACACTGGCTTCTATTTTTCTTTTTTTTTCCAATTTGGTGCATGAGAAGCTAGAGTTTGCTCTTAAATTTTTATGCTCAAGCTTCCTGGCATTACAGCTTACACAAACCTTTTGATGCTAATGCTTATCTAGTATCCACTTCTATGTACAGACAAAGATTTTCTACTTCAACTCATCATCACTGCTTGATGAAAGCATGCGGTCCACAACGATGCTTGCGATCAGGATTTGCAAGGGATTTGGTGGGCGCATCTTCTTTGATTTAAACCTTCCGATACCTCTCTGGAAATCCAAGGATGAAACGATGGCAGTTATCACTGAGGCATGGAATTCTGCTGACTTCATAGAGGTTACAAAGCAAGAATTGGAGTTCCTACGTGGAATCAAACCCTCTGAGAAGTTTGACACCAAAGATAATGACCCGTCAAAGTTTGTTCATTATGGATCAGATGTGATCAGGCCATTATGGCATGAGAACCTTAAGGTTTTGTTTGTGACCAATGGTACTACTAAAGTCCACTACTATACATTAAAATTCAACACTTTTGCGTATGGATCGGAGGATCCTCCGTCACTTTCTCCATTTACAGGTGAAATGTCAGTGGCAGGAGATGCTTTTGTTGCAGGTAGTTTCTTTCAGGGCTAGCCATTTTCCTTTAATTTCTCCTGTCAATCTTCATGTGGTTATATCATCTGTTAGAGCTGCTGCAATTTGGGAAAAATCTCTGATTAGCCACATAGCATGGTTAATACATGGATTTCCCCTGTAAGGAAGATGATGTAACATGGTTATCCATAAAAAAATTCACCTGGAGAAGAGGCATCATTGGCTTCAGCATTGCCAGAGGCTGTTTCCCATCTAAATATGGTCGGCATATGCGCTAAACTTCAAGAAAGAAAATGCTCTAGCATCAGAAAAAAAAGGGGAATAAAAGAAAAAGAAAGAAAATGCTCAACAATTTCTCAGGAATAGGTAGGAATTGTCAGAGTTGACCCACCATGAGACATAGTTGCCGACCGTAGTTGTATACAATTTATGTGGCATGCCTTGTGCATTGTATTGTATCACGTAGCCAGTAAACACTTAACTATGCACCACGATAACATTCTGTTCTCCTCTAGATGTTCTTCAATTGATTTCTCAGCTTTTGAGAAAAATTTTACTGTAGCTGTCATCGAATGAGCTAATGGACCAAAAAGAACATCCACAAGGAAAGAATTTCTTCTTTCTGCGTTAACAGAAAGACAGAAGGCTGCTCACTGCAGTTGTTCTTGTTGTACCTTTCTTTAAGTTTTATAGGGAAAATGAGCCTTCAGTACTTTGTTCTGTTGTTGATGGATTTTCTTAGAAATGTTCATTGATCTGTGTTCTGTGTTTGAAGGCCAATCTGCTTCCATTTCAGGTCTCTTGTTGAAGTTATCAACCCTGCCAGATCGAGTAATTGATATAGGATACTTGGAGGTAGCGGTCCGGGAGTCCATTACCTGTGCAGTTCATCACCAATGGGGATATTGCCGTCGCGTTGGCTTTCCTCCCAAGGAAGGGACACCAAAAATCGTTAATGGTAGAATAAAGACAATCACAGAGAAGGAATATTTCACGAGGGACATGGGGAGACGTCTTGATGAATGATTTCCCCCCTATCACCTGTGGCTGTCACTTCCTGTATGAGATTTTCAGGCTGGGATCAATCCCTTCGTATAAAATTAGATTTGAGTTTAGGCTTTAGCTGTCTCTCTAGTCGGTGCCCATGGGGAGGAGGTCTTTTGTTTCAGGTCCCAGCAGCAGACTGCACCCTAAGGTCTATGTGAAAATTGGATATGTTAAAAAAGCCTCCCTTGAAATGCCAAAATGGTTTTGGAGCTTCATACAAGACAAAGCATCTCTGGTTCTCTCTCCAAGTCCAGTTCATGAGTTCATAAAACGCCAGCAAACATTCTTGATTTAGAGACCTTGCAAGCACCTAGTTCAGGCTGTGAATTGCAAGATACGCCAAGGACATTCAAGCAGATTTGATCGTCCGCAAATCCATCCAAGTTCATAGCTTGTATGGGATGAAGATGTGGAAAGAAAAAAAAATGCTATCGTGCGTTGGAGGGCAGAAATGGAAAGGTATGTCGAGACTGGGAAATATTGAATAGAAATAGAAAAAGTTAAGTTATTATTTGTTTGAGAATAATAAAAGTAGTTTTTGGGAAATGGGAGATTCCATCCTCCATCCCATCCGACAGGTGAACAAATAATGAAATAATGGGTATGATGAGACCTGAACACTGAATGGCATGCATCCAAGTGACTGATGTGGCACCAATAAAATAATAATAATAATAATAATAAAAGATGAAGAAGAAGTGAAGGATGTAGCGATCATGACGCAGGAGTCTTGCTTGCCTGAAAAGCTGGAAAATACTTCAAGGAGCGCACTCTAAGCGAAAATGGGCCAATTTTGATTATAAAAATCCGACCGTTTATATTGTTTGAAATTATTTGCTTCATCATGGTACCAAAAATTATTTCAATCAAAGTGTTGGATTCATTGGCCATAACTGTTTAAAAGCATATATAATTATGTATTGATTAAGAAAAACCCCTATATCCAACCGTGGATGCTTTGAAAATGTTATGATAGTTTAATAATTCATGGAATCATTTATCCGTAAATGAAGAATGTTATTTTGGATAGTTTAGATGTTAAATCAACAACTCTAAAATTGATATATAGGTATCTTCAAAAAAATAAAATTGATATGTAGGTCAAATAATCTTATGTATTGATTTATGCATTTATTAAATGAGAGTTATATACATCTTTGGTGAAATCACTTTCCCATCTAAACGAATAATTTCAAAGGCATGTGGATTCACATCATCATCAAGGTGGTCTCAATTTGTGAACCCGGGGTTGTCCCCCTCGTATCACATTCTGGCAGCCATGCTAACGTCCTAGGGTCAAACTCTACTGGGGGCATCTCTACCCTTCAGCAACCCATTGTAATAAAAAAAAAAAAAAAAAAAAAAAAAGTTCGAACCAGTTTTCAAAAATGTATTTTGCTAAACAGTTCGGTTGAAATGGTACCCATACTTTAACAATCTTGCTATAGTTAAAAAAAATAAGTGCATTTGTCGTGTTTGAGCCATATTTTGATTATTATATCAAATCGAATCAATAATTATGTTTTGACACCATCCATCCAACGGACATGCCAAAAATCACTTCGATCCGACGCCTTATTTGCACAAGAATAGTATAAATTTTCAAATTTATTTGTATTCGTTGGATGAAGTTTTAGAGTGTTATAGTTGTGTAACATTAATATTTTAGGTTGGATGACACACACTCTGTCTCTTTTGCTGGTCTAGATGGAGGCTTATGCGTTAGTTCAATTTTGAACTCCAGATCTCTTACACACATGGGTGTCAATCAGCTGATCGTGTAGGTGTTGATAAATTGTGTAAACACTTTAGGGGGCTTGAGTGTTTAGTTTAATACTTGTGGGCTACTTTCATAATAAAACAATTTCAATGGGTTGAAACTCACGTTCAAGTCATTCTTAATGTTATGATCAACATGAACGTTTGATCAAAATGACTTTTGGTTCCTAGCAACAGATGTAATTATAAAGCTAGTGACTAGGTTCGATTCCCCTTAAATGGACCTAAACGTGACAAATATAAGGATTCATTTTGGTACATCATGCACCAATAAAGTTGTTATTGAAGAAACTAATTAAAAAAATAGATAAGGTCTATTTGCATTTACCTCCAACTATTTTGAGATTTCGTAACTTGTACTTTATAGTCCATAACTATTGACTTTGTAAAAATGGCTCCACTCAACGAAGTTTATTTGGGAAATCATCTCCATTGCCTATGACTATTGACTTTCTAATAATGGCTCAACTGAGGAGATTTGTTCGCGAAGTTACCTCGGTAGGCAGTACTTCTGTAGACTGCCGACAATAGTTATTAGTTTCTTTGGCGGTCAAATTGGAAACATGACCCAAGGATATCAATACAAGGCTTTGATTGATTATTTTATGAGTAAAACAAAATTCTGCCAAAGTTGATAATGGAGGAATAAAAAAAGAAAAAAAGAAAAAAGAAAAAAGAATGATCTGGCAGTAGTTCAGAACTTCAGATCAACAAATCTAATAGTCCATCTTCTACTTCTTAGCGTAGCTACAAGTTACAACCATGATTTGAATGAACTGTTGATGATGTATGAGTTTTTGCACGCTTCGACTTCACAAATAGCCTATCAGAATAGTTGATTAAGAATGTTGATGCCATGGCCGGTGGCTTTGAATCATCTCTCAACAACCGTAAATTTACTTTTCTAAAACAGTACGGTTCTCCAAATCATTATGGAACTCGAGTACAAAAGAGTCAATAAAAAATAATAATAAATAAAAAGAGAAACATGCCATAAACCTTTTATCTTTCTTTCTTGATTTCCAGGAGAAAGATTTTCTTTCCCACATCTACATTTCTGAAAGGAGCTTACTACCACCACCAGGACTCCTAGTAAACCCTTTTCTGGAGTCCATCTTTATTAAACTCTCCTACAAGAAGAAATGGACTCATGAAAAAGGGAAAAAAAAAAAAAAAAAAAGACGAGACTGCTGTGCCGTCAGCCTGTCAGTAGTCAACTTCCTTTCCAACTAACTAAAACATACACAAAAATCTTGGCCAGCTCCATTTGAAATGACTTTAAGACGAATCAAGTTTTGATGCAGCCGATCTGTCCAAAAACCATACCAACTTCTTGCTGGTGGGCCTCACCATCTGCACAGGCAATACACACCCCGCGCCGCTGATCGCTGCATGGACAGTCTCTGCCTTGCTGCCGCCTGTTGCCACAATTGCCACATGAGAAGCTGAGTTGATAACGGGCAAAGTAAATGTGATTCTCTGTGGTGGGGGCTTTGGAGAATCTGTGATGAATGTGACCCACGAATCCTGCTCGCCAAGAGCAGCATGCTGGGGGAAGAGTGAAGCAACATGCCCATCAGGCCCCATGTCAAGAAGGATCAGGTCAAACTTTGGGCAGTCACTGGTCTCAGAGACACTAACTGTCCGTGTCTTCACCAGCTGGCGGAGAACAAATTCATATTCACCAGCAGCATCCTCTGCCGAGAGGGAATCGTTGATGGAATACACATGGACAGGAAGCACTGGAACCTGGCAACACCACATTTTATTACTAAGATGAAACATTTTTATGAATCAATGTATTGCTTGATCTGCAACTCACCGATGCACTAACTGCTAAGAAGTGCACATGGTTAACAATTCCAATCATGGTCCTCATGAACCACAGATTCACACATATATACATATATATATGTATCAGATATCAATGCTGGTTATCCAAGCATCAGATTGGTAAATGGACAACAGAAAGATAGCATGAAAAGTTGATGGAGCAATTTGGTCTTTCAATTTTTTCCTCTGTACTTTGCAAAATTATCATAGTTACCAGCATAGGAAAAGGGGTCAACAAGCATCATATCAGAGAACCTCGCCATAAATCCATCTTCATCAAATCAGGTCAACAACCATCGTCATCAAGGTCCCAGGACTCCCAATTGATTCAGGCCAACCACATGAATCCTACTCTGCCACCCAACAGTCTGATGGATCTTGACAATCAATGCATGCATTTTATCCAGTGGGGGTAAGACTGCCCGAAGTTTTTTCCATTCCCTTTGCAATCATTAGCTCCCACAAGCAAGTTGCTATGTTCATCGGGAAACATTATCCTCCTTTGCATTAGCTGAAATCTGCATTACTGGTGAGCAAATGTGCATCTAAAATTTGTCCACATGCAACACCATGTGTATGCTCATCATGACTACCTATTAAGCTCCCATAGTGCCACCACTGCCACCATCTTGTCCGATTCGAGTTCTCTTGCCCATTTCTATCACCTCACCTATCATCATATTGTAAAGCGAATTATATCAGCATTCATCTCGCCACTTACTCCACAGATGGAGCAAAGTATCCACCTCTCATCACCTCTTCCTTTATTTTCCTCCCACCGGTTTCTGCATCTTTCAACCCTTGTGAGACTCCCCCTCCTTGAAGAGGTCCTTCAGATGCCTCCACACAGTTATATCAAAGAGACTTATAACCCCTTGACAAAAAGTGTGCCGATCCTCAAACCCCATGATCCAGTTAATGTAAAGGTATATGCATGCAATAGACAAAGAATATCTTTCCTATGTTTCCCAATAAAGAACCCTTGAATCCACACATCTTCCTTCCATTATGTATTCAATCTCTATAATTAATAAAGCAATGAAGCTTGAGACCATGATATCCAATTAATATACCAAAATAAATGCAACAAATTATGATTTCTTACAGAACTTGTGTCCACAAAACCAACTTAAAGTTTCAACGACTATAACTAGCCACATCAGAAGTACCCTTCAAGGAACAACGGATCTACTTGACAGTAATCAGATAATCTCGACTTGGGTTTGCCCTGTGTTTTGCTAACTAATCTGACTACTTGTGCAATGTCTGGTTTGGTGCACACCATAGTAACATAGATTCCCTACTTTTAACACACTGTAAATTTGCCTTCCTTGTTTTCATGATAGGGAATTATCCCCATAAGAGTCTACAACCAACAGTAGAAGAACTTATCGGTTTAGCATTCTGCAGATTGTAAGGTGCACATGACCTATAAAGACAAAAATGAAATCAATAAACCCCTAATAAAAATTTCAATAAATTCAGTTCCAATGCAGTTGGGTTTCTCAAGTTTTTGGACAGAATATCTCAGATATATAATTCACTTGAAAGCATAAGCACATGGGTGTGTGAAATTTACTTTCAAGAGGAGATTGAGATCGTATATTCTTTTTTTCTGTTTGTAGTCTAAAAGAAAAAATTACTGCATTGCTATGCTGAACATCTTCCTATTATTTCTATTCTTCTTCTTTTTATTATTATACGTGATGAACTAGTTGCTTGGGCTCAAATTACACACCAAAGAATATAGTACTTCAGTAAATGTGTGATCTTATCAATTGCAGAGTTACACACAAAACAGTATTAGTAAGTAGTTGAGTATCATGATATTAAAAAAAAAAAAAAAAATAGTTGAGTATCATGGCAATAAACTCCATATCTAGCATCATACAAGGTTTATAACAACTAACAATTACTAAATAAAGAAAGCATAAGATAATTCGTTGCAATATTCTGACACACATATTTGAACTACAAATAAATTATAGGGCAAATTCCACATATACCTGCAAATTTCACCTCTAATTCCACTCATACCTATGAACTTTAAAAAATTCCAACTACACCTACACCATTAGGGTTCAGCTGAAAGAGGCCGTTAGCCGTATATGAAATGATGAATATGCCCAAACCCTAATTATGATTCTATAGAAAACACAATTATAATTTTGGGCTAGTAATCTCTGATCATTGACACTGACCATAAGATATAGGATTACAAGTTTAAGGTACTTTCCATCAGCCCGCCAAGCAGATCACCATTCAAAAAGAAGGCAAACGCACAAGGCAACAGAAAGGGGAAAAAGTGGGCAAAAGTAAGTCGTTTAAAGTTTTGTACCTTTGAAAGAAGACCATCCTTAGCAAGCTTGTAATTACTATCACAGTGATTCTTTGCCACAACACGTTCATCAACCCAAAATACATGCCATCTTGCCCAATCAACAGTTTTATTGTATGGCGCTTCACAGAGTTTTCTGATTCCACAAAGCTACTCAATCTGAGTCCATGGTTAAAACTAGTCAATGAAGAGAAGATTAGGAGAACTGCATACCTCATCAAGGTAATAAGAGATCCACCAGATAATGCAATGGCAAAAAATCCCCTCTCCCTAACTGACATCTCTGATAACTCTGAGATGAAGTCAACCAACTCAGTGGCAAGCTCATCCAAGCTATCGTGAATTCTCAGTTCCCTTCTATTCTTGGCACCTCCTGAATCAGCCATGTCTTCAAAAGGCTACAATTCCTGTATGGATCATGGCAAAATACAAATTCTGATAAAGTACCACAAGAACGAAAACCAATGAATTGCTAGTAAGATCAATGTTTAGTAAGAGGGTTATCAAACCCAAACAATCAACTCTTAGACAGACGGGAAAAAAACAATCAATAAATAAGAATTGAGATCATTCACCTATAAAAGGGCAATATTTTTACAAGAAAATCTGGAAAAAAAAAAAAGAGGTAAAAGCAGTCCATGGGTTGACAACTCGATTCTCGAACTACATAGGGGTTTGTATCCATGCAAATGCCAAAGTCTAATGCTAGTGTCATGGCTCGGGGCAAGAAAAGAGATAAAGCAAGAGCTTCAAGACAAAAGAATCAACTGTAAAAAATTAATAAAAAAAAAATTAAAAAACTCAAATTGGACCTCATTAGCAAAACCCAGCTGCATTCGTAAATAACGGAACCAACAAAAAGAACAACTTCTTCTTTTTTTTCTTTAAAGAAAAAGTAAAGCCCCCCAATCAGTCGTTTAATTGAGTAGTAAGTCGGCTTCTGCAAACAAAGATCCCAGTGAAATAAAACAATCAGATAAGAAAATTATTCCTATTGCATACAAGCAGGAACAAGCAAAAGAAAACAAATACAAAACGAAACAAGAGTCGATTACTTGCAATCGAATGACAAGAAAACGTTCGACACATTAATTCTTCAATTGAAATAGAAAGTCGAAATCGCATGGAAAAGGTGAGAAACTCAAAGCCAAAAAAAACGAATGAACCGCACCCAATAATTACCGTTTCGGTAGTCACGAATCACAAACTCCAACATCCAATCTGCTGAGAGCCGACAGCTAAACATCCCATTCACAAAAGAACAAGAGAAAGGGGGGGAAAGCCTCGATCATTCACAAGCCAATGTCCTAAACGGCAAAATCTGATGAGCAACAAAATAAACACCCAAACGGCAGCACCGGAATCCCGACAACAAAAGTCCTGAAAGAACCAATTCTTGAAATCTGATAAGCAATGACAAGATCGAGATGGCTCCCAAAATGAAGAAATAGATGCGCTTTCAGACAAAAGATCGGAAGTCCACACCCCCGCGTTAAACCCCAACTCGGATCGTTCAAAATAGAAGATTCCGAACATTCAACACAACAAGGAAAAAATACGAAGGAAGAGCAAAAAACAGAGCCTTACAGTGTAGAGGGAAGAGAGCGGAGACGAATGACAGTAACGAAAGCCGAATCTGAAGAAAATACCACATGGGTCTTATCGAAAACAATATTAAACTAATGAATCTTCCATTACAATAGTAGTATATGGGCGAGAGAGAGAGAGAGAGCTTTCTTATTCTCACTTTCTTCGATCTCAGAAATCTCATTCTCTCGACGTTGTTGCCAACGTAAATTCAGGTGGCGCTAGATCCTCTCTCTGGCTCCCGCTCTGCGTTGGATATTAAGGGTGTTTTGGGAATAGATAAAATTTTCGGTCGCATATTACGAATATTCCCCGGAACTCAGCCACATTCGCATACGCAAGCGGACTCAAATGGATACGTGGACGCGGAACGTTTGAAGACATAAGCGCCGATGATGAGGTTTTTGCAAAATAGACCATCTAATTTCATCCGACTGCGAATTAGGCCCTCTGAAATCGTGTCATACACTCACTCCGAAATGCCAAATTCTTGCAAAATATAAGTTGATAGCGAAAGTGATTTTTAGTGACATGACAAATCAAATGGTTCGGATTTAGAACAAATAAAATAAAAGGTTGTAGAATTTTAAAAAAAGGGGTCAAAAGTATACAAGATCTTGTATGGGATGGAAAAATAGACCATAATGTAATAATGTGAATTGACTATAGGAAATGCTATATTAAAAATGTAAAATGTTGTAAGGTAAATGAAAAATATATATTGAAAATAGAAATTTTTATGTCATGTATATCCAATTCAAGATCTTATGACTCTTGTGAACACTTAAAACTTTGCAATCCGACATAAAACTTAGGCGACATTTGACAATAATAAAATGTGAGAATCGAAGGGAATCTATGATAATACATATTCAGAGACCAATCATCACTTAAATAATAACCATATTTTTCCACTTTTACTTATATATTTCAATCATTTTTTTATCAACTACCCTTTATCATATTCATTTATTTTAATTTTACCCCTATTATTTTTTATTGATAACACAATTCTCAAAATATTTCTTTTTCCCATTCCACCACATCCCATAGATTTTCCCCGTTCCGCATTCCCAAATAAGCCGTTAGTGTTCATCTGGGAGTGATAAAATTACTTATGAAAAATAGTGTAGAAGAAAAAAATAATAATATGATATGAAAAGGGTAATAATGAGAAGTAAAGATAATAAAGTCAAATAGCTATGTTAGATGTATGAATAATTGTATATAAATAATTAAAAAGTATGGTGGTTGTATATAAAAATGTGAAAAATTAATTAAAAAATAAGGTAATTGTATATAGTGACAAAATTTAGGTTAGGAGTGTATTTTAGAAGCGATAAAATTTTTAAATGAAAAGTTTTTAAATTTAAAGAAAATGATGTGATACGATAGGAGTAATGATGAGGAATAAAGAAAATAAAATTAAAATAAAGAAGTTAGTTTTGTATAAATGATTAAAAAATGATAATTATATCGAACAGTATTAAAAATATGATAATTATGAAGAGTGAAAGTTTTAGCTAGACATTTTTCGCTTATTATTTGCTTTTAAATAAAACTTTTCATAAAAACTTTTAACTTTCATCACTAACTAATTTTTTAATTATTTTTTTACAACTTCGTATACAAGCTATTATATTTTTTAATTATTTCTATACAATCATCCATATGATTAATCTATATATTCTAACTTTACTCTTTTTATTTTTAATTATTATCTTTATTATATCATATCATTTTTTCTCATTTTTATAACTTTTTCATTGAAAAGTTTTATTACTTTTCAAACACACCTTTAAAAGTTTCAGGAGTTGAATACACCCGGGTGCATTTAACCCATTTTTTACAACTTCATATACAAGCTACTATATTTTTTAATTATTTATGTACAATCATCCATATGATTAATCTATATATTCTAACTTTACTCTTTTTATTTTTAATTATTATCTTTATTATATTATATCATTTTTTCTCATTTTTATAACTTTTTCATTGAAAAGTTTTATTACTTTTCAAACACACCTTTAAAAGTTTTAGGATTTGAATACACCTGGGTGCATTTAATCTATTTTTTAATTTTTTTTAAAAAAATTTATACGTCTATTAATTTAAGTGCATTTAACATGTGTATCAAGTCGTACCAATTTCGGATATGTTTAGACATTTTGTTATTTTTAAAAAACAGTGACATTTTGGTAAATTTGTACTAATTTTCAAAAATAAAAAATATCTCACAAAACTTGATATACATATTTAATACACTTAAATTAATAGTTACATAAAAATTTAAAAAACTAAAAATCGGTTAAAACACCCGAGTGCACCTTATTAATACCCAAAAAGTTTCATATAAACAAACACCCCCTTAATAAAAAGTAAGGAATACTTATTAAATTATCGCCAAAATATGTTGGATGGATGACGCGATGGAATTCTTCTGCCATTCTCATACTGCAAAGGGATTGAATGCAAGTTGAATGCAAGTTGATCGGGACCGTCAATCTGTGTTGGGTCTCTGAAATGGTGGCATAATATATGGCGTACAGCGAGATGATTGCAACGAACCGCGGCATGGATAACAGGCTATGGCATTGTGAACTGGATTTTTTGTATTTCGATATATCAGCATGGTTGTCGTATTTTAAATTATCAATTATGCATATTTACATCTCAAATTCTTTAAATTTTCCTATGCTGTGTTTTAAACATTGTCATT
Organism: Annona squamosa; assembly: GCA_035584095.1. NCBI lineage: Eukaryota > Viridiplantae > Streptophyta > Magnoliopsida > Magnoliales > Annonaceae > Annona > Annona squamosa. The sequence continues at coordinate 58,632,177 of JAXCLR010000063.1, read as the reverse complement.
AACTACTTTTAACTGTTAGGTCCATTTTACAAACTAGACAAACTTCCAAGATTTAATGTGAAGACTTCAGGGTCTGACTTGCAAAATATAGAACTTGTAGAGTCTAAAATGCAAAAAAAATCAACATATATTAGAAATTACAATACAAGTCAACATATTAGAAAAATACAAAATAACTTGAAATCTCAAAACTATAAAAAATAATTTCGGAATCAATAAAAGAATTATTGTCTTTGAAAATTGTCAAGATAAAAGACAATAAAAGTTAATTTCACTCCATTATAAAGAAAATACCAAAAAATTATTAAATATCAAGAACTTTGCTTTTCCAAAATATTCCTAAAATAAACTTATATTATCTTGGGCTAATTTATGTATCTGTATTTTTATTGTTTATACAATATTTTCATGTGTATTTAACTTGTACACCAAACTTTTTAATTTTGTACATGCATATATAATTTTATTTCAAAAAAATTACATTTTTAAGGAGTAAAAAGACTTAATACCTCCCAAAATATTTTTAAGTAGAGGACGTACGATAATTTTAAAGTTTGTTCTGTGAGTTAAATACACTTGAAAAAGTACTTTTATGAAAAATATACAAAAATACACCTTTTAGTTGGAGTTGTTAACGGATTGTATTGGCCACATTTGGCCAATACCTCGAACTGGTGGTTTGCCATGACAGAAATTCGACAGCATCTTCCCAAGATCTGCCATAATTTCAAAAGCAAATGACTACATGTCTATAAATATCCACCTGTGGCTACTATAGATATACACAACGATTCATCATTTAAACATATGATAGCAAAACTAATTAGGCTACAATTATTTTCATCATTACATCTAATGGAAGCAAAACACACATCTATAATTCCCAAGCACATTAATACAACGTCAATAGGTCATACATTCATGACTCATTTCCAATATACAAATATATCTCACAACTAATTCATATGGTATACATCGTATCTCACATATACATGAGCAACCTAAAGTTAACATGACTTGTGCATGACTTATGTCTAGAACATTCCAAATCAGCTTGATAACATAGCTTATAGCTAGATGTTTGCAATATCAATTATGCTAAAAATGTTAAAAATAAAAACACGAGTTAGACAAACTCAGTAAGTAGGTGCGATCAGTAAACACAATGGTAAATCCATGCCAAGTTCATCATATGTCATGCCAACAAATGCAATGTAAGTACCAGGCTCTCACTAGGCCCACATAATCATGTCATGCCACAAGCACACATATAAAACCAAACTAATCTCATGTCATGAATAACCCCATCCTCATGTCAATAAATGGTTATGAACAACCCTATATAAACTATTCATATGCATCACTCATGTCATATACATCATGCTTATGCTAAAACTATGCTCTATGCTCATTTCAAACCATACACCATCGATTTATCAAAACTATGTACAAAAACATAGCCAACAATTTCAAGCCATTTTCAAAATGCCTAACTCCAATTTAGCAAATCAATATGTGGCACGCAAAAGCCTACACCAAACTATTCTAGAATCCATCTAAATACACAAACCATGCCAATTCACCACAAATTCTAATATAAAACCATTCTAGAATCCATACAAACACCACAAGTTTTATCTCAAATAATTCACTATCCCACACGTCCCAAACATGCTCAATATATCATTTACATTCACGAAATTCTACACGCTCATTTATACATCATTCTTGTACATTTATCATCGCTTAAGCGTTTCATCAAACACATTACACACGTTATATGAAAATCCGACCCCTATCACTCAAAATTCACGAGATTCATTCGGTACATCATAATATCATACAAAATCACTTTTAACTGCTTTCATTTCATGATGTACTGGGTGATTAGGGTTGATGATCAACATTCATTTATTCATTTTTAACATGTTGTAAATGGATTGATGAGTTGAATAGATTAGATGCATTAAATGGGTTACTACATATGATAATGATTATATAATCTCAACCCTAATTTATTTATTTATTTAAATAGTTAAAAGAGTTAGTGGGTTATAAAATATTTATTCCAAAATCTTAGTCCGAATATAATTACAAAGGACCATATATGCAAATTAACGAGTTGATCATGACAATTAATACCTCTACTTTAGCCCAAGCTAACGTAAACTTATGTTAACCCAGGCCAATAATACTGTAACTCATTTCTTCTAATTATTATTTCATTTTCTCTTTTACCTATTCTATTTATTTTTATTGCTTTTAATAATTACTTCTACTATATTATATCATCATCTCACTTTTTCAACTTTTTTCCATATACTATATTACTCTATTTTTTCTCAATTACCAAACACATCTAAGTTTTCAGTCACATTATTTTTTGCATGATAGTTATTTAATGCTTACTATCTATTTTTAAGTGCAACTAATTCTGAAATTTACAAATAATAAATTTTTATTCGGATAAAATCTCCCCACCTTAATATCTAATTCCTAAGGCTGCAGTGATGAAAAATTGATAAAGCTGACGGCATCATCTAAAATTAATGATAAAATAACTGCCTACTCGTCGTCCTTGAAGAAAGCTGATACGTGATATCAATAATAATATCAGAAGGCTAAGGTTTGATATCAAATAATTTAATTACTACATATAACTGACATGTTGAGTGCCCTGTTGTGTTCTTGATCTTTCATAGCACGTCTCCCAAGTGATTCTTGGCCTCTATCACTATTCGTTGGAGGTGGTTTGGTTAGACGTACGTCTATTCAATCTTAATCGAAATTTAATGACATCTACCCATATGGAACGATAACGGAATTTAAAATAATTCCAAATCTGATAATCTGGGCCATTACGCAATTTGGATGGAAAACGGATTAATAAGTCGGATTACCAATTCAGTAAACAAGTCTTATAATTTCATTCTGTCATTTACAAAATAAACACCTTTATTTTTATTACATAATTTATTTCATGATTAGTAGACTAATAAGTACAAGATAATTAATTAACAACAAAAATACACACAAATAAAATATTATTAATACATGAAGTGCCACAGAAATATTACAATGAACATCTAAAGCTTCTTATTCAGCACAGAAGTTCAAGCGAAGAAAAATATTAAAATATTTATTTTGATTATTTTTGGGTTAAAATATTTGAATTTATTATCAGTTTGTGTGGGTTGACAATTTGATTTGGCTTTTGCATTCAACCCCCAAAACCTGAAATTTAGAAAAATGCTCGAACCCATCTGATGGCAAACCCTTTTGCACGTGTCAGCAGGAAACCGGATTGGACCAACAAATTTTTTTTTAATCGATATTTTTTTATTTGCTTTTACTCGATATTTATCCTCCATGGTACTGATATTTCAATAAGACATATTCGCTATCATACAAAAAAAAAAGACATATTTACAATCCTGTTTAAACATGTTTAAGATAATTTTTCTATAAACATCCACACACACAAAAGAAGAATTAAACGTTAGTCATCTCCATGCACTTCATCAGCGTCGCCACCAAGGTGACCACGTGGTGACCATGCACCAACAATTCTAATACGTCATTTGCAGTTTGCGGTTTGCAGCGGGCAATTCATGACCGCAAAGAAAGCATGCCTCTTCTGGACGTATACATGGACTGATGGACATACGTATATACGATGGATGTTACGGATTGGCAACGCTGACTCGGGCAGTTGGGCCAATCAGTGCATCGAACTTGTATATAAATCTTCTCGAATACGGATTCCAATAGTTTAAGAATTGTCGCCTGATAACAATTTTTAGTGTTGATTAAAAAGCTGCATTGGTTTGTTCCATCACATCGATGGTTAGCATTATCATCAATGTAGCATACTACTTTTATGAGATGACTGTGGTCGTGTGACAGCTCATGGACTGTCCTACTCTCTATTCAAATCCCCACCAAACTCTACTTTCTCTCGTTTAGGCAGCAACTATAATCACAATTATCTACTGGTTGAGGTCATATGTCTTTTTTTCGGTTGATTTTCGGAAAAATCTTGCCTCCTGGCTTGGACTTTTGATTTATGCCAATATATAAGTTATAATTTTACCTTTTACGCTCTGGTTTGTAAGATGTAAAAAAAAAAAAGTTTGAAAATAATTTAGCATTTTCCCATTCAATTAATTTATTTTTTGGACTCATTTTTTATTATAATTACCTACCCATTTATCTATCTGTTCTCTTTACTACTAATTGTTAACTTATCATATTATACCATTCTCTCGCTAAATTTTTACTACAAAGTTTTTTCCTTTTTTTTCCCACTTACAAATGTAGAGAAAATACGGAAAAAAAGGAAAAATATTTGGATGGTATATGAATGCAGATCACATCATGGACATCTTACTGCAAGCAGAGGAGATGAGATTACAATGAGACAATATTTTTCTTCTTAATTTTTTTTTTTTCGTTTTTTGACACAGCATTTTTCGTTTTCTAATGTATAATAATTTTATGCTTTTTATTTTGAATATTATTTATTTCATTTTTAATATTATTTTTTATTTTTTAACACAGTGTAACCTATTTCTATCCAATCCCACCTTATGGATCTTATTTCATTACATCCAATTAGATGATCTACCATGCCCTGAAACATCATAAAGCCAATGTGGTTATCATCCTAGCACATGAGGTTTCTCAAATAATAAAATCCCATGTCATGCCCCGCCACAACGTTGGTTCAATAGACATGGAGTGGATAGATAAATATATATTCATCATACTTCTAGCATGGAAAATGGCGTATTTGTTTTGTTTTATAATTATCTCATGCTGCTGTCGTTGAATGGGTGCCTGACGCTTTGTCAAAAAAAGGGTCCTCTTTAACAAATAAAATATTAGATGCACGCGGTTTGCCTACTAGAAATCTAGAAAAGGAAGAAGTTGCCCTTGCAAAATATCATGGCATAATTTCGAAATCAACCCTTTAATCATCCAGACTTATAAAATAGCTGTGCAATCAAATCATTAATGAATAACCACTAGGGCATTTAACGTGGTTGTAACTTACGCGGGCAAAGTGCTATCTAACATAGATTCAAGTCTTACACCCTTATGTAAGTAAGAGTTTTAATTTCTTTCATTTGTGCGAAGATGTTTGTAAATTTTTCCTCATATGGAGGAAAGTGATAGAAAAATTATCTATATTGTGTGAGAGTTATGAAATATGCTAAATATGCTTTATTATACTATGAGTTGTCATGATGTAAAAATATCTGAACAAAAATGAATAAGGTTCTCATGGAAGACTTTCATTATATTATTAAAATTTTTATTTAGAAAGAAGCTAATGCCCTTAGCCTAATATTGATTTACAGTCTTTTAACCTTTTTAGTTTAGATAAAAGTGAATGTGTTAGTGTGATTTTGATTTATAGTTTTGTCATATAACTACGCACTAGTGTCAACTATATGAGTATTTAGATGTTAACTTAATTTATAATGTTGTTTTCTAAGGGTGGAAAAGAGTGCATATTATTTTTTAAAGATGTTTTGGAAAGCGGTAAAATTTTTAATGAAAAATTTTAGTATAAAAATTTTTAAGATAGAAGAAAATAATGTGGTATGGTAAGAATAACGATGAAAAGAATAAAATTGAAGTAGATAAGTTATATGTATCATAATTGTAGAGACATGCTTCAAAAATAATATAGTTGTATGAAAATAAGTGAAAAATAATTAAAAATACGATAATGATGAAGATTGAAAAGTTTTAATTTGAAATATTTGTGGTGTGATAAAACGCACTGAAAAAACCGTTGTTTTTAAGATCTTCCTTATGAAATGTGAATTCATCGGGGGCGGATCCAGGAAACGGTCCCAAGCGGATGATTTTGCTGTCGCGAGGGAAACGCAAAAAACCAAACACTTCGGCGGATGATGGAACGACCCCAAGTCGACCTGCGCAGCCACACATGCCGAAATCTCGGAAACTTCTCAAGCAGTCCCCTCCCTCTGGTCTCCCTGCAGCAGCTTTTCCTTGCATTCCAAAACTGCCCTAGGCCAACTGCCCTCTCTCTTTTATTGCGGCCCACGCTCCCATTTTTATTTCCATTGCCTCCCGCCGCATTTGGAATTTCCACGAACGGTTGAGGGGCACTCCAGACTTCTGAAAATGGACTCTTCTCCTCCCTTCATTTGAAAAGGACTTGTCATTTCCTCCTTGCCTATTGATCCGAATTTACCAGCATCCATGGATTCTCCGCGCCCTGCAGCTCACGCCATTGGCCGGACTGAAGTCAACTGGGACAAGTAATTTCTTTGATCTCCTTTTCGAATCCCCCATAATTTTAATTAATCATCTGGTTTATGTCTTTTTGAGATCATCAATGTGATTTTCTATAGCTTACATAATTTCAATTCACCAGCCTAATTTTGGATTATCCGTGTTTTACAAAAATGACATGAACTGGTCTCAACGTCCTTGATTGGATTCTTGCCTCTAGGTCTTCTTTTGTCTGGGCTCCTCGTGCTTTCTGTTTTTGCGTTAGAGAACAGCTTATAGCTTCGATCACAAGGTTGAGAAAACTGCTTCTCTAACCGCGTTTCCATGGGCTTTTCTCGTATTAAAATTCCATAAGCGCAGTAGTGTTAGCCAAACGGAATTTTTCCTTCTGATTGCGTGGCCAAACGAGGCACAAGGAAACCTGACAGGAATGCAATTGCAATTTGAAGGTTGTGCCCTTGTAACTATGTAATCACTTTTGGATATTCACAATTCTGCTGTGCATCTGAATTGGGGATCAATGTTATTTAGTGTTTCTACTTATGCTCCATTGAGCGTATATTGATGCCAAGTCCTCGCATTCTTTACTTCAGCTGTGTTCAAGTACTAGTTATCCGAATGTTTGGTGTTATGTTTTTATTTTGGTGTAAAGAGAACTTTGTAGATGGAACTAAAATTGTCGGTACAGTGGGTCACTTATGACGAAGGTAAATAGTTCAGCTCATTTGATTTGTGTGGTTTGCATTCTTAACTCATGCAGTGCTAGGATTTATTATCATGGCATGTTATGTTGTATCATGAATGGTTCAGCAAGTACAGTTTCTCTCGGTTTACACCTCTTTGCTGGTTTCCAAACTTCATTTTCGGGGATCATCTTGAGCACTATTCTGACTAATTGAGTATCATTTTAACTATCTGGGCTTCTATTAGGAGATCCGTTTTATAAATTTTGAACCCCATGGCCCTATCCTTAGCATTTTATTTGGCCTTTACATTTTTGAAATGCTAGAAAACTCTTTTCTACTCTCTGTCATTTAATCTCTACTTGGAATTACTCATGAGCTGTTTAAGATCATGTCAAGCTTGTTTCTGTATTTTTTTTTTCTCTTTGTATGCATTTAATTTTGTGATTATTTTCAGTGTAAATTTGAATTGTATTGTGACAGCATTTATCATTCATCTGAGATGATTCCTTGATCTCAGTGGCCAAGGTAGTTAATTAGTTGCTTGGCTGATTTCTTGTCTAACTGGACTGGTTATGTGATTGCCTGACTAATGGTTGTGATGGTACTTAGGTATTTATCAGTGTTTCTGCCATGACAAATTCATTGGATTTTGCAGGCTTGATAAGACCAAGTTCTATGTTGTCGGTGCTGGCCTCTTCACTGGTGTTACTGTGGCCTTGTATCCAATCTCTGTCATAAAGACCAGGTTGCAAGTTGCCTCAAGAGAAACCATGGAGAAAAATGCATTTGCAGTTGCTAGAAATTTGGTGAGAACAGATGGGATACGTGGGCTATATAGAGGATTCGGCACAGTAATTACAGGAGCAATTCCTGGCAGGATTGTTTTTATGACTTCTTTGGAGACTATGAAGATTGCAGCTTTTAGAATGATTGAACCTTTTAACTTCTCTGACCCAACAAAAGCAGCTATAGCAAATGGTTTTGCTGGCATGGGATCATCACTGATTTCTCAAGCGGTGTTTGTTCCCCTTGATGTGGTATGGAAGTGTTTCAATAGAAACAACCTTTTTATTAATTCTCTTCAAGTTTTAATGTCGAGTGCAGCTTTATTATTTTGCGCCAGCCTCTCCTTCTGCCTGCCACCTGTCATTGGTCTGTGCACATCATCTGTCAAATGGTTTTCGAGTTTTACAGTTGAGTGCAGCTTTATCATTTTGCACCAGCCTCTCCTTCTGCCTGCCACGTGTCAAATGGTTTTATTCTTCATGTACATCATCCTGTGCATGGTCTGTGCACATCATGGCCTTCCAAATCATTTTTTTTATTGCTGCAATATGTGTTGCAGATTAAGATCACTTTAGTGATTCAGTGCATATCTTGGCAATTTATGGTGTTTACTTCTCCTTGAGAGAACTAATACATCTTCTGGTGTCATATCATTTGACAGTCGACTACAAATTGAGACTATTTCCTCTGTTTGGAATTTCATCCATCAACTTGAGATTATTTTAAACATATCACTAGGCTTGAATCTTGATTTCTCATTTTCCTGAGTCAAATTTCTTTATATGCATAGAGCACAGGCCTCATGACTGCTCGGTAATTTTATCCAGTATCATGTGTTGGCTTCTGGATTTCCTTCCATTTTCTGTAAGCACAAACTTCACCTTCCCATGAGGAGCTTAATTAAAATTTTCTTACAACAAAACACAGATGTGGGCACTTCCTTATTGCCTACCCAGAATTCATCTTAAAGCAGATCCCAAGAAAGCTTATATGCGCCATTGTCTGAATTATTAGATTTTACAAGACTGATAATGATCAAGTACCTGCTTGACCCCGAGTAGATCTGTTAAAAGTCCTGGAAATAATGGTTAAAATTGATCAAGCATTGTGAGTTATTTAATGGCAAATGCATTTGCTGTGAGTTGTTGGGTTTTTCAGCTTGGTTATTGTATGTCTTACATGTAGAAAAGCAAGCATTGAAGATAATTTGTAAGATGTCTTTGTAATTGTTAATTACTTTATAAAGATTTTCAGATTTTTTTACCTTTTCCTTTTAAAATGAGATTGAGTGTCAACAATTAAGGGGATGTTTGTTAAAACATAACTTTTTAACCTAAAACTATTCAATTTAAAACTTTTCACTGTTCACAACTATTTTGTTTTTTAATTATTTCTTCACTTCTTCTTTTACAACTACCCTACTTTTCAATCATTTCTATACGATTATGCATACATTTAATCTATTTATTTTAACTTTATTCTTTTTATTCATCATCATTACCTCTATTAAATCGCATCATATATATTTCAAAAATTTTTACACAAATAACTTTTATAAAAATTTTTATTACTTTCCAAATGCACCCTAAGTTGATATTTACCTTGGATTCATCTACAGTTAACCCCAATCTAGATTCTCAAATCATGTGCACTCTGTGAATGGTCCATTTTTGGAAATCAAGCTGATATGTCATGATAATCCTTCTAGCAAGTACTATAGTTTGAATCCCCTTCATATCGTTGAATTGATGGGGCTAGTGCTTTACTATGCTGATTGTAATGAGGGCTGATCTGGCTTTCTACACACACAAAGAACAAGAAAAAAAAAAAAAGGGAAAAAAGGACATCTGTAGTTATGTTAAATCTGCTATGAGTTTGCTTTTGATTTGATGAAAAAAGGACATTGAAGAAGAAGAAGAATCAAGGAAAAAAGGACACCTGTAATTATGTTAAATCTGCTTATGAGTTTGTTTTTGATTCTAATGTGATCAAATTATCCTTTTGACTTCTTTTTTTTCCTATTGAAATGAAATTGCATTTTTTTAATTGAAATGGATTTTTATTAGGTTAGCCAAAAATTGATGGTGCAAGGATATTCAGGCTATGCAAGGTACAATGGTGGATTGGATGTTGCTCGGAAGGTTCTCAAATCTGAAGGCTTACGGGGATTTTATAGAGGATTTGGTTTGTCAGTCATGACCTATACCCCATCTAGTGCTGTATGGTGGGCAAGTTATGGTTCAAGTCAGCGGTACATTTGGGGGTAAGTTATCCACTAGAATTTGTTGCCTTCTGCTTGCTAAGAGCTCATAAAATGTGGGTACAAATTCAGGAATCAACCAATCAGGATAACATATTTTTTTGCTAATGGATGGATGTAGTAAATCAAAAAGTTGCCCCACATTCTGCTAGCTATTCGCCTATTTCAGTCGATAGTGATGCACATTTGGGCTTTCAGCCATTGGCACTGTTTCTGCAAAAAACAAATGGCATGCCCGATTATTTTTCAACTTCCATATGGAAATACTGTTTATTTGCTGGATTTCCTGAGTTATCTTTAGGATATCATGGCCTTCAAGACTTTCACTTGGCTGTGATTGAAATAAAAACTAGCTTTCTCCTGCTATGTGCCAGGAAGATAGGATATTGTGGCTAGATGGATGAATTGCAAGATGCACAAAATGCCTTAAGAACAATGTAAAAACCATTGCCAATTCTGCTGGAAGAGAAATGCCTTAAGATTTTATCTTCAGTATTTTGTGATTCTCTCTGTAATGCACACAAATCTAAAGCTTCTTTACTCTGTTGTTGGATGTCTCTGGAAGGCTGTTAGGTTATGGTTCTGAGCACACGGAACACACACCAAGCCCATGGACAGTAGTATTAGTGCAAGCTTCAGGGGGTATTTTTGCCGGTGCTGTGGCATCCTCAGTAACAACTCCTTTGGACACAATTAAGACACGGTTGCAGGTGATTTTTAATCTAGTTAGCATGCTTTCTTTCTTTCCTTATGTTTTAGTTTGACAGTGGGTAAACTTTTTGATGTCTGAGATTAGGGAATCCTCATGCAGATTTCACTACTTCTTTTAATATTTTTTTTAATTGAGTTTTGTCATTCAGACCATTGATACTCCAAATTTATACTTCGCCACATTTTTTTTCCGGTTTTTGAGAGAGGCATTACCAGGGTTCATCAATATTAGTGGGTGGTTGGGATAGAGTTGTGAAGAATGCTACCAAAGTTATCTTTAGTCTTCCTCGTGGGATAAATAGCACATACTAGTGGGTGCTCCCAAAATGGGTTTGTGCTTGAATGCTGGAGCTTTTAGCGGGTGGATAAAAGTTACGAGCGAATAAAGGAATGCCATTTGTTGAACTATTTGATTGTTGGCTGATACAGTGGATGTCAAGGTTGATCCTTTTGCAACCATGGACATTAACTCAGTAGTTTTTATTTCCTTTTCCTCTTACTTTTTTTTTTTTTTTTGGTTGGAAAAAGAAGAAGAAGAAGAACATTCTGTTTTGCTATCAATGGTATTTGGTCTACTGATTTTTCACATATTTTTGGCAGCCTGTAATGGTATCTGTCTTTAGTTTTTCTTCTTCAACTTCCCCCCACTTTGTTATAGGTAATGGGACATGAAAAAAGAGAAAGCACCAGACAGGTTGTAAAAAGATTAATTATTGAGGATGGATGGAAAGGCTTATATCGAGGTTTAGGTCCAAGATTTGTCAGCATGTCTGCCTGGGGCACTTCAATGATATTGGCATATGAATACCTGAGTAAGGGCAATCTTTATCTTATTCTTTATTGTCTTGTATTATATATCAAGAGCATGCAACTGTTCTCTGAAATCATGCCATCTTCACATGTTTTCCATTCCCAGCTCATTAAAAGAAGAAAACTAACCTTGAACTCATCATAATAATTATAAAAAGCTTTTAATGTTATGTCCTATTTATAAAACATAAATAAATTAAAAAAGAAACTTTCCATTGGCCTTCTTTAGTAATATGTGTGAGTTTATTGACTAGTTCAACTGTCAAACCAAAGAGCCTGCCTTTACCAGTTGTTTGCAATGGTGCATTTGAACATAAAGCTGCCAAGTGTTTGTCTGAAATTGACTATGGCATTTGTTACTTTCTTTAAACCATGTTTCCTAAATGGCAAAGATGTATCCATGTTGGATGACTGCCAAACAAGGGCTGCCTTTGCTGTTAGTATTTGACTGCAAAATATTGGTAATGTAATGTTGCCGAGTGGTGTTTGGGTTGGATTCTGGCCTTTGCTGCTATAGTTGACTTGCACCTTTTACACACATAGAGTGTATGGGGAATGCAAGGTCTATTTAAGAGACAGGTACAAATGTAACATGGACAGGGATTGGCACCCTGCAACTTCTACTGGCCAGGGATGTTGATCCACCCATGAATGGCAATTTTGCTAGAAGACTCGTAGGATGCTCAAATTTGTGCAATCATCGTAAGGACATGACCCATACAAAGAATGATGGAGGTTTTGAAGACATGATCCATACAAAGTATGATGGGTGTTTTAAAGTATTACATGCATGAAGTATGACAGTGGTTTCAAATTATGCATGCTCGTCTCTTCAAAGGCTGTCATGATTACTAAAATATTCTGGTCTTCCATCTCATGTCTTTCTGCAAAATCTAGGTTGTTTGTCTTGCAACCCCACTATCATGGAGAGGCCACATCTGGAAAAATCCCATCTATACATGTTCTCTGCAATTGGCTATGCTTGAATGCCTTTGCGTGGATAGTGAGGATAATTGATAAGTGAGCGTGCAAAGGGAGATATCAAAATGCAAAGATGTCATGAGGGCTACATCATTGCTCTATTATTCAGCAGTTGCTAAACAAGCTTTGTTTGACATGTTTTTTTAGTTATTCATTTGTTTCTATGTTGGCAGAGCGCTTATGTGCGAAGGATGAAGGGGTTTGATGTTCAAACTACCACTTGCATGTCTCATACTGTTTTTCAGAGTGCAAGATTTGGACCAACAGATTTCGTTAAATATAGTAGACGGTGGATATATCTTGGTTGAGAAATGATGACCACCCGATGCTGCAGGCCCTGCGATCCTGAAAGTGGTTGGGCAGCTGTTGTTATTAGCTTGTGCGCATTACCAGATTGATTAGGCCCTTTTGGCAGCAGATTACTATCATTTCAGGTTGATTGACCACCATTTTAACAGAAACGCATAAAATTTCACTATTCTTTCGAATTAACAGCTGATTTTTTGAAGGCATAATTTGTTGAACTAACTGGACAATTCTTTCAGAATACTGTAATACATGTGATATCGTTTCGATGTACTGTAATATACGTGGAGGTTTTCTTTCTTTCGTGGAGTCTTTCTAATGAATTTGTAATGCAGTTCTTCCCAAGACCATTATGCAATCTCTAAGCATAGTACTAGGACATATCAGGCTCTTCGTGGATGTTTTCAGGCCTAAATTTTCGCGCGAAGGGGAATGTTGAAAATGGATTACTGGTGAATTGTGTCGCGTTGTAAATTTAGTTAGGGTCAGCTTTTGAACTATGCGTGCCAACCTTAACATGATTTTGCTTATTAGGGTTTTGGAATTTTTAAATTTCGAATTGAGATGCTGGGATTCATTCCGATTGTTCATTCTATTCGACCCAGATTTCAGCGATTTACGTGCTTGTTTGTGCCTTGTCATGATATTATGTTGACGGGCCGCCGTGGTGCACAGAATGCCGTCCATAGTCGTGGCTTTGCCTTTAACTTTTTTTGAAAGGGCGGGACCCATTAGAAGTTAGAACCGATTGACGAAGGAATCAAAATTATCGTGGATGAAATCATTCATTTAATTATATATTGAAATTTTTTTCTTGAAAGTAATTATATATTGAACGTTGATATCAAAGTAGGGGCGCAATCCGGTTCACGAAATTTAGGTTGCTTTAACCCCATTTGTAACCTTATTTTTAAAATTTGAAACCTAATAAAAACTCCAATCTTGTTGAAATTTGGTTTGACAATTTTTTTAAGCTAAGATATAAATCTAGAATTTCACATGAACGTACGACAGCTTACTAATTATGTAGGCAAATATTATAATACATAGGTGGTGTTTAGTAACCTATAAAGCCTTTCGTATTAAAAATTTTCAAATAAAAAATATTCACTTTCTATAACTGTCTTATTTTTTCATTATTATTTTATTTCTTCTTATATAATTATGTTACTTTTTAATCATTTTTGCACAAATACTAATATAATTACCTATCTATTTTAATTTAGTTTTTTTTATTAATGTTCTTTATCATTACTTTTGTTATATTATATCATTTTTCACATTTCAAAAACTTTTATATCAAAATTTTTTTCAAAAGTTTTATTATTTCCCAAACACTTTTATAATTATATAAAAATAGTAATACATGATATATTTTTAGGAAAAATTAACTTTTCAAAATAAAATAAAGGATAAAAGTTAACAAAATTTTAAAAGAAAATAAGATAAATATAAACACAAATGTAAATAAAAAATATAATTTATCTTTATTATAATTTCAACATCATAATGATATATTTAAACTCATACGCGTAACTTGGGTTGTTTTAAATCATAACCATAACTTTCTTTGAAAAATTTAAAATTTTAATTCTAATTTTAATCTTAATCTTATTTATTAGGTTTGCCCAAACAAGTTTAAGTTCTATTCGGCCCAAGTTGCATCTCAATTCAAATATAAATATAAATAATATAAAATATATAAATATAAGAAATATTGTCGATGTTATATATATTTATTTCATATTGTATGTTTCTTTACACTAAAAAGTAGTTTTCAAACTAAAATTTTCATTTTCTACATTTATTTTATTTTTAATTATTTTTTTTACATCTTCCTACATAATTATTTTATTTTTCAATATACAACTATCCATACAATTAACCTATACGCTTTAACTTTATTTTTTTCATTCTTCATCATTATGATATTATATTACATTATTTTTTATCAATTTAAAAACTTTTATGTCAAAAAATTTTCATCCAAAAAATTTAACACTTCCTAAACACACCCTAGATATAATAGGCATTTCATGAATTTGTATGTACTCGTATGGTTGAAATAACCTTAATATGTTCTATTAAAAAAATAATTTTGGGCCTTTGAATTTTTTTTTTAATGGAAACAAGACAACCATCATATAATACTTAAATCATTTGATGTTATAAATTAATAATATATCCTTATCAATTGAGTTATATTAGAGTTGAATTCAATTAACAAATTACGGTGGGTGGGAACATAATCTTTCTAATGGGATAATTAATAATGTTTTTTACAATATAAGTGCGACAGAGATTTAGAATAAAATAATATCAGTGTAAGAGAAAATTTTAAATTGCTGTTTATATATTAATAATTAGACCAAGATGGGGCGCGCATAAGAAAAATTTTCCCAAAAGAAACCTTTGATAATTTTCGGCGCGTCGACGTTGAGGGTTTGGCGGCAAATAGGGTTTCAACCGCTGAAAATTATTGAGGTTTTCGAGAAATCTTGTGGTATGCTCTCTGGAATTGCAAGTTCGATCGGTTTTAAGGTGCAGGGGGGAAAAATAAAAAAGGACGAGAGAGAGAGAGAGAGAGAGAGAGAGAGAGGGGCTGGCTACATGACGCTCTTCTCAATGTGAAGTTGTTGCTTACCAAATGATAGGCTTCCGACGTAGAAAATACTGAAAAATAGGTTCC
Source organism: Annona squamosa (assembly GCA_035584095.1). Classification (NCBI taxonomy): domain Eukaryota; kingdom Viridiplantae; phylum Streptophyta; class Magnoliopsida; order Magnoliales; family Annonaceae; genus Annona; species Annona squamosa. The sequence goes on along the minus strand of JAXCLR010000063.1, from coordinate 58,616,678 downwards.
AACGACAGAGGTTGGATTGCATGCTGAAAAACGACGTTTTGGTCAAGCAAAATATTTTTTTTTTGGGAAATAAAACCAGGTTCTTGAAGAGCAGAATACTTAAATGCATGGGGAAAAGCTAGATTTTTTACTGGTTTGAAGCTTCGACTTCTTCTGCTATGGAGATGGGCCTGGAGCAGACCCTGCAGGATGGGAAGCTTCTTCGTCAAGTGAATTCACTGATGGTTGCGCATCTTCGTGATCAGAATCTCAACCAGGCAAGTAGACCCTATCAGTCTCCATGTACACAATCTCTCGTTTTCTCCGTTAATTTCTTGTTTCTAGTTTCTTGGTATCTTCTGTTGCCGACGGTCAAATGGAGGACTTCGTTTATCAGGCTTATTGAGCGGATGATTCTCTCTTTGGAAATAAACCAGCTGGGTTTTCGTAGCTTATTGTAGCAAGCAAGCAAGCAATCGTTTTTATTAGTTTTATGTCATGCATTCTCATTAATGTTTTGCATTTTGTACGTCATCATTTTGTAGGCTGCAAATGCTGTCGCGTCAGCAACGATGACGCCCTTGAACGTCGAAGCTCCTCCAAACAAGCTTCTTGATCTTGTTGCCAAGGTTTGCATTTGGTACCCTAAAAAATATCGCTTATCGCTTAAAGTAGGGTAATCATTTGAGCAGCAACATAGCTTAGTGATGGGAAATATCTCGAGGATTCTTGATGGCCATTGGTGTGACTTAGGAGGAGCAATGTGCTGAATGATCTTAACCATCAAACATCCCAGCAAACTGAGTGTAATGTCTTTTCTTTCTCCGTTTGATGGACATGAACATTTTACTTAACAACAGAATCCATCTAGGGGTCAGCAATTCAATGATGTTGTTGTTGATCAGATTGCTAATTTTGGCAAATAGCGACCAAAATGCCTTTATATTGATTGACATATGATATTATGCCCTAGCATCAGGGTGCAAAAAGAAATTTTGCAATTTGCAGAGTCTACAGATAGTCTATATATATATATATATTTTCACTAATGGGGAAACACAATGAAATGTGTGATGATTAACGAATACTTTTTTCAAAATTTTTTCTGAACATGAATTCTGTAAAAACAGATTTTGTGTTCATACCATATGGTTGTTATTCTCTAAATAAAGGGACAGTATAAAATTCTACTTTATAATTTCTATGACAACCAAGAAATGAGTTGTCTGTCTAATGAAAATGGGAATCAATGTTTTCACTAATTTTTGACCTCCAGCAGGCCAACTTTTTTGTCTGCAATGCCCAAAGAGCATTCTGTGTTTTTGATATGTTTAATTTGGGTTTGATCTTTAGTGTGTGAAAATCATGTGTTTGCATCCACTTGTTAAGTATGCTGATGCAAATTCAGCAGTGATGAGGCTGTTGTCTTGATTCAGTATTTTAGTATTATCTATTGTTGTTATGCTCATGTGACTGTCTAGACTTCACAGTTCTGAGGCTTTAACAGGGTCTTGCAGTGGAGAGAGATGAGACTTCAAGGGGTATTCACCCTGCTCCTCTTTTTGATTCAGCAACAGGGATACCTGCAGGATATGGCTCAATTCCTGCAGCTCCTATCAATACTATGGATTTCAGGTGATTGGTATCTATATATTGCCCTTGTTTTAAATTTCTTGAATGGCAGCCTTACACTATTAGCACAAATTCAATTATATTGAAAAAAATTAACTTCAAACTCTGATGTGTCTCATTCATCAGTGCCGTACAGGATACAAAGGGTTCATCAAAGAGTTTTCCAAAGCATGAGACTAGACATGTTTCAGAGCATAAGGTATGCTTTTATTGTATAGATGTTTGTGAAAATTATGTCATTTTATGATAGGAGGTTATCTTTTTGGTGGAGCACTTATGGTTATTTAGGACCAAAACCTCACTATAATGAATCCAAAGGAGGAGATTCTAGGTGCATGTCAGGGGAATGGTTATTCTTAACCAACATGTTAGACATTCAAGAAGCCTAGATCATGGCAAATGAAAAGCAGAAATCAAGAGAACAAGAATCTAACATCTTAGAGTAATGAGAATAGAAACATACAGAATTAAATTGTTATAAGGAAATTTGTTTTTTTTGAGGAACTTTCTGAAGGTGATTTCAATATACTTGTGTGAAAAGTTCTGTCTGTGAGATATTTGGAGGATGCTGCAGTTTGGTTCGTGCACAGATGTGATCATTTGCAATCCACTGAATTCTGATAGTCTGCAGATGAGGGAATATAGTGATTTAATTCAGGAAAATGATGATGAAGATACTGATTTATAATATATTCTGATGCATTCTGTCTTTTCTTGATTTTGCTTCAATTCCTGTCTACTATAATTTTGACTTTGACATCTTTGAAAGGCTGGACCAATGGTCACCTAAATCAATTCATTTTCTAGAATGTTGCCAGATGTGCAAGGTTTAGTCCAGATGGGCAGTTCGTTGCAACTGGAAGCACTGACACATCAATTAAGCTCTTTGAGGTTGTAGATTCTCCTAAATATATCTGCTTAGTTCTGCCTGGAGGACCCTAACTTGATAAGAATTTGTCTATCTCACAGATTTCAAAAGTTAAGCAAATGATGCTACCAGATTCTAGGGACGGGCCTGTTCGGCCTGTGATCCGGACATTTTATGATCATTTACAAGTGAGTTATTTCTTCAATGGCTTGTCTGGATGTATGGTTTGGTACACTATAATTGGCTGAACTGTTTCAATATTTTGTATCTTTGTCCATTTTACAATGCCTGAATTACAGCATTTTCTACTGAAATTGCATGATCTTAATGTTAGAGTTGTTCAGAAGCAACTGAGACTGACACAATTGTTGTTTTCTTTGTATATTGGGTTTTATCTTAATATTCTGGACTTCATTTTGAAACATATTTAAAACTGTACTAGTCATATAGATCATATTAAATCAATTCAATAAGAAATTGGAGTCTTTTGTTGTTGCTGTATAGTGTCTTTTTGGTTTGGCCCTATACTCTTTTGATGGGTATTTGGTTGTCTATTGATTTACTTTTGCTGAGAAGTTTGTCAGAGTTAACATATGATTTAATAGAAAATACATCTCGTTTGCTGCTTTTGGTTCATGCTCTGCCATTTGTATTTTTCCATGCTGAAGGAACTTTCCTTTGTCATCTAGATAGATAGAATGTTAAATATATGTGTTAAGTATAACTTGTTGTCCATCCTTTATCCAAGCTTTATTGATCTATTGCAGCCAATCAATGACTTGGATTTCCACCCTCAAACAACAGTATTGATATCAGGGGCAAAAGATCGCACCATAAAGTACGACATCCATCTGTTTTAGTCCCTTTACTTTTGAAATCTTGGTACGCTTTTGCTTTAACTTCATTGCCATCGTTTTTTAATGGATCATTCATGAATATGAATATGAAGAATTAGCCATATCGTGCTGCAGTCAACACATTCAGCATAATGTCTTCTAGATATTCAGAATGCTAAAATTGCCTGTTTTCGTTACACTTACATTGGAGGTTGGAAATTTGCTAAGCAATGCCTTGTCCTTGCTGATTACTAGGATATCAATGGTCTTGATTGACATTGCTAATCAATTTGATTGTGAAAAACTTGTGTACAATGCATTTTCTCAGGGAACTCGTGTTCCTTGTGTTGGTGCAAAACAAATAAGACTTTTCTCCCTTGCAGGTTCTTTGACTTTTCAAAAACATTTGCAAAGAGAGCTTTCAGAGTTATTCAGGTTTCTTGGAATATTGCACTGCATGTCAAGATTAAGTTGGGAATATTGTTCATCATCTTGAAGCTTCTTGGTGACATTCTTTTGTTCCAATTTACAGGATACTCACAATGTACGGTCTGTATCATTTCATCCTTCGGGAGAATTTCTTTTGGCAGGTATTCGTTGTCCTAGGTGTGTTGTTTGTCACAATACACAGATATCCAATGGTCACATTTCTCTATTTCAGATTAAGTCCTATAGTTATATTGTAAGCCTGTTAGTTATTCAATGAATATGTACGAAGCTTGTTGATAGGACCTAATGTTGTACGTGTTTGGTTTTTTTTAAAAACTGATTAGCTGTTAGCTTTTCAGTTGCTTGACCTACATGCAGGCTTCAATTTATTTTTTTTGGTTCATGGTCTGTGGCCCTTCTGTTTGCTAAAGCTGTTGAGAAGCTTGTACTGTTGCATGAAAAATGTATTTATTCCTTGCATAGCCCCGTCAAAGCAGACGGCCTGCTTTGTTACCATTATTCTAGAACTAACAGTTTTGAAGCATTGATATTTAACAATTTGTTCACTGCTAATTTACATTTAAATATTTACAGGGACAGATCATCCAATTGCCCATTTGTATGATATTAATACCTTCCAGTGTTTTCTATCAGCCAATGTGCAAGAGATGAATGCTAATGGTGCTATAAACCAGGCAAGTGGTTTGTTAATGCCCTCTGGATTTATCAATTTAATGCTATTTCAACAATGATGATGATGGCGCATGTGTTTAACCATACCATCAAATATGATCAGTTTTATATACTGTTCCAAGAAAAATTAGATTTCTCAGAAAGGTGATTTCCTGACCGTGTTGTACCATGTAAAACCTTCTTGTCCAGGTTAGATATTCATCTTCTGGTGGCATGTATGTGACAGCTTCCAAAGATGGTGCAGTTCGGGTGTGGGATGGGGTAACTGCCCAGTGTGTGCGTTCCCTTACAGGGGCTCATAGCTCAGCTGAGGCTACAAGTGCTAGTTTTACCAAGGATCAGAGGTAAGCATGGTTTTAATTAATGCAAAGAATAATCATCCGGTAATCGTTGATTTATCGGGTATTAATTACTCTCTGTACTTGTTCCATCAAGGGAACGTGATTATGATAGTTTGCTCACATGCTAGGCATTTAGCATATGGTTCTTTGTTATGAGTTCCATTTTGCTAAGTTTTAAAAGTCGGAATATCTAGTCATGTGGATATAGTGCTAGTTTTACCAAGGATCAGAGGTAAGCATGGTTTTAATTAATGCGAAGAATAATCTTCTGGTGATCGTTGATTTATCGGGTATTAATTGCTCTCTGTACTTGTTCCATCAAGGGAATGTGATTATGATAGTTTGCTCACATGCTAGGCATTTAGCATGAGGTTGTTTGTTATGAGTTCCATTTTGCTAAGTTTTAAAAGTTGGAATATCTAGTCATGTGGATATAGGACCCTAGTGAGGAAGAAGGCCATGGAACGGTACCCATGAGAAAGTTGCTTATTTGGAGTTCGATGTTTGGACTTCAATTTTTTAATTACATCCCTAAAAATTTTGCATTCCATGTGAGGTTTATTACTCATGCAACCAGGCGTTCTTCTTTTGGCTCCCTAAGTGTGTTCCTTGTTATCTAGATACATTCTTTCTTGTGGGAAGGACTCAACAGCAAAACTGTGGGAGGTAGGTACTGGAAGGCTGGTAAAGCAATACCTGGGAGCTGTCCATACACAACTACGGTGCCAGGTAAATTTTGGTAGCCTTTCTTGGGGGGGCATACTGTTTTTTGTGTGAAGCCAGAAAAAGCATCAACAATTGCAGTTGATGCAAGTATCAAGCTGGCTCCCATTATTATGATTATTTTTTCTGACTGAGGTAGTCAGACAGCTTGTCTAATGTGTTGGCAGTTGCCTGCTCTCATTTTTGTGCCTAGTAAGCAAGACTTGTCTGCCTATGCGAGTGGGAACTAACAAATAACAGTATACATATCAGAAATGAATTCAGCTTCATTGCATATTTGTGGTTTTCTATTGAATTTTCCTTGCCAGCATCAAGGTATTGAACCAAAATTGTGCTCCAGGCTGTTTTTAATGAAACAGAAGAGTTTGTTCTATCTATTGATGAACCAAGCAATGAGGTTGGTTGTTTTTTCTTTTTCTGAAATTTGGAATTGGAATTTGGACTTTTGGTTCCTTGTGTTTAGATCATACTCTGATTCTAAGGGAACTGCAGATTATTATTTGGGATGCTCTTACTGCTGAGAAAGTGGCAAGGTGGCCATCAAATCATGTAGGTCCACCAAGATGGTTAGAACACTCGCCAATTGAGTCAGCTTTTGTTTCTTGTGGGAATGACAGATCTGTCCGCTTTTGGAAGGAGATCCTGTAGGTTCTTACTCTTAAGATTCCCTGTTCAGACAAAGATACCGAGGGGATTTTGACTTACGTATGTTAGAGAAGAGTTTCAAACTTTAGTTGTTCTTCAATTTAATCATTGAATAATTTAGTGGAAATCTTATAACAGATGCTGTTGCATCTCTTTTATCTCAATAGCTATGTTATTGATAAATTGAAACCCATTTATTTGATATTTGTCTGAATACTATCTCTATTATTGTGTAGTGAAATAGATTGCATGTGATGGTGGCAAACCTCTGCTGGATAAAATGGACTGACTGATTGCTAGAATTCCGTTCATGCTTTTTTAAAATGATCATCTCATCCATGGAGAGTTGTTGGCAAATTGCTCTCATGGAGTGCTGCATTCGTTACTTGCAATTAGGTTGAATAACAATAAAGAGACATTTAAAGAAGACAAGCTAAAAATTCATATTGACGGTAAGATTTGGCTCATCTGTCTGCGGCCATCTCCCTAATAATTTATCTTGATATCTTCCGTCCTCCTGAGGTATGCCAGCAATAAAGTAATGGCCTGCACCGGAAAGGTCAATTCTCTGAACCAGGGGACTCGCACTCGAAGGATTGATCATTCCTTGCTTAAACTCTCAAGGGCTTCTCTAAAACAGCTGAAAAGAAAAGCTCATCGCCAGCCTTGTCTGTCTTAGGCACTATTCTCCAGCGGAGCTTCTTGTAGGCAAGTTTTTCAAACTCTTCCAAGTACAGCTTCATGTCCTCCTTGCTGCAAAAGAAGTGATCGATCCAAAGTAGCCCTCCAGGCCTTATAATTCTGTCCCAGTCAAACAGCACATACTGAAGGAGCTCCATCCCAATCCACCCATCCAAGAACTTTGTTGAGTGGATCATATCCAATGTGTTATCGAAGAAGGGAAGCCTCGAACCAACTGACACATAAAGAGGGAGGAGTCCCCTTGATGCTATCACCTCACTGAAAGGTGCTCCTAGGTTAAGGGTGGCTGACGCAACAGTCACATTCCTTTCCTTCATGATGGCAGCAAATGTGCCTGTTGTCGGGCTGAAATCCAACCCAATTCGGATTTCCCCACCTGGCTTAAATGCCAGTACCTCATCAGCACTGAACTCTGCTGAGATGGTCTCATCGCTGCTTGCATTCTCCCAGTCTCTAAGGGACAGGTCAAAGCAATCAGCACACTTGAAAAAGCCTCTCTTTCCAACTGTGTCGTTCGATGTCAGACAGATGAAGCTCTTGCACTTGTAGTGTGTCCACAAGATACTACCGTCACTAGGCAGGCTCCACAGAGATGAGTTTACTGGCAGTGGCTTGGTGTAATGTGGCGGAGACCTCGTGAAGCACCGGCGCCTTGGAAGTGGATCACAACCAGCAACAATAAGCTTCTGCGCTACAATCCAATCTTCCGGGCATGTGTGAAATGTTTTGTAAGTCATGAAGCGATTGACGTCTGCTGCCACCATCGGACACGATGATCCAATGGATGGATATATTGCATCCACCCCAAGGAAGTTCTTCATCCCATGCTTGTTGGATTTGGGTAATGTGTAGTTCTGAAGCTCTCCTGAGCTGAACTGCCCCGTCTGAGCCGGAACCTCTTTGTCGTCCTCACCATCCCCAACTTCTACGTACTCCTCACTCATGACATTGGAGCTGCTCATGTTGTTCTGGTCATTGAATGCAGCAACATTGTAGAGCTGGGATAATCTAGCAGCAAGCTTATCCAAGGACACAGCTATGGTGAGGACTTGATCGACATACTTGGAAGCTGCTGCATTTGACCTGTTACTATCTTCATTTAGCTGCTTTAGCAAGAGCCCTACTTGGATCTGTATCTCATATATTTGGCTGTGGATGAAAGAAGGAACAGGGATCTCTTCGTTTCTACTTGTGAAACCCATGTAGGGGGTGGATATGTAGGCGCTAATGATGATTACTGAGAGGGGTACGATGAGGAGGAGAGAACATAGCACCAACTTAGGAAGATGATTTGGAAGGCACCTTGAAGGCCTGGAGTTGGCTTCCTTCATTTTCATGGCGAGTGTCCTGTTTTTTGAGGGCTAGCTCTTTGTTTTTCCTTTCTTTCTCGTGGTCAAAATCCTGTTGGTTGGCCTTCTAGTGCACAGGTTGCTGGATAGATTTGTTTATTTCCAATGGGAATTGATTTATGAGCTTGGATTCCTCTTTTTCAGGTGCCGTGTGTGATGATGAAAGTTAATTTCTGATACGATCAAAGGGATTGGAGAGAGCCTCTGTAAATTTTATAAAGATGTTGCATCCTCCCGAGATGATGCTAGCTGTTAAGTGAATTTTCTTTTCCTAGATTGGATGGATGGACTTTTATTGTGTTGGAGAACGGATTGTATCCATTATTTTAAGACCTTCCTAGGGGAGACTTCCAGTTGTCCTAATTTTGCAAGATTTTCCAATGCGGGTGCAGGTTCTAGCAATCTACGTAGGCCTCCGATTTAAATAATTTTAAATCCTACCTCCTAAGTTTGGACCTTGCAAATCGAACTCTGTATTCTTGAATTTCCCATTATACCCCTTTTCTTCCTCCTGCTCTCGCGAGATCCATCGCCGCTCATCTCCTCATCGCTCGCCACTTCTCAGGAGAAGAGAAGAGATTTCGATGGAGCCGAAGGTGAAGTGGCACAAGAATGCGGAAATCCGGGAGTTCCGAGTTCCGGACATCGACGAAGGGACGACCTCAACGGTCTACTTCTGCATGGCCGCCGTCGACGGTTTGTGTTTTGGACAATCTCCCACTCGCCGCTCCGGCGGTCTGTCGCCGGATGATCCACTGACAACAACGTTGGAAGTAAAAATTCAATTTGCAAAGAGATTAGAAGGTTATTTTTTTATTTTTTATTTTTCGATGTGTAACTATTTCCCGAACTAAAGAGGGTTAATTATGGCAAAATCCATGCATCAGAAAAAAGTTATGCAAAAATCCCAGTATCTGTTATAAACTTGGATTGGGTATTCGTGTTCCATATAGAAATGATTAAGGCATTTAAAGATATTCCTGAATCATGCACAACGTAATCTTACTGTGAAGTGGTTAAATTTCACTAGTCCAAGCTTTTTTTAAAAAAAATCTTTTTATGAATTCACTAGCCAAACTTTGAATTTAAGGTTATTGTTGATAAAAGTGTTTCTGCAAACAAAGTTTACAAGTGAAAGTGTATTTGTAAAACAAATTACTGTAGGGAAAATTACAGGGATTCCAATCCGCTCCCGGGAGCTGTTTTTTCAAACCAAAAAAAAAAAAAAAAAGAAAAAAAAGAAAAAAGAAGAAGTTGGAATGTATATATATATATGTATTTTTGTGATTTTGTTTAATATTTATTTTTAAAATATTAAAAATGAAAAAAGCACTGTTTCGCATATGAAAAGTACATTTTTTCAGTTTTTAATTGCAAATAAATATTAAATAAAATTAAAAAATGTAAAAACTACATATGTGAACAGTTGAGGCGCTGGTTACGGGCTCAGCCAGCACAGGCCGCCAGCAGTCCTGGGCTCACGTCGAAGCCCAATATATCTCCTTTATTATTATGATCCATAATGAATGAAAAATTAAATCCTATAGGTTTACTTCTCGGGGGGGGGGGGGGGGGGGAAAAAAAAAAACA
>JAXCLR010000063.1:58535242-58550168 GCA_035584095.1 Annona squamosa | reverse complement strand
TACTTTTATGGAATAGATTCCATGAAAATATCTTTGTGATGAATTTTAGATGCATATAGATGGAAATGAATTTCATATCATCATGAAGGGGGACGCATAATGGCATGAAAGCATTTTGTAGCACCCACCGCGAGCGCTATGATGGCCTCGGATTATTTTTCCGCGCCTTGAAAATCCTGATTGTATTGGATGGGTTTGGGCCGATTCTTCAATGCTTCTGGAACAGCGGTATGAGCTCAGTTTTCCTGTGTTTTCACGAAGTAAGATATGTTAGGATTGACTATCTTTGGCATATGAGAGTCCTCCTATTTGGCGGCATAACAGCTAAGACAAGGTTTTTCCATACACGGATAAAGTCACGAATTCAGTAGCATAATGACAGCGTATTATGCTGAAATCTGTGAACCCGCGTGCACCCACCTCACCGGAGCATTAACTTAAACAATCGCGTTAATATTTACGCAAAATAAAGAAAATGGAATCGTCACTGATCTTTGAAGGGAGGTCAATCCCTATTTTCAATGAATAAATGCACTAATCGTACAGAGTTCAAGTTTCGACCTTTGGATTGAAGCAAATATGGCGAAATCTGCTAACCCGAGACAGCCTACACAGACGTGAAAAGGAGACAATGAAAAGGATCGGAGAAAGGGAAGTAAAGGAAAATGGGAAAGCTGGAGAGGATTGGAGGAAAATCGAGACACCGAGGCTTTGCTGCTGACTCCCGTCCTTCCTTCTGGGATGCCCTCTCCAAGTGTACTGAGAAGAGAAGCTTAGCTCCCTTTTTATAGATGGTGGAGCAAGCGGGGTAAGCTTTGGGCCATGGATGAGAGTCTGCGGTTGTTGGACTTGGATCTGGTTGAAGTCCATTACTCCAGGTGGGACGTTGCTGAGGCCTGATAGGTTATTGTTTGAAGAGCCCACTTTTGTGGGCCAAGGCAGGATTTTGTGGGCTGCATTGTAGAGCCCATTCGGTGGCTTGTTGGAGCTTTGCTCCTATGGGCCAAATTTGATGAGCTGGATCTAGTTGGAGCCTTTTGCTCCAAGTGAGCCGTTATTGAGGCCTGACGGACTTGTGGTTGAAGAGCCTCCTTTTGAGGCTTGGTGGAGCTTTACTCCTGTGGGCTAAGACTAAACAGGCCCATTTGATGGTAGGCTTGGCTTGAGATTTGCCTGAATTTTCTTAGATTTGTTTTAGTTTGCTTTGAATGGACCGTTGGTTCGATAGCCCGTTGGTGTTTGTTCTTTGAGTTGTTTATCATTGTTGGGCTTAGACCCCATTCCCATTTATTCATTCTTGTGTTCAAGAGAGGGGTTTCTACACATTTACGATTTCAACATTGTTGGCATGGAAGAAGTATTTCCCAGGGATATAATTGGATTGGTCAGTGTAGAGGGTCAAAATTATCGTCACAGGTGTACGGAAGTTGAGTGAGGTTGGGATGGTTGAGAGTCGTGAGAATATGGGGATCTGGTAGAATTAAAGAGTATTAGGAGTCTCCATGAGAAATTCTTGAGTGTATCTTATCTTTATTTTTACAGGAGCATGGGGTTCAGTTACGCTCCAAGTTTCTTCGGGGGGTGTAGTGGGAGTAAGTGGGCGTAATACCGTTCTATATATATGGACGTCGTATAACCCATGTAGCAGTTGGCAACGAGAAAATAGGGGGTGGCTGATGGTATTACTGTTAAAAATGGTCGAAATTTATTTTGACGTCGAATCTATGAAACAGGACGAAATTGAGAGTAGAAATCACCAGAAGGCTTTTTGTAACATGGAGCAAACACACCCAGATCCAGTCCTAGCCTCTTCTACATATAGCTGATAGTTTATTAGAACAAGACATTCAGTCATAACAGCCAGGACGTACGTACGTACATACATCGAAGTATACATATGTAAGATAATAAACACATCAAACTAACTAAATCTAGCCCACAAGAGATGGAAGATTATAATCCTAGTCCTTCACCCATAGCAGAGTAGAGAGAGAGTGTGTATTGAATTTACTTATGGAGGTGAACCGCGCCCACCGCATCTATTTTCGAGGTCGCAAGGGCGTTTATAACGTCTGTTGCCATTGGTGTAAGAAGATCCAGGGGGTACGTTCCTAGCTGCACCTGGTTGCTCATATTGGTAGGGGATAGTCGTAAGAACCCGGCGACTGATCTCAGATTCCATCAGGAACTCAGGATCAGATTCAGAGCATCCCCAAATCGTCCCATTGCGAAAGCAGTCGCGGCCTGCAGGAGCAGCAGCACTAATTTCCTGAGCAGAAGTTGCGGCAGCTGAAGAAGAGGCAGAGACAGAGGCAGAGCTGCTCCTACTCCCATCCAACAAAATCAAAAGGATTATTCCTCTTGATGCAAACTTGAAACCATTACCTACTGATCTCTCCGTTCAATTTCCCATGCTCTCTCTCTCTCTCTCTCGCCTTGCCACTGCTGCACATATATAATAGTTTTGTTTTTGCAAATCCACCCTGTAGCTTTGCATATTTTCATTTTTCTAACCTATGTGTTTGATAGTTATAAAAGAAACCCCGTACGTTTCAACTTTCTTAAATCCAACTTTATGATTTCAACGCCTTCTCAGAAAATGAATGAGCGAAATCACCGCAGAATGTTTTTTAAATTTTTTTTATTGGCACGTCCTCTAATAACTTCAGAATGTGACAATAAGCCAAGTAATATTCTGTTTAGCTGCATTTGACAATACAATATTACATGTGGCTAGCTAAAGTGGCTGTAAAAGCTTAGCCACATTCGGTACATTAGAACTTTCCTTGTAGTGGTATTCATATATGGGAACTAATCAAATGCCGCGTTACGTGAAAAAAGCTGTTTTTCTTCATTTTCAAAATTCAAAAATAAATAGATTAAAGCTTCAAAAAATGAAAAATTTATACATTTATAAAGTTCATACCTGGTGTTGCATCTCTATCTTCACATTAATATTCAGTTAAGCACCTCCTCCGATGTGGTGATGTTTAGTTAGCAAAATATTTAAAAAAAAAAAAAAAAACTTCATGTCAGTTCGTAAACTTTGGCCTTCATTTCGGTCTATTCGAATTTTCAATAAGATATTTACTCTGTTATCTGCAAGACGGATGAACTTGGTGCATGTTAGGGTTCTCAGCATTTGCACATCAATGCTCAAGCAAATGGCTGCATAGTTCAAGCGACCAAAATTTTCATTGTGGCACATGTTTTTTTGGAATGAACGCAGATACTTTAATCTTCCATTTAGTATATTTTACACTCATTCGAATTTTTTTTTATGAAGTATTGGAAGTTTATGTGATTTATTAATATAATTTCAATACTGCATGGAAATTATTTGAGGCATAGATTCCGGATTTATGGGGTATTTATATGCAAAGTCTAACCACAATACAAATAATAATTATAGAAATGCAGAACAAATAAAATTTAAAAAAACTCAGGGTAGATGCACTCCATTGTGGCATGATATTGTATTAATTTTAGAAATATCCTTTGTAGAAGATAAGAATAGAAGCTTTTTGGTTGGTGCTGACTTCCTGTGAGCTTATGTTTGAAAAGTGATAAAAATTTTCATGAAAAGTTTTTAATGTGCAAGTTTTTAAACTATGAAAAAATAATGTAATATAATTGGGTTAATGATGAGAAGTAAAGATAACAAAATTAAAATAAATATGTTAGATGTATGGATAGTTGTATAAAAAATGAAAATGTATATTAGTTTTTTTTTATTAATATACATCACATCTCAATTTATCTCATAATCTAACTTTGAGACAATTCTTACAATTTGAAGTGGAAGACCACAAACTTTCAAATATCAATAAAGAAAATCACTAACTCTCAAATATTAATAAGGAAATCATAGCTCAAAATATTATATGGAGATTGCAACTCCTAAATATTAATGAAGAAACCAAACTCCCATGCATGGGTTCAAACTCAAGACCACCTGCCTAAGAGGCAACGCCCATACCACTTGCACTAGTCACTGGTGATAAAAGAAGATAGGAAAAAGTGAAGAAATAAATATAAATAAAGTAATTATGGAAATCAAAAAGCTATAGACTTAAAAGTTTTAGTCTGAAATATTTTTCCTGGAAACAAATACCTACCTAGGCAAGCTAAACTAATACAATTGGTGGTAACCATTTCTTATTGGCATCCAGCAGGAATCATATAAAAAATTGACATTTTTGCATTGGTTTCAAAATCCTACCTTGCATGCAAAAATTATATATGTAGCTTATAAAAAATAATAATCAATACCTTTAGCAACATGAAAAAGATTTTCTAGATACATCTATATAAAATAATGTTATAAAGTAAATAAAAATTTATATTATGCTCACTTCTATGTAACCGAGTTATATAGAAGCGGTTCCATGTACTCCTATCAAATTTTAAGTTTTTGTTGTTTAATAAAAAATTCAATCAATTTATTATATTTAACATCATTTGTTTATTTAGGAGATCCTAAATTTCATTTAAATTAAATATGTACATAAGTTGTATTTGGTCAAAAATAGGATATTCATGTGGAAATTGGAAATTACTTACATCGATCACATATGTATTAAAATATAAGAATACTTTATGGAATCATTTATCCATATACAAATGATATTTTAGACATTGAAAATACAACTTTAAAATTGATATTTAATATTAAATAATTTTACACATTTGTGGATAGGGTCTATGCAAAGTGATATTAGATAAATGAAAGAATTTTTAAAATACTAAAAATCATGCTAAATATAATAAAAAGAGTTGATTTTTCATCAACCATCAAAATATTCAAAATGAAATGATTATATAGAAGACACAGACATATATAGTTAACATACTTATATTGTAATTTTTTAATTAACATCCTTTGGTTTTTATGATTTTACTATGAACAGTTAAAATTACATTTTAAATATACCGTGAGATTTTTGAAATAATAAAGTAGAAATATAAAATATATAAAATCTTGAGGATAGTTCCGTTAAGACCAATGAAACTGAGCTACCCCCAAGCCGATCTCCTAAACTAATATATATTTCGCAAAGTACCCCGACACCGTTAGTAAATCGGACGTAAGCCGGAGCTGCCAAACATTGGTTGTTGACGGTCGGTGACGAAAGACATCAATTTATTTGTGATGTGCTCCGGCAAATGGCTCCAACGACATATGATCAATGAAGGGAAAACGAGAGTGAACCACCAAGTCACGAGAATCAATTGAAGGGTGGGGTGCTACCATGTGCACCCATGAGGCAATAAGTGCAGGAATAATAAACCTAGCTGCCAGACATGCATAAAACCGAGAAGAAGAAAGTGACATGCAGCTAGCTAGGAGAACCTCCACGAAATTCATAGAAACACAAACACACGGGAAGATTCTCCGTAGGGAAACACCAACCGAGAAAACCAGAGTGAAAATATATCAGAGAGAGGAGGAACCACCGACGAGATGTGAGACAAAGGAAGTTTTTGTATTTCTTCTACTACTTCTGGGAACATTCTGCCATCCATTTTATGTATCTTTAATTTAATTTGAAATTTTAATTATCTCACAAATCTTTTTATCGTATATATTTTCAATGCTTTTTTATTTAAAAAGTCTATTTTTTTGTTTTTGTTTATTTTAAATTATTAGAGTATCATATCACACACTACTACTACTCTCTCTAGTTTTTTCATGGTCTTTGCCCCCTTCTTCCAATTTATTTTCCTTATTCTCATCTCGTATATGTTCTTTACATGCGGCAAACCTAAGGGCGTGTTTAGGAAGAGTAAAAGTGGAAGGGAAAATTAAAAAAAAACAAAGATAGGCAGACTGTTAAGATTTCAAATCATATTAAAAGATGAGCCGAAAAAGTGAGAAATTTTTTCCTTGTATACGTTCTAAAATTGACGCTACTATTACCAAGTGTAGCCCCGTTAGTTGCAACGCAAGGTTGCAGGCGCTATTTGTTAGAGTAGTCATGGGATAGAATTGGGAAATTTCGTCCCTGTCCTTGTGAATATATCTATATATATTTACTCACATGTATACTGTGAAATTGAGTCCGAATCTCATAGAGCCGCCCACAAATCAGGCAATTTATAGGTAAAGTTAAAAATATTTTTATTTTTAAACGTATGCACTATTACTAGATATCACATTCTCAAAATTAGGCAAAATTTTAAATTTATTTAGTATTTTATTTTCAATGATCAAAATACCGAATAAATTTAAAAGATCATCAAATTCACAGAGGACCAAATGTAAGTAAAACTCACTTATTATAATTAAAAAATTAAAAAAATTGTGTTGGCCAGCCTAACTTATGAGCTACCTACGTGCCATCCCCGGTGTTTTTGTCACTGTTACTTCCATCTCTCCCATCAACCATTTTATTCTAGAACGCGAAGACTACAGTGGTAGACCTGCGCACATTTTTTTTTTTTATTGATATTTATGCATCATGTCAAGGATATTCACAACTTTTTTTTCCTTAAAAAAAAAATTTGTAATGCCCACACAATGGAGATATTTTTAGTAAATACCAAAGGCAACGGCATACAATTAATGCTACTGTCGACCATCACATTAACAAATCAATTCGAATTTCGATTACACGAACATCTAGCCACTGCCTCATTTCTGGTCTTCATTCCTCACCATTTTTCACATTGGGAAAATTTGCTGGTTTGATCAGGCGGTAACAAATTATAGCATAAATAATTCAAGGGCTATTGGATGAATCATGATGCTGTATATCTGGGTTCAAAAATCCATTTTCTATAAATTACGAAAATATCACTGATTTTAAAAAATTAAAAAAATATTTTAGAAGTATCTAAAAATGGTAAAATTGATTAATATATTAAATACACATAGATTAACAGTTATATAAAAAAAATTTAAAAAAATGAAAAAATAGATGAAATGCACAAGGGTGCAACAAGGCTTAATGCAATGCACCCAAGTGCATTCAATCAACGCCAATTTGGATTTGCCAGGCTCTAGCTTTATGCTTTTGCAATGTTACAACTTCATTCATAAATTTAGATTTTACAGAAAACTCTACTTACGAATTTTGTTTAAAGAAATCCTTTACCATCAATTTGAATCGAATTTTATACATCCCTGTCAAACACAATCAAAGTCATACGATATATAGTATCTTAAGATCATCCTTTATCAAATCTTGGTAATCATTAGGTTGGTTTTGATATTCAAATTTTGAATTTTCATTAATATTTATGTATTTTTGAAAATAAAATTCATAAGCGGAAGGATTATTAAAAATTTTTTTATCAATGTATGTTTATATCGATCTCAATTTTTATTATAATAGCGTTATGAGAAATTCTAACAAATTTCAAGGAGAAGGCAGTAAGCTCTTAAATATTACCCATTAAAAACAACTATCTTAATTTTTATTGTAATGATGCTCTGAGAAATTCTAACAAAGTTCAAGGATGAGGCAATAAGCTCTTAAATATTACCCCTTAGAAACAACTACACTTATCAAACTAGAGAGGACAAGCAAGTTTCGAGGAGAAGGCAATAAACACTTAAATATTACCCCATAAAAACAATGATCTCAATTTTTATTATCACAGCGCTCTAAGAAATTCTAACAAATTTCAAGGAAGAGACAATAAGCTCTTAAATATTACCCCTTACAAAAAAACTACATCTATCGAACTAGAGAGGACAAGCAAATTTCAAAGAATAGGCAATAAGCACTTAAATATTACCCCTTAAAAACAACGATCTCGATTTTTATTATAATGACGCTCTAAGAAATTTTAACAAATTTCAAGGAGAAAATAAGTTCTTAAATATTACCTCTTAGAAACAACTACATCTATCAAAGTGGAGATGACAAGCAAATTTTGAGGAGGAGGCAATAAACACTTAAATATTACCTCTTAGAAACAACTACATCTATCAAACCGAGAGAACAAGCTCCCACCAAGTAAATGGGAAGATTCACTACTCTCCTCAAACCGCGCTGGGGATTCAACCTTGTGTCTATGCTCTGGCGAACATCACTGTTACCTATTGTGCGGGCCCCAGCAAGTAGTATTATAACAAATTAAGTGAATAATTATTGACAAAAATTATAAAATTGTAAAAAAAATAGGAAGACAGATGAAGCATAATTTAAAGAGGAGTATATATTCCTCCTTTCCTATCCAGTTATATATAGTTAGCCTTTTAGGAATGTATTTACCTTCGGCTTATTTGGTAGTTCTCACAATATTTGGTCCCAAATCTGACTTTCATATGATCACATCTTCCATGCATCGCATGCAACCCAATCGTGCGTTTGGAAATTCCAAGCCTCTCTTTTCAAAATTAGTGGCTGAGGCCTTGATATTTAAAAATAGAATGCCTACCACAAGAAAACTCATTGTCCTCGGCGTTATATTTTAGGCCTTATTTGTGTGCACCAGATGCACTTAGTTTAAGTATATCTAGGTGTAAAAATTATTTTTAAATTTTTTAAAAAATTTATACAACTATTAATCTAAGTGTATTTAACATATGTATCAAGTTTTATCATTTTTGAAAGTTTGTAGATATTTTAAAAAAATTTTAAATCAATGACATTTTAATAATTTACAAAATTTTCAAAAAATGAAAAATAGATTAAATATACCCAATTACACTAAGGTAAATTCGTCCAAATGCATTCAATCAATTACCTTTTATTTTTTGTTGCCATGGAGTACTTAGCCATTAAATCTTCTATATATGATGGTTTATTAAATTATAGTCGATACATATCCGTCTCAAATACGGGAAAAAAAAATGGAGCACTTAGCCATTCAATCTTCTATATATGATGGTTTATTAAATTATAGTCGATACATATCCGTCTCAAATACGGGAAAAAAAAAACTCACACCAAGTTTCAAATACATGCATAAAACTAATTACCACCCCCCGGGAGAAAATGCAATTGATATGTTTCAAATACATGCATAAAACTAATTACCACCCCCCGGGAGAAAATGCAATTGATATAATTGAGAGAGAGAGAGAGAGAGAGAGTTATAGTTGTGGAGGCCTATCGTCCTTGCACTGATAGATTTTCTTGCAACCGCGATTAAGGTAAGGTCTTCCTTTGTCTACGACCAGAACCGTAGCTGGGTCTTCCACTGCTTTCTTGCTTCTATAGGACTGATGATCTTCTTGTGCAAGAAGCCGGCCACTGATCTCAGATTCCATGAGGAATTCTGCCAGCTTCTCATCGTCAGAGCACTCCCAAATCGTCCCGCTGCTTAGCCGAACAGAGCCAGAGCCTTCACAGCCGCTCCTACTAGCACTATCCGACAGAATCCAGAGGATTATCCCTCCTACAAGCATACAAACATGACGTCCTCTCTTCATTACCCTTTCCCTTCCCATGCTAACTTCTATCCTCGCTCAAAATCTTCCAATTTTGTCTCTCCGTCCTTAATATTAATAATAAGGGTTCGTTTTGAATATAGCCACAAATTATACACATATTTACAATATGATCGTATACTTTTTTAAATACCAAAAATGACAACAGATTTGCTTTTCTCCATTTCCCAATTAAGAGAATTCTGCCAGTGGTCCGCCAAGTGACCCTCAAAAAATGTGAATTTACTAAACTAACTGTGCTAAATAAATCTTGTTTTAAAATTTTTTTTATATTTATTTTTAAATAGCAACATTTTTCTTTGCAAAGGCAATTTTGGCGATAAAAAATAGAAAAGAGAAGAGAAGGGTAGTTTGGTAAAATAACGTTTTTGAGCAGCTGTTCAACTAATAGAATTGTTATATTTTGTAGCCATATTAGTAAATAAAATCATAGTTTTTTTATCATATTTAGAAATAATAATAACAAGCTAAGTTTGGGCAGGCTGTGAATTGAGAAGTGGTTTACGATCGACCCACCATCGCAGCGTGGAAACCACTTACCATCAGAGTGGGGAGACCACTCACTCACACAAACAGGGAGCGGGAGTGCATTCCGTACTTACCCTACCACTGCAAAATAAGACATGCATGTACTGGAATATCGTAAGACTTTATACAATATTTATTCATATAAAAATCATACTTTATATGGTTTAAGTGGTAAGATTACAACTATAAAATTGATATTTACATCAAACTATTTTATTACATTTAATTTTGTACTATGTTAATGTGAAGCTCATACATATATTTGATTTAAATGAAAATTAGTATGGTACTAAAGTAAATCATTTTAAATATAATAAGTGAGATAAATATTAATTTTATGATAAAAAGGGCCTCATGTGTATAAGAATATATCCAAATTAGGGTATAATATGAATGCACTTTAGTATTTCCTTATATGTGTGGATAGTATTCAAATACATTCATATTGCACCCTGATTAAGGTGCAATTTGCTGTAAAAAGAGGCCTACTTGATTACAAAATTAACATCTACCCCCTATTTTATTTAGAATTATTTACTTCAATAGCATAGCAATTTTTATCTATATCGAATATGTGTATGACTTCATCTTAAAATGATATAAAGTCAACATAATAAAATAATTTAATGTAAATATCAATTTTAAAATTATAATTTCACCATCTTAATTGTCCGAAATGCGATTTGTATATAAATAAATGATTGCATAATGTATTATTATATTTTAATACACACACGGTCTATTTTACAGTAGATTGCACCATAGTCGTGGTGCTATCCGAATGCGGTTCTCTCTCTGTATAAGAGACGATTCTATGAAGCCAGATGCATAGCAATGACCATGCATCCAGCATAAAAATATTTTTATTTTTATTTTTTTGATAGAATTTTTTTTATTTAATGCATATAACAAGTTTATCATTTTTAGACATGTGTATATATTCTGTCAGAATTTAAACACACGCATATTTTAGTCATCTAAAATTACTAAAATACTCTTATGTTTAACATTTTAGAAAACGTATTTACACACATTTCTAAAAATAGTAAAGTTTGTTATATAAACTAAATATATTTGAAATGATAATTTTATAAAAAGAAAAATAAACAAATTAAAAATAAATACATTTTTCCACCAGATGCATGATTTCTCCCGCGTATCCGGATTTATAGTATCATAACACTGTAGTAGCGCATCATGCACTAAAAGTGGTGGAAGCTGAATGCCATGACCACCTAGAGTGGATCATCAGCGAAGAAGCCGCATATAAGCATGTGGCGAGCAGAACATCATCATCATATCGCAGAGTGAAACCACTATCCATGCATCTACATGGGCTTTGCCTGTATGAGACTCATGTTATGTGTAATCTTTTCAATTTTAATATTTTAATATTTACCATTTATTATTTGGGAGATGTCTCCCTAGTTCTTTAGTAGAGTTATATTTCTAAGTTTTATTAGGTGAAACTGTATACACAAATTTGTAAGAATGTCTCAAATCATCAATGTAATAGATACCGATATGTGTGTAAATATACCCATTAAAAAATATTTTAATATTTACAGCATTTAAGTATTATTTATATTGTTATAAAAATCTTTTAAGTTGTTTAGTGTTACCGTGCAGGATTCCCATCTACAATTGTATACAGTAAACACAATAAAATGCTTTAATATTAAGTATTAATTTTAAAGTTGTATTTTTAATATTTAAACCATCTAAAATATCATTACTACTTTATTAGCTATATGGATAAATGATTCTATAAAATATTACTACATCCTAATACATATATAAATGGATCTATGCATTTTTTATAATTTACAATTTAAATAAAATTTGATCTTTTAACTAAATAAATGAGGTTAAATATAACAAATGAAATTAAATTTCCATAAACATCACGATATTAAGAATTTACTATAAAAATTTTGATCTTTTCACACCGGTCGGATACCCTGCGGAAGTGGGGCGTGCAGAGACGCCGTGGGCGAGGGAGGAGATGGGGCACGCAGTACTCTGGTCGGATACCCACAGGGGGACGAATGACCGTGGAAAAGAGATGTCTGTGCGGAGATTAGGTATTGAGAAAGAGAATGCCCATGTGCGCATGCATTCGGTAAACAAAAGCAACTAATAGGGGTCTGCCTGTACAATTCCTTGCATTAATTACCATCCCAGTCAGCTGCGGTTAAAAAACTTCATCTAACGGCCTCAGATAATTCCCCCGTTCTTTTCAGGATCGCGCGGTTCAGAGAACCGGTGTGAAAAGGCCAAAATCCTTACATAAAAGCATTACCGCATGTGTATATGGTGCATGATCTCTCCTTAACAATCTTCGTTTTCATTTAGTTAAATGTTTCAACTACTAGAATTTCAACAGTTCATATTAAGACTGTAGAAAACTGTATAAAATATATAAGATAACATTTAAAATTTCATCCTCATCCGACTTCATTAATCTGGTCCTGATCTGAGGAACTTAAAGGTACTTAGGATGAATTCCCATTAGTACGGATTAACATGTCTCGTGAAAATTACTTTGATCGGAAACTTAAAAGTATATAGAAAACTGTAAATTAAGACCTTCGCAAGGGGGGGCAATTGGATTCGGGTTGTATCGGGTTATGTAAACTCAAATCCTAAAATCCTAAGTCTACTGAATTTAGATGAATCTACGTCATAACCTAATATTAGAGATTAGATTCAAGTTAAGTTTAAACTAGTGTTATTAGAATTGAACTGGTAAAAAGACTGATTTGGTTCAAATCGGTTTTACCGGTTACTTAAACCAGGTTGAACCAATGATATCAATATTATATATTTATAATATTATAAATTGTTAATCAGTTTAAATTATTTATACGTTAAAAAATATTTATATTTACAATTCATAACATTTTTTTGAGAATATTTATAACTCATAACATTATATGTAAAACTATTAATAGAAATTTCATTAACTTTGAAATAAAATAAAATTATACATCTAAAATAGAATCAAATAGACTTCAATAATTTAAATGCATCTATTAGCTTATAAAAATAATTGAAGTTACAAAATATTTAATAGTTTAAATCATACAAAAAGTGTTTGCATGATAGATATTTCATACATACTAGAGTACCGAAAGAAGGAAAACTAGATGGAGAGAAAAATACAGATTTTCTCACAACAAAAAAATAGGAGAGAAGGATACCACAATAGTTTTTTTTCCGTATAGCTTGCCAGCATAGGACTGGACTGCTCGAATCAGAGAGGTAGCTTGTTGCCGGTTGAACCAACCAAACCGGCTAGTCTTGTCCTGTTTTAATAACAATGATTCAAACTAAATTAGCATCAATTTTGGTATTGGTTTTGGGTTGAAATTTAGATTACTCTCAAACCAATAGAAATTAAAATCTACTTCTAGAAATAACGAACTCTTAGGACATTATTATATTCATACTAACTAATTCTAAAATACACTTTTGGTTATAATAACTTATTTATTTATAATTTACACATGAATGTATTTATATCTTTGATTTCAATGAAAATTGATCTTCTAATTTAAATATAACACTAGGTACAATGAAATAATAAATTTATCATCAATAATCAAAGTAAGAAAAATAATTAAAATTATATGAAATCTATCTAAACAAGTTCAATAAAAGTGAAATTTATACATCCCATAGTTAATAAGTATATATGCAATAATTTTAAATTTTTGGTATATTTATAATTATTTACTAATTTAGTCGATGTAGATGCAATAGATTCAACTTTCATGAACAAATGTAAATAATATTTAGGTTTCATTAATTAAGTTATTATTATATGAAAAAACATATATTATAATTATAGTTAAAATACTCGATACATAAATTAATATAATTCTTTTAACAATTTAAGGAGGACATCAAGTTTGGTTCAAGTTTTGATACTAAGTTGATGTAAACTTAATATTGGTTTCAAGGTTCTCTCAGGTTGGATTGAAACCAAGTCTATTTTGAAAAGAAAAATCACAAAAATAAAATTCAAACTTGATTTTGAAACTAATTCAGCACAGGTAAGTTCGGATCGACCCGATATCAAATCACACCCTTATTTAGAAGTGAAAATATGATTTATGAGTTTTTAATGTAAATAATTTTGCAATCATAAATAAATAAATATTATATTAATCATTAATATTATGATTAAAAATTTTAATAAAAATATAACTTCTAGTTTAAAGTAACTCAATGCATTGACTTTCCTCCAATATCGATGTTTAGAAACTTTATAAGGCAAAAATGTGTTTCTATATATATATATATATTAGAAATATTCAGGTGCAACATCGCTGAAATGGACCCCCACATGTTCATCAAATCATAATATACTCTACCCATTGTATTTAGAATAATATATTCTATTACCATACCAATTTTCATCCTAATCAAATATGTATATGGACCCCATTTGAAAATAGTATAAATTCAACGTAATAAAATAGTTTGAGGTAAATAACAACTTTAAAGTGATTTTTTCAACATGTAACCAATTACTATAAAATTTATATATAGATAAATGATTGTATAAAATTTTATTTCATTTTAATATGTGTGAGGCCCTCTTTTGATCAAATGTACCGCTGTTCCGGTGCAATTGCGCTGCACCATAACAGCTCCATATGTGTATATATATATATGAGAGAAATATTCAGGTATTGCATTGCTAAAATAAGCCTCACGTGATCATCAAATCATAATTCACTCATCCCATTATATTTAGAATAATATATTCTATTACTATACAAATTTTCATCCCAATCAGATATATATATATGGGCCCCATTTGAAAATGGTACAAATTTGATATAAAAAATAATTTTAAAGTAATTTTTTCAACATCTAAACCATCTAAGGTATGGTTTATATATGGATAAATGATTATATAAAATTTCATTGAATTTTAATATGTGTGGGACTCTTTTTTGGGCAACTGCACCACTGTTCTGGTGC
>JAXCLR010000063.1:58525067-58535142 GCA_035584095.1 Annona squamosa | reverse complement strand
CCGAACCGGTATCAAATCACACCCTTATTTAGAAATGAAAATTTGATTTATGAGTTTTTAATATAAATAATTTTGCAATCATAAATAAATATATATTATATTGATCATTAATATTTTGATTAAAATTTTTAATAAAAATATTACTTCTAGTTTAAAGTAACTCGATGCATCCACTTTCCTTCAATCTCCATGTTTAGAAACTTTACAAGGCAAAAATGTGTTTCTGGGCCTTTGTGAAATTCAGTGGGGGGAATCTGCAGCCCATGCCGGTGTTTACAGTGTTGAAGCCCACCGACATGGTTTTATCGTTTGCACTGTTGGATTTGTTTGTGGACAAACGAGGAAATTTTTTTTTAAAATATATATATTACATCCTCACAGCGCTCCCACTAAACCATGCCTTACTTACGACAATCAAAGATTTAATTACGTAATTACTCGTTGATGTTTATTCCGAGATTTGAAAATTTTTTTCAAACATTTTAATTATTTTTGTAGCCGGTTATGTGATTTTATTTACCTAATCATAAGTAGATAGACATTGAATTTCCTGGTACTGATTTCGATACTATGAATCACCTAAATTCAAATATCGACTCCAGCTTTTGACATATAAGCCAATGAGTAACCAAAAAATAATGGCAGGTGTAATGTTTAGAATAATAAATGTTAAGCTTTGCTTGTATGTTACATAGAAGGAGTTCTACACAACCTTTTCTTTAGAATATCTCAACGTTAGATCAGAAATGCTCTATTCATTGTACTCAATATCACTTATTTAACTAAGAGACCAACTTTCTTCCAAATAAAAAATACACGTGGACCGCATTTGCTCAAAAGAAATATATTTATGTGTAAATTAAGAAAATATTAAGATTCATGTCATTTGAATTAAAATATAATAATAATTTATAAAATTCATATAGTAATAAAATTTTAAATTATTTAGATATTAAAAATACAACTTTAAAGTTAATATTTAATATTAAAATATTTTATTATATTAATTTTACATATTTGTGGATGAGACCCATTTGTAGTGATATTAGATAAATGAAAAGATTTCTATGATAATATCAATAATATTAAATATAATAGATGAAATGAATTTTATATCAAGCATTATGGAATGGATTAAATAAAAAAGAGATTTTATAGAATCAAAACACATTAAACATATATATTATGTATCTTAAGTGATCATTTGGACCAATATGAAATAAGGTCATTTCATATTAGTCCAAAAACATATATTTTATTTTTTAAATTTTTTATAAAATTGTTAATTTAGATATATTAAATAAATAAACTAAATTTTATCATTTTCAAACGTATATATTTATTTTGAATTTTTAGACAAATGGGTATTTCAGTCATTTAATAGTTTAAAATGACTAAAATATCACTATATATAAAAGTTATAAAATAAATATATGCTTTCCAAAATTCGTAAATTTCGATTTATAAATTAAAATACACCTTGATTAATGGTTTTATTAAAAAAATTTAAATAAAAATATTTTGTGGACCAACATAAAATGGCCTTATTTCATATTGATTTAAAATGATTAGGCTTATTATACACGGGAAGAAAATGTGGATGGTAGATCATTTACGGCTGGCCTAAAGCTAGCCTTAGAACTTTTTTATTTTTTCAAGTTTTTATAATATATTTCCTACATATAATTAATTTGAATGCTAAGTTTTATCATTTTTAGATATATGTAAGATTTTATAATTTCAAAATCAGAGACAATTTTGTCATTTTCAGCTCTTAATTTAAATTTACAATTATTTACCTGTATTCGAAAACAATAAAACTTGTCATATAAATTAAATGCACTTTAAAAACAATTTTATAAAAAAATTTTAAAAACTAAAAAAATTTTCTTCTGAAACTAGAGATGCAACTTAGATTTGGTAGATTTGGTTTACAATCAACCGCATCTTGCTATATTCCTAAAAACTCATATCTTATTCTATTTTAAGCCGAGTCAGATGTAAGCATACTCTATCATATTTTTTAAGGTTATTTTGGTTTTGGTTCTAAATCAGTTCTTTAAAATAATATTTATATTATATTTGAAACCTATAATTTTATTAAAAGTCTTACTTAAAAACCTAAAATTAAAATGATAATAATATATTTTTTGAAATACATATATTAAATTTACTAAATAATTGATAAATTAAATAAGTTTCTATATATTTAAAGAATGTATTATGCATTTAAATTTTATAAAATCTATACTAATAATTCAGGTCATTTCTAGTTACCAGAACATTGAAACCTATTCTATCTTATTTCAACAGAGTATTTTTTTTACTTCGAATCTACCCTACCTTATGATATAAAAATAAAAATCTACTCTATCCATTTTAGAGCATTTGTGGATCACTTTACCCAAGTTGCAACCTTAAATGAGGCTAAAATCAGCATATTTTAGGGCTCGCTTGTGATGATCATGTCCCAAAAAAGTGATATTACGTGATGGGATATATGAATCCGAACGGCACCCAATTGATTAAGATTATACAAAATAAGAACAAAATCATATTTCCCAATAAATTCATACATTGCCCCGAGCTTTTGACATGTATGCCAACCAAACAACCAACAATAAGAAGAGGTGTAATGTTTAGATTGCAAATGCTTTACTTAGTTTATAAACTGGGAAAAGTGTGTTTTATCTAAACTGTAAACGGAAGTGCAGCCGTTGAATATAAACGTTTCTCACTTAAGAAACAAACAAAGAAGGACATATCGGATAGAGGAAATGAAGTTCTAAAAAACTGTGATAAGCTTAAATTTAGCGATTCAATTTACACAATAGTTCTACTTATAATAGATATGCTTAGTTTTAAAAATTATTATAAAATAGTTAAAATATATATCATAAAAATTAAAATCTTTAGAAAATATTATTAAAAACTGTTAAATCAATTTTTTTTTAGGGTACTGTTAAATCAAATTTGATACGCATATATAGGGCCTAGTTGTTCATGAGAAACGTTTCCCAATTATCTCGAAAGTATAAACGCTGTATTTGAAGGGTCATAATCCAATGCATATACATGTATTGAAACCTCAAAACTTGCATATGGAGCCTCCGCCAACACAATTTTGTGACATAGAAATCGCCGAACATATTTAATACATCATGTTAGTTAGAACAAAAATTTTCGCCATAAAATAATTATAATATACTGTAAAATTAAAAGCATATTACAATATATGAACCTGTTAAAATTTTCAAATCAAAGTTTATGCATGTATATGAAATAATTTTTATTTGTAATATGTAAAATATTATTTCAAACAACACAAATGGTTTAGATTTCTAAAAAAATTGCTCCGATGGAGCCAAATCAAGCAATTTTTGGGTTTTTTTATTGATATTATACACTATGATAACTGATATTATAATCAGGTATCTTCACAATCCTCACATCGTAAAGAGAATTTTCATAAAAGACCCGCACCTTAGGAAGAATTTGTAAAGCCCCCACTTTCAAGTCGAACAAGCAGTGCACCACAAAGGCACTGGACCGCCCAGGTGCAGCAATTTTTCGGTTTCTGATATGCAGGAAACGTTTCCGGTGAATCACTGCCCTTCACGATAATACGCACATCAAAATAGGGGCCAAATTAATTAATTGTAAAATTATTAAAAATTCTTTAGAATATAAATTTTTAGTTATAAAAATATAAATATAGATAGGCATATTCGTCATTTTACAAAAGATTAATGACATCTTTAACAAATTCCTAACAACATAAATATAAGTGGAATTAGACAAAATACATAAGTATATTTGAAATTTTTGAAAGTTTGAAAGTATAAATGGAACAGGTAACCACATATTTTACATCGAAATTCTAAATATGATAACATGGATTGATGTTTTCATATTACTTCCATGCTTACTGTTGGTTTTTAAATTCTAAATTATACTTTTTACAATACAAACCATCTGTGGTGTTTGATATATCTTGCTCTATCATCCCACCAATCAATAATTAATATCTTTTGAGAGTGAATGTCTAATTATCAAAATTTTTAAAAAAATAACGTATAGTGTAAATGGGTATATGATACATATAAATTTTAAAATCGTAAATAAATACATATAGATAAACATTAAATAATTTAGATTTTCTAAAAAATATTTTTAAAGTAAAAAAAAGAAAGGGTAAGCATGAGATTTCCATAGTTACATGAGTATTAAATCATTATAAATTCATACTTTTCTTAAAATTTTTTAAAAAATTATATTATATTGGAAAATGCAGAATTAGAATACTTATGTAAAATATATATATATATATATGAGAACCGATCGTGTGCAGTCGATTACGGTGCAGTCCGCTGTAAAATGGACCACACACATATTAGATTATAATGAAACTTTATACACTTATTTATCCATATATAAATCATACTTTAGACGGTTTAGATGTTAAAAAATCACTTTAAAGTTGATATTTACATTAAACTATTTTATTACGTTGATTTTGCACCATTTTAAGATGGAGACTGTACACATGTTAGATTTGGATGAAAATTGGTATGCTAATAAAGTGAACAATTCTAAATACAATGGGTGGTGTGAATTTTTTATTTATGATCAGGTGGGGCCCACGGTGCATGGTTTGCATGGTGGAATCGCATGCACTGGATCATTTCCCTATATATATATATATATATATATTAAAAAAGCCGCTATAGGTGCAGAAGGTTCGCCTTGTGCAAGAAAGAAAATCTCCGTGTGCATGCATGGCATGTATGGGCGCGTAGAAACCACAATGGGTACAACCGTTCACGATGTCTGCTCCAATCAACACTTTTCTATGGACCCCCGGTTAGAACAAGAATATAATGATGCATACTAGAATGAGTAAAATTATATTAAAAATAGATAAAATTATATTAAAAATTAAAAAATTTGTTTTGAGAATTGAAAAGTTATCTTAAAAACAGTTATACTGATTCAATCTAATAATTTTGTATGAATTGTAACGTGTCCTTAATTGATGAGGATTATATATGTACATAAATCGCCATTGGGCTTCTCTCTCGCCCTCTTGTTTTTGTCTCATTAATAATTGTTTGTCGTTTAGGAGATTGTCCTCTACGGTACTTTGCATCCCTTGCCTACCCTTTTCTAGCTGCTTCATCATCATGATTTTTGTCTTTCCCCAACTCAATGCAAACCACGAAGGACCGGAGTTTTGGAATATTGTTGCTGAATCATCCATCCTACTGAGGAAACCTTAACAATATCCGTTGCAAACTCGTTGAACATCCAATCCAAGCATTGTGCTGAAAACTGTTTATCTAGCATGCACATAAAACATTAAATAAATTTAAAAATTATATAAGAAATAATCTAAAAATATAATTATAATGAATCTTGTACATTTACACCTGTGGTAGATTCTATACAAATTTAATTAAAATATTTTTTGAAGGAAAAATAAGAAGAGCACTCCGACCACTCCTCAGTGTAGCCCAGACACAAGGACCAGAACCAAGAGAAGCCCAAGACGCCTCAAGTATTCGATGACACCAACCGTCACAATACAAAGGTTCATTTTCACCTGTAGAAGAAAGCATTGCTGAATGAGCTAATTCATTTTTATATTATACAAATTTGATTAGAGGAGAAAATGATACATGGCTTGGTCCAAAAATGAAAAGATATTAAGAAAAATCAAGCGGTTGTATTTTAGAACCGATAAAGATTTGCCCATACATATACATCCATATATACCGAAATTATTCTTGTAGGGAAGGAACTTGATTTATACAAATAGTTGCTTTTAATTTTTTAAGTTTTTCTTTATTATCTAAATCATATAAAATATAAAGTAATATGTATATATGATACCAAAAAACTTTTTATTGGAAACTTATATGTGTGAGAATTTAATACTATTTGAAAGTAAATATGAATGATGCTTTTAGCTACATCTAAAATTTTCACTTTCCCAAATTATTATATCTTTTAATTATTTTTTGCATCTTTTTACATGATTATCCTACACAAATATCTATACAACTAACTTGTCTATTTTAACTTTATTCTCTTTACTTTTTTTCATTACCCTTATTATATCGCAATACATCCGGAATTATTAAATTTTGGAAAATAAATATATGACACGTGAAAGTTTTCAAAATATTAAACTTTTTGCATCATAATTAAATATGTATGTGAATATTGTCAACGGTTTAGTGTCAAAAAAAAAAAATAGTTGAGAAGTGATTGAAAAAAATTTTGTCAAATGTTTGTTCTGAATTACTGCCAATTGCCGAGTATAATTTGTCATACACTGCTCCTCTGAAATGCACATGCTCAGCAGTCTCATTACCAGGTTTCAAAGCAAATCATCCTCAATCTACTTCCCCGAGATGTCCTTTAAATATTGAGTATTTAAAGATTGAAAACAAGAGCTGAACAGGGCGCCATTCCGGTTCGACCGGACGCTGGCAAAAATGCCCACTATGTGAGTCTGTATGTTTGGCTTATGGTGGGAGCTTGTTATCTCTTCGGTGGATATAAATTGGTGGGAGCTTGTTATCTCTTCGGTGGATATAAATTGGTGGGAGCTTGTTTGTCATCCTTATAGTTTTGGGCAAGAGCCTGTTGTCTCTGCTGTGGATATGGATTGGCGGGAGCTCGTTTGTCTTCCTTATAATTATGGGCAAGAGCCTGTTGTCTCTCATGCGAACTCTTGAGCATGATTGTACTCTGAAGATGAGATATAATATTATGTACTCAATAAAAAAAAACTGAACAGGTGGATTTATTTGATGCAGAGGCCATGTATTTTTATAAGAATATATATCTCATCTATCATGATGTCATCAACCACGGCTTGCTTTGTGTGATTGGTTGGAATCGATCGGAAATCTTTTTGAAGTGGTCCGGGCCAGCAGGAAATTGAGAGCACAGCCACGCACGTCAGAACTGGTGCCTGGTAGCCACTAAAAAAAGCCCATTTACGATTTTTTTTTTTTTTTTTTTTTTTTGATATTTCCGTTTATGATTTCTTTAAGAGAACTCGATGAGACCGGTGAGGCTTATTCGCACAAATTCAACGTACGCTTCAGAAAAGTGCTTTTGAAACACAAGGGAGACAGCACACGGGAATCACGAAGCTCTCACTAAGATCAAAACCCGGTCCCCTGCACAGGAACAAGATTTTACTATAGGTGATAATGTAGTTAGATAGGTTAGAGCCTAATTACAATTTTAATCCATTAAAAATATCTTATTCTTAATCCATTTATTAATCATTTTAAACAAACATCAATCCTAACCCATTTATAATCCATTTTAATAAATGGGTCAGAAGATTGTTATCATATTATATTTAAGATGAACAAAAAGTCTAAACTTTGACAGACGATGATCTCATAGGAAGAAGTGAGAAGGTGTTTGCGGCGTAGGAGAAATGAAAATAGGACCGTAACAATAAAAAAAATTAGGACAATAGTGAAAAAATAAAAATTAGGTTGCACAACAAAAATTTAGCAAAGAAAAAATAACCAAAAGATTTACATTTATATATATAAGGATTTGGCAAACAAAAAAACTTTTCAACATCTACAACTATTATTTTTTAATTATTATTTTACATCTTTTCATATAATTATCATATTTTTTAATCATTTCTATACAACTGCCTATACAATTAACTTATCTATTATAATTTTATTTTCTTTACTCATCACCATTACCCTTATTATATCACATCATTTTCTATAAATTCAAAAACTTTTACAACAAAGACTTTTCATTAAAAGTTATATCACTTTCTAAACACATGGGTTAAATGAGTTAAATGGATTAAACGATTTAAACTCATTAACAGGTCATAAAATTTCCAACTCTAGTTCGTTTATTTAACTAAATTGTCGAGTAGGTTAGCGTATCATAATTCATTTATTCAAAAATTATAACTCAAACCCATTTATAAACGGTCGTATGAGCGGATGGACGAATTAACAATGACCATTAATACTCCTAGACTTTACCAGCCTAGCTATAGTTATGCTGCGACATTTAATTATCGTTATACAAATACGAGTCAGTTCACATGAATCATGAGTATCCCCAGACTAGGTATACTACTAGCTTACCCGAACGTTGCATCCCAACCAAAACCGTGTAGCATGCCAATGCCCCGACTGTTTGCCCTATTCCCCAGTGAAATAGACTTCCTAGCTAGGTTAAGCTGCTGGCTAATCGGCCCTATCATAATGCTCCCGTTGGCAGACAACTTGGTTGTCAGTAGGCTAGAAATTGTGTAGGGCACTTTCCGAGGCTTTTTGGCTTACGAAAATTCCCATTTTATCAGTTTAAACAGAAATTTTATAAGTTTTTTGAAAATAGTGTTTGTAGGCCCCACACAAGAAGGATGAACCAGGCCTAACTGATCACCTTCAAAAATTAATTGCCACGCATGTTACTTCCACATTGGCGTGTTTGGGATGAAATAAAAGGAGGACTAAGAATCGAAAAGTCCTCCAAATACTTTACTTTTTTCTTTATTTTTATCCTTGTATGTTAATTTTTTTTATAATTTTAATTACTTTCCATATATTTTCATATAACTATCTCATCTACTTTTTCTTTATTTCTCTTTGTATTCATCATAGTCATTTCATTCTCATCTTTTCTTTCTCGTTTTCCTCAAAACAAATACACTGGTGAGCAGTTAGATGCTCAGGGCAACCCTGAATGAGTGGTGTGAACCATGCTCCTTAACGGCATTTGTTAATTAAAGTAGCACCGGTCAATAGTCTTCTCATACAATAGAATGAAATAAGGATATGTACTCCGCAAGAGTAAAAAATCTCTTTAATTGGGTATGACGTATGGTGTATGAGGCCAATCCATTGGCTAATCATTTCTATAACAAGTATCTCATCTTGACTTTTGGTGGGTTATGTGTCTTACTAGGCCGCAATTGTTCATCTTCATGATTATGGATATTTGAATTTTAGTCAGCTTTTACATGAAATTATCTCATCTTTTATTGGTCATGAGTTTATCATGTATATGATTCCTCTGAAATCGTACAACTTCCAACAGAAATTTAACATGTAGTTTTTTTTTCTTTTTTAAATTATTAACTATTTAGTATCTTCTATTTATTCCACTTATTTATTTTACTACTAACATCATTTCTTATGAATATTGTCGATACTATTTTTCACTTCATTCAACTTATTGCCAGTGAATTCCATCATTCTAGTTGCCTCAAAGGCATCAACTAGTTTTCGATGAATTTCATTTCTCATCCGAAAATAGAAACAGATTCATTTCCGTCGTCATTTTGGATATAATTAAACGGGTCGTTTCGTGTGGTCAGTTTTCTAAATATGAAGAGAGACGCGATGACAAAGACATGGTGCGTTGGAATGAAATAGGAAAGTGGACAAGTGGTAAAAATATAAATTATTTGTGATGATGAATTAGTGATGTGATATAATTATGAAGGGACCCGATGACAAAGACACGGTGCGCTGGGATGAAATAGGAAAGTGGAAAAGTGGTAAAAAAAAAAAATTTAATTGTGATAATGAATTAGTGATGTTATATAAATTATAATATAAGTAAAATGAGAATAAATAATCTTTAAAAAAGAATAAATAGAATATTTGTGTAAGAAAATATTTGAATACAATAATAAAAATAAAAAATTAGGATAATTAAAAGTAGTTAAGAAATAAAATCATATGAGAAAATATATTGTTACTTTTTCGTTGTGCGGAGATTACAAATGCATTTGAATCTAATAAGAGCTGTCATGATGTATATAATTACCTATAAAAAAAAATAAGAACCTATCTATTTAGAGAAGAATGAGAATATGAATGGAGAATGAGAGAGTACTGATCTTCTACGACCGGTCGGAAATCCAGTGATTTACGACCGGTCAAAAAAAAAAATTTTGTTTTTTTTAAAAAATAATTTTATAAACTTGTTAATCTAGTTATATTTAATCTATAAACCAAATTTTATCATTTTTAGATATGTATATATATTTATTTTGGATTTT
>JAXCLR010000063.1:58503113-58524967 GCA_035584095.1 Annona squamosa | reverse complement strand
AAATTTCATCTAAATTTAGTATATTCTTTACACTTAATATCCTTTATTCGATTAGAAGTCTAAATTTCATCTAAATTTAGTATATTCTTTACACTTAATATCCTTTATTCGATTAGAAGTCTAAATTTCATCTAAATTACATGTAAGAAAACATTTGCTTAGAAACATATATTCATATTAAACTATAAAAAATGCTTAGATTTATTTATATATATTAAAATATAAATAATACATCATTAAATGATTTATCTATATATTAATAATATTTAGATGGCCTAGATATTTAAAATTCTACTTTTAATTTGATATTTAACATTAAAATATTTTATTACTTTAATTTTATACTTATAAGTGAGATTAGACAAAGTGATATTAGATAAATAAAAGGTTTCTATGATAATATAAAGGGTTAATTTCAAATATATCCACTAAATTTTTCTTTAATTACAAATATATCCACTATATTTGAAAACTTTCACATGTACCAACTAACTACAAATGAAATTTCAAATATACTCATTATGACAATTATAAACGTTTAATAATTTTAAAATTCTAAAATATTCCTAATTAATCTAATATTTATTGTGATTGTACAATATCCAGATTGTATAAAAATAATTAAAAAGTAGGGTAGTTGTATTAAGAAAAAAATTAATTAATTAAAAATAAGATAATTTTAAAGAATGAAAAGTTTTATGGATAAATGAACACCCCCTTAGGGCATGTTTAGCTACACTAAAAACTATTCAAACAAAAATGCCATTGATTTTTTAAAAAATTAAAAAATTTAAAGTTTCAAAAATAGTAAAAATTGATATACATGTTAAATATATATAAATTAACAGTTATATAAAAAAAATTTTAAAAAGGTGAAATGCACCTAGGTGCACTATATCATTGTATTATGATGCACAAGTAATCTATTTATTTTAACTTTATTCTTTTTACTTTTCATCATTATCCATAGTATATTATATTTTTCTCTCATCTCAGCAACCTGTATATTGTTAATATTTATTTACTTGCGTATTGTCCAAGTATATTTTGTGTAACAAATTCATTTTATCGTGATAAAGTTCCAATTCCCAACTTTATTTTTAAGTTCTAACCATCCGAGAATGCGATCTGTGATCTATTAATATAGGTTAAACAGATGCAGTGATACCACTCCCGCTAGCAACGAGAGCCTCATCATCGGAAATGAAATACTAGCATGGTAGAACAATCATAACACCTGATTCATGGACCATACAATATCATTCCTTCTAACCGTCTAATCAATTTCCACCAATCTAGTGGTTGCATAATCATACAGGCGTGGATTTTGGTTAATCATCCTTCTAAACGTAGACGACTTCTAATTCCTTTCATCCTACTCTACGCAATTCTCAGTTAATTTTCAACAACATTCTCATCACTGCCACCTTTTCTATTTTTCTATCTCTGTATTAATCACTTCCACATTCCTTTTAACAGATAACCTTTGAAGACAGAAGTGATGCTGTACATTTAACTTATTTCTAACATGATCAGAGGAACCAATGCTTGCATTGAAGCTTTGCATTACAAGGAGACAGCACCCATGAATGCCACTGGGCTGAGCCCTCGTTCATGACCTGAGGCTAAACTTTTTTTTGAACGATGACCTGAAGCTAAACTTAAGTCTCATTCAATTTGTCAATTAGGCTCATTTTAAAAAAAAATTATTTATAAAAAAAGGGATTCTTTTTTCAAAGATTCATTTTTCCAATTTAACGCAATGGATTTTTCATCAACTATTACTCGTCTCCTGAAAATGGAAGACAGTCTTGCGACTGTGTCAACTGAATCAGATGCAAACGCCAAAAAACTTAAGACCATCTCTCCATATAATAAATTTCGAAAATTTTAATATCGATTAATAGCATAAAAAACTATTTTATTTTGAACTTCATTTATTAACAGACCCAGTATTTCTCCAAATTAAGATCCTATCACTCTAGTCACAAACTCACAGTGCAGTAATGACCCCAAAATTTAAGAAGAGTTTCGATCCTATACTGGCTGCAATTTTATTATTATTATTATTATTTGGTTTCTTTATATACAGCCTCACTTAGATCTTCCTTGGTGTGAAATTTTACAATGTCTTGATATTTTATTTTAATTTTTTTAAATAGATGTATATGCGTATATGGGTTCCATGGCTCCACATAATTATCTAATTTTTAAGATTTTGATTCTTAATAGAAAAAGACAATCCATTCATTGTATTTAATATCATTTATTTATCTAAGAAACTAAATTTCATACCAATAAAACGTCTTCAGGGGTTACATTTGTTGAAATATATATATATTTATATGTAAATTACGCAAAAATGCTTAGATCAATTTATACATATATTAAATATAATAATATTTTCTAAAATCATTTATCCAATAGAAATGATATTTTAGATGATTTAAATGTTGAAAATATAATTTTAAAATCGATGTGTAGTATTAAATTATTATACTATGTTAATTTTCAATTGGGCCCATGCACGGTGATATTAGATAAACAAAAATATTTTCAAGATACAAATGATGCTCAATACAATAAATAGAGTAAATTTTATAACAACCACCAAGATTTTAAATATGAAGAGAATTACGTATAAGTAAGATCGTGTATCTATAACCATTTTATCAATTTGCCAAAAATTGTTCTCAAAAATTTTTTTGTCAAAAATTAAAATAAATACCAAACAAATTCATGCCAAATTTTACATGGAGGAAAACCTAGATGTGCCCATATATGTATTAAAAAATTAAACAAATAACTTTTAGAGTCACTAGAATTGCGCCTGCAATATAAGCAGCCTCACGAGAAAAGTGCCCTTTTAAGAAAGGCAGTACGTAAGGAGGGAGCAGGGAATCATTGAGCTTAGTTACCTGGACGGATTTGCTTACGGGAGATTGAAAGAGTAGAAGGTTGCTTAATATTCATGACTAGCCATGATGCTTGATAATTGCTAATTAGGATTGTTTTGTAATGGTTCACATGTCAAGCAGTAGCCCGCATTACTTGATTAAAATACAGAAATTTGAGATTGGTTTAACTGTGGAAATGGTTGGTGGATGCTAGTCTTGTGTTAGAAGACCAAGGGCTATATTCCACTTCCAGACACCCAAAATTAATGACCAGGCAAACAAATAATTAAATAATCTAATTAAGATTGAATTTTGGGTTTGTGGTGTTCAATTCTTCAGTAATCTCTAAACTTTTGTGCTTATCGTCATCTATCACATTCAGAGTATTTTAATTATCATCCAATGTGGGGCTCTCCTCGTAGTGGAGAGGAGACTAAGGAAACAAAGCCAACTGTAAATTGATAATAGCTGGCCCACCTGACTCCATTTCGTGAATCAAATCAGTACAGAAAATCTAAATAGAATGATTTGGGAGTATCTAATTATTTGTAGGAATTGGATCTCTGCACCAACACAAATGCAAATGCAGGCGACTGATGCAGTTGGTTCTAGAAAATATTTTTATGACCATTGGCTAAAGCAGCAAGCCTCTTTTTTATCAAACAAAAAAAAAAAAAAAAGGCTTCTTCTCGGGCTTCACAAGCAGTTCTACTTGGTACCGGCAGCTGGGGGAATTTTGAAATTTTTGTAAAAGATAAAGGTATGAGAATTTATACTGGATTGATACTTCATTGCCTACACATGATTTAGTTTTCTTCTTCTTGCTTTTTTTTTTTTTTTAAATAGATATGCGTAAGCAGGTCTTTTCACATTATCACCATCATCGTCGTAACTCATAACTCATTTCGCACTTAAACAAACGCCTTTTTACATACGAAATTTTATTTTGATTTTAATTTTAAAATTAAAAACAAAAATGTATATTTTACATATGCAAAGAATTTGTTTAATTTGGACATGCATATACATGAAAGAATAAAAAAAAATTATGGGTAAAACTTGTATAAACATAAAAATATGACCCTTTATATTGGTACAATTTATATGAATTGAGGTGTCATGGTATTATTGCGGGCCATTTAAAGGGCCACGTGGGTTTCATCAAGGAGTGTTAACGGTCATAATTAACTTTTCATTCCGCTTGTCCAACCCGTTTATAAATAGGTTGAGTTGGGATTTTTTAATAAATGGATTATAATCTGCCAACTTATTTAACCATTTAATTAAATAAACGGATTAGAGTTGAGATTTTATAACCTGTCAACTCGTTTAATAACTATCTATCCCATACAATTGTTTGACCCTTTAACCGGTTCAACTCATTAACCTCATTAAAGTTTTATACATATATAAATGTAAATCCCTCGGTCATTTTCCTTCTCTAAGTCCTTCTTACGTCACATCATTTTTATTTTTCCGATGCTGTCTTAATTTCATTTTTTTTGTTACTGTCCTATTTCCATTCCCTTCATGCAGAAAAAATTCTCTTGTCTTTCTCTTTAAAATCAACGTCTATTAGAGTCTAGACTTTTAGGTCATCTGGTATATAACCTATCAGCTTATTTATTAAAAGGGTTGTAAATAGATTATAGTTGAGATTTTTTAAATGGGTTAATAAACTATTATGATTGAAATATTTTAAATGGGTTAAGATTAGCATAAGCTCTAACCCGTCCAACCCGATCCCCTTCTTTCGTAAGGGGTATTTTTACAATTGTCCCCTTGGTTGTGAGGGTTTTACAATATCCCATGAAATAAGAGTTTTACAATTTCTCCTAGTGTGAGAGTGTTACTGGAAAAATTCTCTCCACAGTGCGAGAGTTGTGAATGTATTTGACTTTAATACTAGTTGTCCTGTTATATAAAAGTTCTTATGAAAATATTTTATGAATTTCTTTCATTCAACAAGTTCAAAATAAAATCATATATTAGCCTTTAATTTGGACAGACTAGCTGTTCGTAATTAAATCCAAACATTTCTGTTTAGAATTGCCAAGAATTTTTTTTTATTTTTTGTTTTTCTTTTCATAAAATTGTTATTGTCAGTTATTTAATTTAGAGAATAAGTTTTATCATTTTTTAAGATATATTTGTTGAATTTCAAGTACATGGGTATTTTAGCAATTTTTAAATGACTAAAATATAAAAATTTTGAAATTTAAAAATATATATGCATCTTTAAAAATGATAAAACTTGTTATATAGATTTTTTTTTTTTTGATAAAATTGTTATATAGATTAGATATACCTCAAAGTATAATTTTATGAAAATGAAAAGTAAAAAAAAATACATTTTAAGCTCTACGAAAATGACCATAATAACCTTGTTTTAAAAACACAAAATAAATATGTGCACATGCTCAAAATTAGTAAACCTCCAATTTATAGATAACATATACCAAAATTAACCGCTTATTAAAATTTTTTCAAAATTAAAAAAATTAATATTTCAGGCTCTGACACCGATGTGAGAAGATCGCGGAATTTAAAAGTGAAGCTATCGAGCAAAATTCAATAGCTTGGCTCTCGTAAATTCACCTTTGACTATCATTGTTACACAAAGATTTTATCCTTCTTACGTAGATAATTAAAAGCAACTACACAAAGATGTAGCCTAAGTATAGTAAATTTGGTCATGATAAGCTTAGGTCACAACTGGGAAGCGTTGTCCATTAATTACAACTCACCGGAATATGTACCTATGCGATAATAGTCTAACGTTTTAAAAACAGAACCGGACAATAAACCAGTTTTGGTACCGGTTTCTGGTTTTACCGGTGCAAACGGATGGTCTAATCGCGGTTGAACCGAAAAAATTAATGAACCAGGACCAACCAATTCAACCGCCTAATTCGATCCAGTTTTTAAAACATTAGATAATACTTAAGCGTGTGCGTCATCGACTAGGCCTGTAAGCCATGTCTTGGTTAGTTCATCCAATATCGTTTATTAATTTTTTTAAGAATCACTGATAGTAATATTCACTTTTTTTTATATAACCCACGTTAGTGAAGTGCGAGTTTTCTTTTATCACTTGGGTCCAAAAAATGTTATTTCCATTCTGGTACTCTTTCTATGTGGATCCAAATGGAAAAAAGAAGGAGAAAAGACGTAAAACAATAAATAAACATTGATAAGGGTCAAAAACATCAGCTGTCGGTCGCCAAAAGGACTGGTGCAGCCGAATGGCTGACTTAAGAAAAAAGATAAACTCACATAAGTTTCCCGTGGGAGAAAAAAAAAAAAAAAAAACCTTGAACGGGTCAAGGCCTTCTGAAAAATCACGAAAAAAGAAGGAACTTCACTGTGCAAAAATTATTACAGAGCCGTGCACTAGGGAAAGAGAACGTTATCTTAGTTAGATAATGGTTTACGGATTTTTTAGAAAATTAAAGAAGATAACAGCATAACAATTTAATTTAAAGAAGACGACTCCGCTTCCATATAACTAGATTACATAGAAGCGGAGTTATATAATCCCTTTAATTTTTAAGATTTTGACATGTGATGGAAAATTCAATTTATTTATTGTATTTAAAATTATTTATTTATATAACTAATCAAATTTCATCATGATCAAGTATGTCTATGGACCACATTTATTGAAATATATAAATTTATATGTAAATTATAGAAATTGCTTAAATCCATTTTCACATGTATTATAGTGTAATAATATTTTATAAAATCATTTACTTACATAGTAGTGATATTTTAGATGATTTAGATGTTGAAAAAATTATTTTAAAATTAATATTTTAGCATTAAATATTTATTATTATGTTGATTTTATACATTTATGGATGAGACTCATATACAGTAAAACAAAATAAATAAAAAAGTTTTCAATATACTACAAACAGTGCTAAATACAATAGATGAAGTGAATTTTCTGTTAACTATCAAGATTTTAAACATAAAGATGTTAAATAGAAAAAGAGTTTCATAAATGCAAAACCGTTCAAAGATTATTTGTGAAGTAGATCTTATCATGGGTTGAGATACACTGCAAATATCTGGATGATAGATAAAAAAAAACTAGTGTTATAATCCAGTGGTTTTGTCAAAAACTTGATGCATGCTCGTTGAAAACAAAGAAACAGCCTAACAGCAACCAAAGATGGTGTTTTTCCACTTGGTAAGATGAACAGTGAAATGCATCTATGTGCCTGGGTATCTTAGGCCCTTTTGAGGGCTCCGGGTGGTGAGACCTGATCATTTACGACCGATCCGAGTGATTTCCGACCGGTCAAAAAATATATATTTTTTTTATTTTTTTTGAAAAATAATTTTATAAACATATCTAAAATGACTTAAATACCCCTGTATTTAAAAATTCAAAATAAATATATATACATATCCAAAAATGGTAAATTTTGATTTATAAAATAAATATAACTAGATTAACATATTTATAAAATTATTTTTCAAAAAAAATTAAAAAATATATATTTTTTGACCGGTCGAAAATCACCGGATTTCCGACCGGTCGTAAATGATCAGTCGGCAGAATGAGAAATGTTATTTTGTCACTAAAACTAATTTATCTATTTTTACTTTATTTACTCTTTACTCTTATGCCACAAATGGTTTTTATAAACATAAATGTTTTGATATAGAAGTGTATTCTTGGAAAGAGATAACAATCCTACTACCTCTACTCAATTTCAAGCACTCAATCTTCATATATTAATGTCTTATTAACACTCATCTCGATCATTTCACTCAAGTGATAAAAAGGATAACATTTTATGCTCCTAAAATTTAATTATATTTTACGTCCTAGAATGACCTGAGGGCATGGGGTATCCAATTAAACGCTCACTACGTATATTTTTTTCGTTTGCTTATATTTGCCGTTCTTTTATTTAATTTTATCCATAGATATCTCGTGTATTTCTATTATTTAGCATATTGGCATCCATCATGGTACCTTCTCCAAATGCATATTTATATTTATTATATTTTAATTTTTTATAATTTGTATATCGTACCCTATATATAATATTTTGGATAATTTTCAAATACACCCATATAGATTAACCATAATTGTAAATAATCTCATATACTTTTATCATATTTACAGATGTTTGCAAATTATTCTTTTTTACAAAACGTAGGAAAGCTTCATGTTCTTATTTCTTGAAAATAAAGAAAATATTTTTAGAAAATAAAAAATTTCATATAATGCCTTTCACATTCCCGTTACATCGAAGCTGTGACATGTTTCTGAGCATAAAATGTAGTCGGTGCATTTTGAGTTCATGCATCTGACGTCTTTT
The DNA here is from genome assembly GCA_035584095.1 of Annona squamosa. NCBI lineage: Eukaryota > Viridiplantae > Streptophyta > Magnoliopsida > Magnoliales > Annonaceae > Annona > Annona squamosa. The sequence continues at coordinate 58,516,728 of JAXCLR010000063.1, read as the reverse complement.
CTAGACTATCCATTAAGGGCTACCTATATTTATCTTCTCATTTTTTTTTATGAATTTACAACTTTTTTATTTATTGATTTTATATGAATACTCCATTTGTAAACTTTATTTTCAAGCCCTACTAAAGTTTAAGAAGCATGATGCTTTATGGCGGGCCCAATGGGGGCAGCCATACGTCTGGCCGTAAAATTTATTTTTTTATTTTTTTCATAGACCTGTAAATTTATATATATTTCTTAAAAAATTATGAAAATGTTACTGTGTTTAAAAATAAACAATACTTTAAAAATCTAAAAATGATAAAACTTAATTTATATATTAAATACACTAAATCTTACATGTCCGTGAAAAATAAAAAAAATACTTAAAAACATTCAAAAATACTAAAATTTAATTTATATATTAAATACACTAAACTTTACATGTCCATGAAAAAACTGAAATTTTTTTTAAGAAAATATGTTTTTTAGGCTGTCTTAGGTGAGACCTAACTAAATCACCCCTCCAAATTTAAAAGGTGAAAGTTGTAACCGAAGTTAAACTTTGATTTGATCCACCTGACATCAATGTCAGATGGAGCACAACGTATGGATATCATTAATTATATACCTATGATTTTTGTTTTGTCTAAGTCAGGTTATAAATTTTAGTCATAATTGAAAGCCAGAATACTTTTACAAATAAAACTTATAAATGAGATTATTTAATCAGGTTAAAAATTTCTTTTATTTAATCAATCGCTATAAGAAAAAATGGAGATTCATAGAAAATCAATGGACGGCATGGTTTATGGGTTGGATTCGTAGTCAACTTATTAGAAAGATTAAGTGGGACATGACTTAAGGATATGCTAACATGAGTTTGATTATTTGTTTGTCTCAGTCGTATAAATTTTAGTCAGAATTGAAAGCCAAAGCACCAATAAAAAATTATAAATGGAGTTTTCTGTTGAAAAAATCAACAGGTACGAGAAGAAATCGAAAATCCGTAAAAGGATTAGTGCACTTACACAATAAAATTAGGCGGGGCATGAATCCTGATGGCTATGATTGTGCCCACCAGGGTAAAGTTATAAAAGATAAGGAGAAAAATGCAAACATAAACAAAGATCCCCACCAGCTTCTCAAATTCCAAGAAAAACGTGGAAAGGTTCGGGAAGGCGCTGTTGGGATCTTTGCGTTCTGGGCCTTACGTTCCATTCTCATAATGACCTTGTGATCATCTAAGCGCGTGACCCCACTGACAGAGCCTTTTTGGATCGACGTCGAGAATCCTGCAGCCTGCTTACGCATAGATAAAGAAAAGAAAAAGGAAAGTTCGTACCTCTGACCCAACTGCAGTCATCCATTTTCTTTCTTCTCTGCGAGAGGGAGGAGGGAAAATGGAGAAAAGATTCACAGGCAACAGCAACAGTAGCTCTGCCACTGAGAGAACTCCGCTCTTGAATCAAGAGGCATGTTCTTCAACAATATAGAGCAGTTTTTGGCATCTCTTTAATCCTGCCTCCTTTTGGGTTTTTGGCTGAATGTCCATGTCGATATTGGGTTGTTTGGGTGATGGCTCTTGATGGGTCTTTTGTTCTTTTTCTTAGCTTTTAAATCATTTATCAGCCGGATTTGCTGATTGGATCATCACTAATGGGTTGAATAAAATAAAATCTTAGAACATCCCTACAACACAAGAAATGAAGTCTTTCAGCATATGAAGGGCATTAGTGGGATGTCTGCTCATCCATTTCATATAGAGAGCTAACATGTTTATGTATGTTTTTCCTTTTATTCTATAGGTAGATGGGAAGAGAGATGCTGCTCCACCTTCTAATGGTCCTTCGACAGACCTTGAGCATGGTGATGCAGTGCAGGTGGGTTGGGTTTGCCATTCCAGTCTTTAGCAGATCATAGGTAGAATCTCTGCACAAGTGAGGCACGCATCTCAGCTAGCCAGATTGTTTTATCGAGGATTACTCCTTGGCGGGGCACATGATTCTTCATGTATAGAGCCCGTGGTTTTAGTTTCAATCCATCCATAGCAAGGAAATCTCATGATCAATCTGGATATGATGATGGGCCCTTGCTTATGCGGGTGCACTGCCGACTGAAGATGGTGGGAATTTGTTTGGACCAGTTTCTACAGTTTTCTTTAGAGAGAAATTTCACTGACAGTAATGGTTTCCAAATATCAGGCTGCCAATGTCGGTTTCGGCAGAGTACTCATGCTGGTAAGGTTCAGCTTCATTGATGTTTACCTTATGCCTGTGGAGCAATTTTGTTGAAAGATATTAATAATTCATCCATGCACAGGCCAAACCAGAGGCAGGCAACTTGGTCATTGCTACTATTGCATTGCTTATAGCTTCCACGACAAATATTCTGATTGTAGGTATTTTGTCTTTTGATCTCATATTCCTATGGCTTACAAGACGGACAATGTTATAAATGTTGGTTCATTTAGGATTTGGACTGAAATAGTTTTATCAATATATTCAAATTTCAAAAATATTCCATGTGTTTTAAAGTTTCTTGGGAAATGCAATAAATTGCTATGTTTTAATTATGGACACCATTTAATTGAAGTGGATGGCTGAAATTCAATCCAATCAAATGTCCAACTGCTTCCCACAAGCCCAAGCAGGCATTACCAACTTTTCTGATTTGTTAAAAATTTAAAAATATATATATATTCCATGTGCCATGGCATTTTCTGTTCAACTGAGCATTCAAGTAAACTCACTTCTTCCTATCATATGCTTCTATTGATATAAATATCGTCCAATCTCACTTCATTTTAGTTATTCCTAGACCAAAATTGTCTGGTTTCTGTTGCTCATACATGCTATTTTAGAGATGCATATCTTAATAATATACACATATGAAGCAACTTTGTTGCAACCCTGGCAAGTAATAACATTGCTACACCAGATGAAATGCATGTCATCCTACATATATGTGGGAACACCCTCTTTCATTTTTCTCCACCTCATTATGAATATTGTCGTCTCCCATGTTGCATACATTTTGTTCTTCACTAAAATTTCTTCATTCTTGTTGCAGCCAAAATATGGTGGAAAGATAATGGACATTGTGTCGAGGGATATCAGAACACCTGAAGAGAAAAGAGCAGCTCTGAATGCTGTCAATGGCACCATATTGGAAATTGTTGTGATAGTTGTTATAGGGTACGCCCATTATGGATATATTTTGATTCTCTTGTTTGTCTATACCATTCTTTCTTCTCAATATGTTTATCCAATTATTCATTTGTTCTGTCTACAGTTACTTCTTTATGCTGCAGTTGTCCATGCAGTTTCATTGCCTGATATTTTTAACTGACCTTATATTTTCGAAACAATGGCCGCTTGTGCACTGAATATGAGTTAAAGGTTTTTATGATTCTTGACTGTGTGAATGATGGTTAGTGTTGAATTCTGTAAGGCTGTATGGCACCCGAATCCGATTTCTTGTCCACATTCTTGGGAATTTTTCCCTCTTGGAGTTTAACATTCTCCATTATCACGTTTTGGATTCATCCTAGATAATGGGCTTGGAAGTAAACACCGATTAGTCAATGGCTGTTAAATGGCTAGATTAAACCAGTGCAACTAGGAGCTTACTGAAGTCTGTTTCTAAGAATATAATTACATCATTTGGTAGACTGAGCACTGGTAGTTAGGAATGAGAACCAAGATAATCTCTTGTATGATCCAATTTAGAATGATGGATTTTTAATACTTCCTCAATCCATATTCCATCATGAGCATGCAGCGGAAAATGCAATTTCGTTTTATATTCACTATCTTTTACTCAATGTAAAACTTCTAGAATCCATATGCCAAACAGAAAATGACCATTGATAGAATTCAAGAAAACAAGTATTGACAGTCCTGAGCCAGGCTTCCAGCATGAATCCTGAAACCAGCTGATTTCCCAGCCAAGTTTTTGAAGGTTTGTTTCAAGGCTAAGTGATTTGGAAGCATAGGCGCTACTTCCATCTATGCCCCAAAGCGAATATCTTTTTTACTAGTCCAGTTTTCAAACAGGCACAGCTCAGGACTGATTTTCCTGCCTGTTAAGATTGGATCTGGCATTGGCAATTGGAATTCCATTTCATTCCCAATTTCACTGCAGGTGTCAGATAATTTGAGCATTCTCTTGTGGGGTTCTGCATAGCACAGTTGCCTCATTATGTTCTGCAGGACTGTTTGTTTAGGAATGTACCGGAACTTAAACCTTCAGAGATTAACTCTCTATGCCCTTCCCTTCAGCTCTGTCTGTGCAGCACTGAGAGCATGGCTATTCTCATCTGCAAGTGAAAGAGTTGTTGCTCGATTGAGACGAGACTTATTCACTCACCTTATTAACCAGGTATGGTTTACCAGTTAACACTGATTTGATTGCTCCTGTATCACCTTTCGTGTTTATTTGTGAAATACTAATGCCTGAATTCTTTATCAGGAAATAGCTTTCTTTGATGTGACTAAAACTGGGGAGCTCCTAAGTAGGTTATCTGAAGATACACAGATCATAAAAAATGCTGCAACCACTAACATGTCTGAGGCCCTTCGAAATCTCACAACTGCCATTATTGGCCTTCTCTTCATGTTTACAACTTCCTGGAAACTAACATGTAAGTAGTCAGTTTTGATAGCTGTTTTTTTCAGTAAAGTGTAATACTATAGCTAGTTCACAACAGGACTTCATGTCTGATGCACTGCCAATAGGATCAAATATTTTATCCATATTCTTAATACCAAATGACCGAGTTGGTTCAATGTGATTTAGTTTATATTGATTCATGCTAAGTAGGTCAACAACTAAAGCTGTTTTCATTTGGGCAATTATTCGAGAAATGCACAGAGAAAAAATTTATCATTCTTGTATTTGTATTGACTTCAAAAAAACTATAGGATTCCTAGAGGATTAATATGGTAAGTGTCACAAAGAGAAGATTAATAGTGAAATTTCTGTGCTATTAACATGATGAAAGTGCTATAATAAATTTGGAGACCATGAATGGAGAAGGGAATAAGTCTCCAGTGCTTATATGATTACACCAAATCTAAGCCCTTTTGTCTCTTTGCATTTGGTTTTGTTTTGGTCATGGATGAGCCTGCTCAACATTTGATGATGTTGATGTTTTGGCATCTTGATGTAGGCTATTTACAAAGGACATAGTTTTCATGAGTATGACAAATAGTTAAATTTGAAACTAGACAAACGTCATGATGCTTTAGAATCCTAAGGTTTAAAATTAGTAACAATTATAAGGAATGCAACTTAACTAGTTCAGAAAAATAAATGAAGAGTTAGCTAACATTGCAAGTGAAGTGATATATGGAAGTAAGAATGAAAATCATAAGACTAACAGGGTATTTAGAAGTTAAGCGTAGCCAAAATGAGAACACAGATGTTATGTGGCAAGTTAAACAAGAAAGGACAAAATTAGAGACTATGAGACAGAAAATTATCTTGTTAAGCAGTAAAATGGGAACACTAAACTTGATTCTTTAGATATGTTTGTCAGAGATTAAGAATTTCATCCTTAAAAAGGAATTAATTATCCAACATGAACACCATAAGAGAACAAGACAAAGACCAGAAAAACATGATTAAAGGCAGTTAAAGAAGATATGAAAAAAGGACCTGGGTCATGTTTGATAGAAATGGCTTTATAGGATCCCTGTAGTTGACCCCAGTTGAATAAGGAAGACATGATGATGGTGAATGTCCGATACACATGGGTCATGATCCGTACGCATTCCTATTGATGGGCTCAACACCCAGAATCTTCACTTAATCTAGATCAAGACTTATATGTATAAATAAATATTGTATGGCTAGCTTGTTGTGCTAACATTTTCATTCTTGATCAGTGTTGGCGCTAATTGTTGTACCTCCTATTTCTGTTGGTGTTCGTAAATTTGGTCGTTTCCTGCGTGAGCTTTCCCATAAAACGCAAGCTGCAGCTGCTGTGGCTTCATCAATTGCTGAGGTACGCCATCTCATATTATCCATCCTTCAGGATTTCTCATATAAAATGAAGCCAATAAGTACTGAATTAATGACCACTTCATATTTTCGTATTTTATCAAATTCTAATTTCGGTCAGCTCGTGTCTATGGGCTTGCCCCAGTGGTTACACAAGCTGGCATGCTGCCAGTTGGTCGAAAGTTCAACCCTCCCCACACCCATCGTAATGAAAAAATTTTGGTTAGCTCATCAACCAGACAGTGCGCAATGGATTATCCTAATGTTCCACAACCAAATGTGGGATTTTAAGTTGGAGAAATTTCAAAAGCTTTTAACAGATTGATGGAAATCATGTTGTCATGTGCTCAATTCGTACCTATATGATACATAATCATAGAATTTGGATTTATTTAAGTTTTTTTGGGTATTTGTTGATGGATGGTTTTAGTTATTTTAGGGTTATTTTGAGTTATGTCTTAGTTCACTTGTTGCACAAGATTACCTGTGCAATTTTGCTTGATGAATAGGGTTACATATTTCTTATTGCTTAAAGTGTTTTTTTTTCCTTTTTGGTGAATAGAATAGCATAGTTCATACATAAGACAACTTTTTTTTTTATGGTTGATCGAGATCCTTGATTTCCTGAAATTCTTTGTTGCTCTTTTACAATTCTCTTTCAATTCTTTAATCTCTAATTCTAATTTTTCTTCTTCTTTCCTTCTCTTCCCTTGGAAATGATTCTTCCTCCTGGTATCTTTTTCTCTACTTGTCCTGAATAACAAATTAAAATTGCAAAGCTAGAATAATGATATTTTCATATTGACTATTCATGATCAGGAATCTTTTGGTGCCATACGCACAGTTAGGTCATTTGCCCAAGAGGGGTATGAAACTTCCCGCTACTCGGAAAAAGTAAGCGAGACCTTGAAGCTTGGACTCAAGCAAGCTGTGAGTTCCTTCAATTCATTAACTTTTTAAGTAATGACAAGAAAGTTGGTCGCCTTGAGAATTTTATGATTTCTGTTACAGAAAGTAATTGGTCTTTTCTCTGGAGGATTAAGCGCAGCTTCCACATTGTCGGTTGTCATTGTAGTGGTTTATGGAGCTAATCTAACAATTACTGGCTCCATGACCACTGGTGCTCTGACCTCATTCATTCTTTATAGCCTTACAGGTATTTGCAAGTTTAGTTTGGATGGCTTAGACTATTACTAGTATTTCCACTTATGAGCAAATGTTGGCTTATTTGCTACTTTTTACGGCATATCTACATCAATCTGATTTTTGACCTATTTTGATTCTGACCACCACCCAATTTGATGAACAACAATGAGAGTTGGGACATTTAGATGATTGTATTTTGGAATATATCCAATACAAGATGGGCCATGGAGAAGAATGGGTGAATTGGTACACATGTGACCATGTGCCTTTTCACTCATAAACTTAATGATGGAAAGGTTTTTATCCATTTACATGGATGAAAACCTAGATAGAACATGCTCTGCCCAACTTTCTTGTCAACCAGAGTCTATAGTGATAAGATTCTCAATGGAAATTTCCATTTGGTACTTTGTATTGTTGGGTTCATATCTCTCTTTCCTTCTACTTGCAGTTGGTTCCTCAGTGTCTTCTCTGTCAGGACTATATACTACAGCAATGAAAGCTGCAGGGGCCAGCAGGAGAGTTTTTCAGCTCCTGGATCGTGTTTCATCCATGCCAAAATCAGGAAACAAGTGCCCTTTGGGGTGTGTCTATCACATAATTGAATTATCTCTATTCAAAACTCAATAGTTATTCAGTGAATGTATTCAGACATCAAAACCGGAGCTCATCTCAGACGTTTTTGTGGCAGCGATCAGGACGGAGATGTGGAACTGGATGATGTTTGGTTTGCTTATCCTTCTCGCCCTAGCCATATGGTGCTCAAGGTAATGCTTTTCTTCATCACGTGAACCATTCTTCTCAATCTGCATATTTATTCAAGTCTGGGAGCTTTTCTAGAAAAAGATGGGGATGCAAATGCCTACCTTGTGCTGTTAATGCATCAGGAACTGATCCGGTAAGATATGCATTGGAAAGGACAATTTATTAGAGGATAATTGCCGTTGTGATTGATATAAATATGTAACTCGCTTGTTCTTTTGTTCTGCCTCACTTCACCCCAATTCCAGCTATTAAGCAACATATATGCATAAAATAAATGGCTGAAGGCGGTTAGTTCCCTTAGTTGTATACTTCTGTACAGTGACCTCTTAATAAAATGGAATGACATGAGATTTAGAGTTCTCCATCATGCATGATCTTAGCATATTTCTAGAAGTCACTACCTTGAATCAACATAGATGTGTAATTCCACGCCACGCCATGACAGAGGTACTGAATATCACTATGTGGAGTTGAAACTCATAGACCTTTTCTTTGCTGCAGGGAATTACATTAAAACTGAGTCCAGGATCAAAGGTTGCTCTTGTGGGCCCCAGCGGTGGAGGAAAAGTGAAATTTTTTTCCCTTGCCGGTGCGCATCCAGTTTTCTATCAGTCTTATTTGCGTTTTTTGACTGTGAACTTGTCTTCTGCAGACTACGATAGCAAACATAATTGAAAGATTCTATGATCCTCTGAAAGGAAAGATTCTAATAAACGGAGTTCCACTAGTAGAAATATCGCATCAACACCTCCATAAGAAGGTGAATTCCATGATTGCTTTATTACTTGATTGCAGTGTTGCAGTATTATTGCATCATATTTATATTCTTTTATACACTATCAATTTCCATCCTAGATCAGATTCGGGCAAACTGCATGGATTCAATCGATTTATCTTCAAAAGAAAAATGAAAAACAGACACTTTCTCTTCTCTTTTTTTCCTCGGACTGCAGATCAGCATAGTGAGCCAAGAGCCTGTTCTTTTCAACTGTTCAGTTGAAGAAAACATAGCCTATGGATTTGATGGCAAAGCAAGTGATGCTGACATAGAAAATGCAGCTGTAAGGACCGACATCTTTATAATGCAATCATCTCTTTTACCTCTAACTTGGAATCTCTAACAACTGTTGTTGGTTCAATCTGCAGAGAATGGCCAATGCGCATGAATTCATATCAAAATTCCCTGACAAATATAAAACACAAGTTGGAGAAAGAGGGCTAAGACTGTCCGGAGGTCAAAAACAGAGGGTCGCAATTGCAAGAGCCTTACTCATGAACCCAAGAGTTCTCTTACTAGATGAAGCCACAAGTGCCCTCGATGCAGAAAGTGAATACTTGGTCCAGGTCAGTATATGATGAATTTTTGGAAATTCTGTAAAAGTGGCGTAAAAAATTGGAAATGATTAGAAACTGAACTGGAGACCTACAAATGAAGCTAATTAAGCCAGATTGGTTCCAGACTCCAAAAACTACCAATTTGGACCATGATTTCATGGTCATGGCCCGAAAAACTGAATAATACGATGAGGCCTTCCCTAGGGTCAATCAGAATTACTCATATAAATTTTCTAAACCCACCAATTCAAACTATTTAGGGATGGATGTAACTGCCAGGATGGCAAGATCTTTCTAGTTCTTTCAGTCTGCATCTGGTTATAAACTTATCTAAATCACCATCATCATCAAGTTGTTTCCAATCCAAGTTGAACTTAATCACGGTGCCAAGGTTTTAAGTTCAATTTATGAACTTTATTTATGTTAATTAATCATTTTTTGTAGGATGCCATGGATTCTCTGATGAAGGGTAGGACAGTTCTAGTGATAGCACACAGACTTTCAACTGTTAAGAGTGCAGATGCAGTTGCTGTGATTTCTGATGGCCAAATAGCTGAGAGTGGAACACATGAAGGGCTGCTTGAGAAGAATGGAATCTACACTGCACTTGTAAGAAGGCAATTGCAGGGGCCTGGGTCTAAGAATGAGCTTTAATTCTTTCCAACAACTATCTGGAACCAATCAGGAAGGAAGGACATCAGCTTCAAATCCCAGAAGTCTGGCTGCAAGAACTGTAACCAAACTGAATCAGTTACTCGTAGATTGTTACAAATCTGTACCAGCATATGATTCACAAAGTGATTGAGATCTCATGACATGCTGAAATTTCAGCTCCTTGAACCTTTTCCATATTGGGGTAAGATACTGTAAACAGCAATAGCAAACTGCAAACTTCCAAACAATCAAATGGAGAGACTAGGGAGGAATGAATTTTGACATTGAGATGTTTCTTGCCTCTTCTCACTGATACAGTGATGCCCAATCAGGTGCAAATGCAACTCTTTCAGGTCTCTTTCTGCATCTCGCTCATGATCAGTTCAGAGACTAGACACTTGAGCCTGCATTTGCCTTGGAAACTCAAATCGCCTTGTTTGGTATCCCTGAACCAGAGGCGTCTGATTAGGGGTGCAATTTGGATCCAATGGAGCAGAAATAAAAACACTGAGCATTACACAGATTAAAGAATAAAAGTCTTGTGTACTTGGTTAACATGACAATCAACATAATTTTGGAAGCGTTAGAACTTGTAGCTCACATAAAAACTTGCCCGGTAGAATTTTAAGTCATAAAAAATTATTTTGTTCCTATATTGTCATGAAATTAGTACAGACGTATTAGAAGCAAAATCTTTTGCACATTTGTCAAATTGGCAGCAATTATCCACACTTCTTCTCTGACATGGGAACCATGCCAGACCGGTGAGCGGAATGCATTGTTTATGCACTTCTTCATATCAAATGCGGATTGGGACACTGGTGCCACGTATCCCTCCCACACCCAGCCTACTCTTGTATTGTCACAATTCCATTCTCATGACAAGAGGGCGGGTGCCCACTTTTTTCCCTTTGGAACGGCAGTCACACTGTTCTAATCTGCTCCACTTCATATCAGGGGACCACCAAAACATCAGCTCAGATGTGTCGGGTTGGTGTTTCACTAAGCAAGCTATGGAAACTGAGTAACCCACAAATTGGTAGCTTTTCCTCCCCAGACTTATATAGCCTCATAGTTCAGACTTCAGATGCATGCCAGTAATGTGCTTTCCTTAAATAAGAGCTTTCACAGCATAGTCAGCTTCCATAAAACAAAATGCCTATGTGCCATCTCAATAAACCCCAAAATTCTCACAGATTTCACACAATCCTCCAAAGGCCAAATGAAGCTTGGAACAAAACTGGCTTAGGCTGAATGGCCATGCCCAACCTCTCTTCCTCTGCTGGCTGCTGAATTCTTAGAGGTTCTGTTGGATAGGTGAAAAGAAAAAAAGAAACGCAATTCTGTCCTCCTCAAGAAGACAATTGACAGTTACCAACCCTAGTCAACAAACCAAACCCTGTTCACAATCAAACCTTCTCTCCAATCATGTGGCTTCTTTGTGCATAAAAAGCTTATCTTTTCTTCTTTATTCATTAGTTCATCAATATTATTTCTGCTCCAACTGACATCATTACTTGATTAAAATTACATTTCTCCCTGTTCAAATAGCCCATTTACAAACTGAAGGACTGACCTGCAAAACCAGCACTGCCAAAACAGAGCTTCCTGGGACAACCTCCCATTCCTGATTCAATTATAGGTTTAAAAGGAGCCACAAACCAAAAGGATTTTCTCGTTCTAAACTCAATATCGACTGAAGATCTCCTACAAGTCATCTTTCATTCCAAGAAAGGCTCTGTAGATGGGACCTTCGAAGAACCCGGAAGACAGAGGATGGAAGGAAAGGGCAAAATAATTAAACAAAGCCATCTCTACTAAACTAATGCTTCCATGAATGATTTTATATTACTCAAATCCTCTTTCGATTCAGGGATCTTCTCTGGCTTAAACAACTTCCACAATCCAACTGGATGTCTCCTCACTTTAACCACTTTTGAATATCTCCCAAAGATCTTCTGACACTCTGGATAGGGCTTAACAAAGAAGTTGTAGAACTTGAGTCGGCTGGGCCTTATTAAAGCTTTCAAACTCACATCTAAACCAAGCCCTCCTATCGATCTCAGATGTTGGATAACGCTGTATCGAGCAACTATCTGCTTCTCAAAATTCACACCCAAGTACTCTGGAGCTTCCATAAGAGAATCAATCCCAAATCCCAATCTGTGCAGCAAAAACTCAATCTTCTTCTCTACATCTTCTAATGGATAAACGATTGTTCTTGGCTCTCTCAGCAGCAAACTGAAAGCATCCCGACGGATCAACCCGTGCTGGCACAAGCAATCTACTCTCAGTTTCACTCGAAATACAGCATGCAACATGCCATATTGTAAGATTCTTTCCTTTATCGGTAGCCGGCATTTCAATTTTTTGAGGAATTCGGTGCAGTACGAGAGCTCCCCCACTTCCACGTCAAGCATTCTTGGGTCACGAACAATTGCCTTCCGGACCTCGACCCAAGGAAATCCCAGGTCACCAAACTCTTCCAACAGCAATCTCAACCGATCTTCCACAGCCAGAGCCAAAATCCCTGGAAATGAATTACAGATCCGATCAATTTCAAAGCCCCTAACGCCAATTCTCGTGAAAAATTCGATCAGACTGTTGAGGTGGCATGTTCTTATCATAACTGATCTTGGGCATTCCTTCAAAGCCTTCATCAAACTCTCATCGCTAAGGCCAGCATCCTTCAGAATCCGTATATTCTGGAAAAACTCATCCGGTTCGATGCTGGATCTTCCAGAATGCTCTAACATAGATTGAAGTACAAGAGGTGGAACGTTCTGTAACCCTAATTCTGAAAACCCCATCTGCCATTTTCGCAGGAAAACTAACTCCAAAACCCTAGGACAAGAAATTAAGACCGAAACAAGAGACTTTTGGGACAATTCGAAAGATAGTAGAATGCGCAGGCATCTTTCAATTTCAGAAAGATCCGACATCAACAAAAATCGGTTCTTTTGGATGAATTCGAGAAGGTGAGATGATGGCAGTCCGTACCTTCGGAGGAGATTCGACAAAGGTACCAGGTGCTTGGTTAGGGAATTTTGCTGGTATCCGTAGGGGATTGTTGACGACAGCAATGAGGACTTCGAGAAAGATCGGAACTTTCCAACCGACTTTGATTGGACACAGCCGAATTCCAACAGGGCAAGACGAAAACGAGTTGCCGCCAGAAACCTAATCGCCATCGCCATGGCTTGTGAGCTCTCGAGACCAGACCGCCAGAAACCGAGTACCACCTCTTGTGAACGGTCGTAATATTGTTTTTTTACAAAATTAAGCGATAATTACTACTCTCTATGTACTACTGCACTAATTAGTTCACAGAGAGAATGATCGAACTGTAACTTTGTAATTATATCAGTGTGATTTTGATAATATTGATTTTGATAAATAAAAATTAGGTTTTCATCAAATGCACTGGGTGCACTTGTAATTTATTTTTTAAAAAAAATCATACAATTGTTAATTTATGTGTATTTAATATATGTATTAAGTTTTTTTTATGAAATTATTAGATTTTTCAAAAGCAGGAACATTTTCATAATTTTATTTTAAAAATCTAAAAAATATTTTAAAAACATGATACACGTGTTAAATACACTTAAGGTGTGTTTTGTTGGAAGTAAAACTTTTGATGAAAAGTTTTTGGAGTAGAAGTTGTCAAATCAACAGAAAATGATGTGATATAATAGGAGTAATGATGAGGAGTAAAGAGAATAAAGTTA
>JAXCLR010000063.1:58488537-58503013 GCA_035584095.1 Annona squamosa | reverse complement strand
AATTATGGAGAGTGAAAAGTTTTAGATTGAAAAGTTTTAGTTGACATTTTTTTATCCTAAACAAACGCACCCTTAAATTAACGGTTATATAAAAAGTTATATAAAAAATTTTAAAAAATATATTTTTAAACTCGAGTGGAGATCCATAAATATTAATATAAATATAATAAAATTAAAGTGAAAATAAAATGAAAATAAATTTAATCCTTATTTATGTAAATATAAAACATGATTAAAATATAAAAAACAAAAGCAAATCAGCTCAATGTTTAAGATGTTAGATAACATGCAAAGATGTCATCGCATATCTACTCCCGCTTCCCACTCTTAAGCAGTATAATCATTTTCTATTGATATTTATAATATGGCATATGATATTATAATCAAACACATTTAACTCTTACACACAGTAAAATAAAAGAGAGAATTTTTTTCTGTGACCTCGGAAGCGAGGCATTCGGGGGAAAAATGAAAAACCATTACAGCCATCAGTTGGGCGCCGATTGCATTGGTTAACCATTCGGAAGCAATCATCCGGTCAACTGCTTCGGGCCTATATATATATAAATAAATAAAAAGCAAAACAAAACAACAAAACACGCATGTATGAGCTCTGCTTAAATATATTTTCGTCATTTTTTAAAAGGTTTTTGGAGTTATTCATACGGGTTTTCTGGATTTTTTTTACAGTAAAAATTTGGATTTCTCATGTAAATTGATTATTTATTTCACTTTTTTTTGTTTCCTTGTTTGCCCAGTATATTTCTCGATTTTAGCTGTAAAATTGATGAATAAAATTACGAATTCTAAATTTCTAACAACGCGTCTGCCGGTCTACCAATGGTGAACACAGATTAACACCGCATTCTATAATTAGGCGGAAAATATAGAGAGAGAGAGAGAGAAATGGGCCCCACATGATCATGAAATCATGATCTACTCCACCCATTGTATTTAAAATAATGTATTCTATTACCATACCAATTTTCATCCGAATCAGATATGTATATGGCCCCCATCTGAAAATGGTACAAATCCAACGTAATAAAATAGTTTGATGTAAATAATAACTTTAAAGTATCTGATTAGGATGAAAATTAGTAAGGTAATAAAATACATTATTCTAAATACAATAGATGGAATAAATCATGATTTTATGATCATGTGAGGCCCATTTCAGCGATGCTGCATCAGAATAATGTATTCTATTACTATACTAATTTTTGTTCTAATAAATTTAGTGAAATTATAAGGGTTATCTCCTAATTTTTTAATTTCATCTATTTCTGCTGCTTTTGTTATCTTAGCTTCGTTATAAATTCCTGCAGATACTTCTCCTAATAATGTTTCTAAATATGCAAACATGTCTGATCTTTGATTACTAGTTAACCATGCTCTAACAACATCTGATTCCCATCTAGGGGTGTGTTTGTTTAGAATAAAAAAGTGTCAACTAAAACTTTTCAATCTAAAACTTTTCACTCTCTATAATTATTTTATTTTTAATTATTTTTTCACATTTTTCTACACAAACTACCCTACTTTTCAATCATTTCCACAAACTACCCATACAACTAATCTATCTATTTTAACTTTATTTTCTTTACTCCTTATCATTACTCCTATTATATCATATCGCTTTCTATTGATTTGACAACTTCTACTCCAAAAACTTTTCATCAAAAATTTTACCTCTAACCAAACACACCCTAGATATTGTGTTTTCTCATAGTTGAGGATTGTTTAAATATATTGTTAATATACTCCCGCCTTGGTATGCGGGTGGTAAATTTATTTTTCTACTGGATTAATCTTTCCTTTTCCTATACCCTGTTTTTCTATTTGATCTTCCTTTAATTGAGCTGGTTGTCTAATTTGTCTTTGTAGTTCTTCTTTTCTTCCTAATGGTGCAGGATTATCTAATCTAAATCTTTTGTTTACACTAGTCATACTGCTTTCTCCTATTGTATCAGCCATTTTTAAATTTACAAAATATTCATTTAATTCTTCTTTATTTCTAATGATTTGTTTAAAATTAAAATTTTTATTATATTTGTTTTCATTATTGCACTTTTTTCTAGCTCATACCATTGAGGGGGCGGATGGTCCGTTTTATCTTAGTTGAATGTTTGATACGTAGTTTTTTATTTCTTCTAAGTTTACTGCTTCGATATTGATCTCGGTTCTAATTTCTTCTAGTTTAGCTACTAATGTTTCACTGGCTAATTCTTCGATTTGGTTTATACTGTCTGTTAAATCAATAGTATTGTTTAAATTTGTTATTATTTCGTCTAGTCTGGCAATTATTGTGATTTGTATTTCATAATTATGCATCCGATTCATTAAGTCTTTTACTTCACTTATTATGTCGTGACAATTAAACCAATTAATTCTTCTAAGATAAGTTGGAGTGTCTGTTATTGGCTTACCTTTATAATGCTAAGTTATTGGGTAGTTTAGTCTTTTGCGGAATTTTTAAGATTTTCTAATTTTCTTTTAAATGTCTCAATCTCTATTCTTAGTTCTAGAACTTTATCATCTAAACTTTCTTTCTTTTCTAATAGTCTATTATATATCTTTGCATTATTTTTAATTGTTTCGTTCTTTTCTGTTACTATTTTTGCTAGTGTTTTGGCTATATATACTACGTTTTTAAGGATTGAAAACATTTTAATTTTTGTTCAGAGTTGGACCCTTGTTTGCTTGGAGTTTTTAAGATTTCTTTGTTAAATAGGCTTTCACAGGCATGGTTTCTTTTTGTTCTTCAGTTGAAGGTTTGTCTTTCGCATTACTTCTTTTAGTTTTACTGTTTATTAATATAGTCTATTTCTTTTTTCTTTCGCGTCCATTTTTTAAGGCAGAAAATTCCAACCCTAATGGGCAACACATGCCTTTTAATGCGGAATTTACGGACTACCTTAAAAGATTAAGACCTACTAGAAATAGAAATAAATTATATTAAAATTTTTCAAACTAAACATTTTTCATGCATCGAGACATTCCTTAAACATTGAACATAAAAGAAAACTAGAGGCCTGGAAGGCCCTTTAAGATTCTACTCCATGCTTAAGTAAATAGACACAAAGTAAACAAACTGTTTTTCATAAAAGAAACTGTTTTTCATAAAAGAAACTTACAAAAGCTCTTGAAATCTTTACAAGACTCTTGGAGCGCTTCTTCTTCTTCTTCTTCTAGACACAAAGTAAACAAACTATTTTTCATAAAAGAAACTTACGAAAGCTCTTGAAATCTTTACAAGACTCTTGGAGCATTCTTCTTCTTCTTTGAAATCTTTACAAGACTCTTCTTCTTCTTCTTCTTCTTCATAAAAGAAACTTACAAAAGCTCTTGAAATCGTTACAAGACTCTTGGAGCGCTTCTTCTTCTTCTTTTTTTTCTTCTTCTTCTTACAATGAGGTCCTTTTTATAGAGGTTGGACGTGAAGAATGCGCTCAACGGACTCGGAAATAAAATAAAAAGAGATTCGAACTTATCGCTTTACTGTGGGTATTGCGCAATAACTTTTACTGTTGGCGATTTGATTCGCATCTTGTACAGTAAAAATTGAATGCTTAATTATCGCACAATAAAAGCAGATTCGTTCTAATCTTTTCGTACAATAATTACAGATAATGTGTCGCCAGAAAGCAAGCTGCAACACATTGCAAAAGTAAAAGAAATAAAGTAAAGATAACTATCACTGAAAGGTGACATGTGCATCTGTCCTCTATCGGGTCTCGTGCTCCTGCCACGATCGATGCTTCTCGATTTTCTCCTGTTTGCAACAGGTGGAGGGTGTCCTATGGTTCAATGAGATTCGCTAGATTGTGTGCTTCAATGCCATCGTCGCTGTCTACAAAGTCTGAATGAGGACTTGTTGGCTCGTTTGGAATCAAGGAACAAAAGTAGTCGCCGATGTCTACCACTTTTCTTTCATGTCTAAGATGTTCTACAATGTCTTCTTCTAATGTGTAATTACTGCTGAATCCATGACCTGGATAAAAAACTTCATTACTTGCTCCAAATATCTTCAAATGTGACTCTTCTACCATTAATGCCGCAAAGGCTGAATATTGTCTACTGTAATTTGAAGCATTTTCTAATTGTCTCCATTTTTTAATTCTTTCTTCAGTATTGCAGTTGTACACTTATGCTAAAGCGAAATTCTCACTATAATATACATATATATATACACACACACTGAGCATTTTCTATACGCCTTTTCCATATAAAAAGCTTGCATGAGGTGCATTTCAACTCATTCACGTCCACGTATTTGTTTAACTGAATTTTTAATACTTAACGATAAATCATAACCATTCAGCGATGCAAAAAAATTACAACCTTTTACCGTATTTTTAAAAGGCAACGAAATTTCAATTCCAAAAAAAAAATAACGAAATTTTATTCCATATAATTAACATGTGTGTAAGATCAGCTAATAAAGGTAAAATTTAAGAAGAAAATTACTTTGTTGAATTCATGGCAGTGTCCCAAATCCATTATCTTAAGACATGTTCTAAGCTATAAAAAAAATTTTAATTATATCTTATCACCGTGCCAAAGACAATTTTTCAATTTGTAAAATAATTTTTAAAAATTTTCAATATAACTTTATTCATTTCTATTAAAACAATACATTTTCATCTCAAATACGAATTCAAAATTTTGTATAACTTAGAACGAGCCCCTAAGTTATTGCAAATTTTGCATTGAAATAGGATAAATATTAACTAAAGGACAGTTATTAAGGGGATGTAGTAGATAAACTGTATTGCAGACTTGCAGTTTACAGTATCTACTCATTTCGAATCAAGTGCGGAAATGAAATCCTCTTTTCACGCATGGCGAAAACAACCTAAAAATGAAAACTAGCTCTGAAAAATAAAAAGGTAGGATTGTCGTTTACTTCTTTTTGCATGATGCGTTCGTATCATTGCATCAAGCTAAGTGAGAGAACTTTTTTTGAGAAAAAAGTGAGAGAACTTCAAACCCGAATTAGAAGCCATACGGCCGTTCGCTACCCTGCGCTGAGATATGAAGCAGGAGGTTTCAATGCGGTAGAGGTGGGACCCACTGCTGATGTGTCAGCCCTCAGCGGCAAGATTAGGACAGTTCAGGTTCACAATAATACTAGCATGCTAAGCAAAGGACTGTCGCCTGCGAAGTGCGAACTGCCTTGTTCCGCAGTCCCCCTGCTACATATGGCCCGTTTGTGTGGAAGAGCTCCAGTAAATTAAAGAAGAAGACGGCAGCAAAGCAAAACGACGCCTCTGTTTCTTCGTAGAAATGCAAAGGTTTCTTTCTTTCAAGTCTCTCTCAAATCCATCCCAACACTTGCCAATCTCCCCGTTTCGGCATTTCAATCTCATCCAGCCCTCAATGTCCCTTGCTTCCAAAAAACCGAATCAGCTGACCACCCTCTCTCCTTTTCTCCGTTCCCGTTCCATCTCCGACTCCTTTCGTCAATGGAGACCTTCGATTCCCACATGTTCGCGGCAGTTTTCTGCTGTTCTAAAGCAACCCATTCTCGCCAATTACAAAACCTCGATTACGTATTTGCCGTCGGTTCGGGGCGCGAGTTTCTTCCGTCGGGTTACTCAAGATATGGGAGAGAGATTTCGGCGCCGTGGCTCCGAACTTGGTCGCCCCTTCCAAGTCCATAGGAATTACTGGTGATCTTCTTGTTTTTTTCCATTCCTGGAAAGAATTCGCTTTTCCCTTCTGACCATTTGGGTTTCTTTACTTCTTCGGGAATTTCTCTGCGGTGCTTAAGGAATCCATTTTATACTTGAAATTTTCGCAAATGTCACATGTTTGTGAGGTTTGGCTTGAATTTTCTAGTTAAATCCTGGAAATGAACTGTGGGACTGTAAAGTTGCTTGTAGCTTCCGAAGGATATATATCAGCTAGAATCATAAATCATTGTCCTGGTCTTTGAGTTGAGCAAGAAATTTGAAGCTTAGTCCAAACGAGGAAGGCAGCGTTGGATTCTTGCATCTCAGGCCTACGACTAGCGTGAGGCTTCCATTATTGTCAATGTGCAAACCGCCGTGCAATCACATGTTGGATATTGAGGATGTCTATAATCAGTCCGACTGATTCTTCTTCCATTTTTCATGCTCTTTGGATTATTAAATAGTCTTTTTGGTTCCCGTTTGCGTTCTAGCAGAGGCACTCGCCTTGGGAAAGTTTGTATCTGTGCGTGTTTGTGTTGCTTATTTTACCCACTGAGGAATTGTTGTTTCATGCATATCCTCTATTTGCAACAATTCCCCAGAGCCCTTTAATATTCAAATCTGTTTCCAACATGGACAGTGCTCTGTTTAATGAAGTGATCCACACTGATCATGAGGCATCTGGGAGACTGCTGATTCTCTGTGGGTTCCACTATTCATCAGTCTCTGGATTGCAAAATCTAGATTAGCAATGCAGTAAAATGGAGATTGAGGTTTCTACTTGTGTCTAGCAAAGAATGCTTTGTCCAATTTTTGATATATATATTTTCTTATGAGAAATTTTTGATATATCTGAATGCATCCTTGATGTGTTTGACAACTGATTTTTAAGTCCCTCCATGTGTGGGTTATTTGCATTTTGGTCCCTCTAAGTATGTGTATTTACTTTTTAATCTACAAGTTTCACATATCTACTTTTTAAACCCTGTAAATTTGCTTTTTTTGCATTTCAACCCCTACCGTTAATGCACGTCAGTAAATGAACAAAAAATTTATCAATAGTTACTGTATAAATTTTTTAATGACAATATTGCCCTAAAGTCAACTCAACTTGACCACAATAGAAATTGCACTATTTGTAAGTTTAAGTCAACTCATAGTTATGAGTCAACTTGTGTTCGTGAGTCGACTCAACTAAGCCATATAAAATTATCTCGATTGCATATATGAGTCGACTTAACTCAACTACATCATAAGAGTATTTTAGACTTTTCATTTACAAATACAGCTGTTAGTTGGGTATTTTGACAGCAGGGTCTAAAATGCAAAGAGAGCAAACCTACAGGATTTAAAAAGCAAGTTCACAAAACTCGTGGATTAAAAAGCAAATACGCATAGTTAGAAGGACTAAAATGCAAAAAACTCAGTGGTTTGCACTGTTTAGGAATAAACTGCCAAGTTTTTTACCATCTTTTCTACTCGTTAATTTCTTATTTTGGAGAGGATGGTAAAGATGACAGTTGATGGCCAGCCAATATTCATTTTCATGAGTGGGTAATTCCCGTGGATTGAACATATTACTTTTGATCATATCTGGAGAGCTGCCAAGGAACATATTTTCTTGCTTTTAGGATCTTTAATCACAGCAAAGACTGCTTAAAAAAAATCATGGGAAAGATTTTAAATCATCTACATTTTCTCTTCGCACTTTTACATTGGATCTCTGTCATATCAAAGTAGTTCATCTTGTCCTTACAAGTTACATTTGCAGGAGGTTTAGGATACCAACAGTGGAAGGTGTTGTGTTCGGCTTGATCAGTGCCAATGTTGCTGTTTTTATATTATGGAAAACAATGGATCCTCTATTTATGATGAAGAACTTTATGGTCAGGTTTACATGTTATCATTGATTCAAATATACTGAGAGGATTCACACTCGTTTATGCATTCTTTGTTTTTTCTGTATGATTAGAAATTAAACTTGGACTGAGTCCATGCTGTTGTTTTACAGATTTCTTGGGACAACTTTGTAAGTGGCCGAATGCACTCGCTGATTACTTCTGCCTTCAGTCAAAAGGATTCATGGCATCTATTTTCCAACATGATTGGTCTCTACTTCTTTGGTACTAGCGTATGGGTTTTTCCTCTTTCTTTTGGTCATCTTTCTGATTATCAATACATAATCACAAAGAGATGGTGCTCCTCACCTCCACCACTATGAAAAATCTTTATATGTAATGAAACAAATGTATTATCCACTGTAAAAGGGGAGAGCCTTTTTTTTTTTTTTTGCGCCCCTTCTGATGACATGTTAGCTGCCACTCTGTCAGTCATCATTTGTTGCTTTGACCGGACTTTGAAGTGGATATAGCCATGTTTCATCCAGTTTAAAATTTTAATTTTATTCTCCAACCTTTGATGACACTTTCTTTACAAGTGTTGGAGCATGCTTTTTTGCTGAAAGTAATTTAGCTTTAAGAATTTCTACGTGTTTGATAGATCTATCCATCCAATATGCCTGTTTTGTTTCACCTTTATTTGAAATATTGAGATCCATATACAAGATTCAATTATGATTTATTTACCGTATTAAGGATCAAGGATATTGGTGTAATTGATGGCTAAAACTCTCAAATACCTTTAATTAATGTTGAAACTGTCTTTATTCATCTATTTGATTTATATTTTTAGCGTCTGTTGATATTATGAACAACTAATAATGTGTCTCTTGTTGATTGCATTTATCAGATTGGAGAGCAATTTGGATCTAAATTTCTATTGAAGCTCTACCTTGCAGGAGCAATCGGTGGATCAGTTTTCTACTTGGTTCACAAGGCGATTTCATCTTCAGAAGTATTGATCAATGCAGTAACTTAGTCTTCATGTCAATTCGAATTTCAATCTAATGAAATGAGTCGCTGTGTGAATTTGATTATCAGACTACTATTTCTGACTTCATTTCCTTGTGGAGCTGAAACATCAAACATTCAGTGCCCTCATTAATCTCCCATTTAGCTTGCCACTCAGATCTTCATTTGTAGCTGCAAAACACAAGCATAACATGCATATATCTATTATAAGAACCACATTGTATCGGTCAATTCAACCGGTTTGACCAGGTGCCACTTACTTCCCCAGTTGGTTTCTTCTCAATTCAATCATGAGTTTGGTTTGACAACACATTGAAGACACATGATTGCATAGTTTTGTTAACAGAAAGAGAATCCTGAGGTGAAGAAAAGCCTCATGCCACTTTCCAGTTAAAATGAGAAATAAAGGGGTTCATTATTCATTCAATGTCAATACTCTTCATGCAATTCTTTCACCATTCAGAAGGATCTACTTCCATACAGAAGTTCAATTTACGAATTAGCACCCCTCGCAGCAAAACATTGCCTTTCTCAACCTGTAACTACTGTTCTTGATTTGACATGTTAGGCATAATTGAGGGAAAAAAGAAAGAGGAGCACCTTGCTCCTTTCATTGCATGTTTGTACTTCTTCTCATTCTTTAACAGTTTCCACTTCATTCTAATGATGATTTATTCTCAAAAATTTTTGCGCCATTCATAATTTATGTTGAGCCTTGCTACTACAAAATCAGGTACAACTTGTACCTCTTTGGGTTCCCCCTTTTTTTGTTTTTAATTTTTAAATCCAAACGATTTGTTTAGCATTTGTTTGTCATTCAGTAAAAAAAAAAAAAAATTCGACCCCTTATTATACAACTTTCAATATGATTTAACATTTTAACTATATAACTATCCTACTTTTTCTATTATTACCTCTATATACCAATCGTTTTTTCATACTTTTCCTACAGATACCTTCTCCCCTATCTCCTATCACATTACTCTCACTTTTTCAAAATTTTTCTCCACAATTTTTCCTGAGTTTCTTTTATCTTTCCAAACACATGATAAATAGAAAAATTCAACTTAATTGAAAGCTTTTATAATTTATAATATTGAAAAATATGTTTGTAAAGAACGTCATGTGTTTGCACTTGCTGTAGATCATATACAAATCTAATTAAAATGGTTTTCGATATCATACAAATCTTCATGGAGTATAATATGATATTATGATGCTTGGCTTTGATCTTCAAAAAAATCAAGAAAATGGGAAACTCAAAGGGGTAGAGATTGCACCTGGTTTCATTGGAGCAAAGACCATTTATAGTAACTTCCATCTTTCTTTTGTCACAAGGTAACTTTCCAAGCTTCAGGGGCAGGGCTACTAGCAGTGTTTTGAAAAATTGACAAAATTAGTGTATTCAAACTAGTTCAACCATAGTATATCAAAAAAATAATAAAAAAAAACTAGTTCAACCAGTACCAACGTTGGTCGGTTTCATCTGGTTCAAATAGTTTTCTTGAAACTACATAACTTGCCCGAGCCTATGCCAAGAAGCATAAATTGGTTATCAAGTATATCAGTTTAGGTTGTAACAGTTCTGATTTTGTTGTTGAGATCAACATTTCACTTGGTGACATTGCATTTTTTTCATTTCATGACAAAGTGCTCCAAACTGAACTTGCTGACCAACCTGCTTCCAAGACTTCTGCCTTTGCTCGTTGGAGAACAAAAAAAGAATCATCCATTTTGATTGGCCTTCTTGTTGTTTTCCATATAATGCTTTAGCTTTCAATAGAAGAATTGTTATATCATCTCTGACTGTTTACGTGGCTTTCATTTTGCGATTTCAGGATGCTAAGTACGTACGGGGATTGGTACGTATTCCCCAGTTCTTGCTACATTGTGTTGGCAGGATGCATACATGCATGTCAAGGGAATATCAAAAGGTTTTTCTCCCCAGCACCATCAGATGAAGTCCAGAGAACCATTTTCAGGTTATGACATGCATGTATGCACTTGCCATTGCCTCAATGCATGGGCATGAAAAAGTAAATTTTCTTTTTTCTTTTTTTATCATACCATCCAGGGTGCAAGTGGTGCTGTAAATGCAATTGTGCTACTCAACATTTTTCTCTTTCCAAAGGCTGTATACTATGTCAATTTCTTCATACCTGTTCCAGCAATGATATTGGTAAGCTAGTCCGTATTCTAAAACCGTAAGAAAAAAATTCATTGGAGCTTTTATGTTAGTTATTTTGTTTAATGCTGCTAATGTTCAATTGCTTTATTTCAGGGAGTTCTATTCATTGGAAAAGATATACAGGATATGATGAGGGTATTTCCTTACTCTTTAGTCATCAGCAACTTGTTTAGAATCCCTACTTTTCTGGAACACCAGACCAGGGCATGGATCCAATGTTCCTCAAATTTTATAGAACAAATCCCAACAATGCCCTATACACGATAGGCTAAACTTCTAAAATAGACTAGCACATATTCATAAACAACTGGGGGCCTTGAGATGGATCTCTTATATCTTTGAAATTTAGAATATTGGGGCTAAGCCCTTTGACGCAAGGGACATGCAGACCAAGTTTCTGGATCCCTCCCTCGATCATGGGTAGTTGGAAAATGTATTCTAACCCAGACCAGGTTTCTGGATCCCTCCCTCGATTTTGGGTAGTTGGGAAATTGTATTCTAACCCCAGTATTTTGTACTACTGCCACGCCAAGCATCACCTTTAAGATCTTCAAATTGAACTAAGTTTGCCTGATTTTCTTGTAGCCTTACAGCGGCATCTCAGGAGAAGCTCACTTGGGGGGTGCTGTGGTTGCTGCTCTCGCATGGGCTAGGATTAGAAAAGGATGGATCTAACCCGTCTGATCGGGTGTTTCCTGTTCTAATTGAATGCTGTCACATGTAAGCTTAGTCTCTATTTAAGTGCACTAAAATTTTCATGACGTATACTTTGTCTGGGGCATGAAAATGCAGTTGGGATTTTGAGCTGACCTGACGTGGTTCCTGTAACATGTGAACAGAGACCTTGAGATGACTATTTCAGAATCCAGCGATTACCAGCAGGTGCTTGCATGCCAAACTTTCAAAGGCATCGCATCGTCGTTGCAAATTTTTGTTTTGTGCGTCTCGTGCGCTGGATAAAATGAGAAACCGAAAGCATCCCAAAAACTTTCGGTTTTTTTTATTTTTTTCCCCGGGAACAGCACTTCATTAAACCTGAGAGGCTGAGACAACATATCCACTCAAATTCTACCTTGCAAAGTGCACGAAACAGAATGTGCGATTAGGCTATGCGGACGCTATAAATAAGATATTTTTACATCTATATTTTTATCTCTATATTATTCTTTAGTTTTCATTTTCAGTTTTTTTAACGATCTTGAGCTATATTAATTTTACTTATGAGGAATGATGGTGAATGAAACAAAATAAACTGGCAACCCGGGCGTTGCATCCAACCTTAGCATTTAAAAAATACATACATCATGTCAACCACGGTGGATGACCAAACAACTAAATAAAGAGTATGTTTGAAAATGGATAAAATTTTTGATGAAAAGTTGTAGATAGTAGAAGTTGTTAAATGATGTGATATAATAGGGGTAATGATGAAGAATAAATAGGATAAAGTTGAAATAGATAGG
This sequence comes from Annona squamosa, assembly GCA_035584095.1. Taxonomy (NCBI): domain Eukaryota; kingdom Viridiplantae; phylum Streptophyta; class Magnoliopsida; order Magnoliales; family Annonaceae; genus Annona; species Annona squamosa. The sequence continues at coordinate 58,490,814 of JAXCLR010000063.1, read as the reverse complement.
TTACTTGTATTGGTAGTTGTGTAGAAATGATTGAAAAGTAGGGTAATTGTATAGAAAAATGTGAAGAAATGATTAAAAAATAAAATAGTTGTGGATAATGAAAAGTTTTATATTAAAAAGCTTTAATTTAACAATTTTTACTTATTACCAAACATGTCCAAAGTATACTTTGGGAGAAAAGTAAACTGACAAATGTCTCTACTTAAACTTTTAAACTCCGGACCTCCATTTTGCATGCAATCTGCGCATATTTATGTCAATCGCTTGTTATCTAACAGCACTTGGCACATTTTTTCATTGATATTATATATATTGTAACATTTAATCTTACAAATTAGACAGTTTTTACAACTTTTACCACCGAAGGGCATCTTGTAAATATCTTTACTCTCAAGGGATAGTTGTAAATACTCATTACCACAAAGACAGTACGCACCTGCATCAGGCAGGGATCAGCACATCTCATCTTTAATTTTGGGGTGTGGATAAAGCCAAGAGAACTGCCCCATTGAATGTTTTAGAACAAGGTTATTTAGAAGGTCCTTGTTCCATGTTAGATGGAGAACAGGAATGAAAATGTAATCTAGAGCATTCGAACGGGAAAAGTGGCACTAAAAATGTAAAAAATTGTATTCTAATGGGATCTGCATGGGAACACGCGGTCTAAATTTTAATGTAGGATGATTTTCACCACCACTATTAAAATTGAAAAAATTGTTTTAAAAATGAAATTTTTTATCGAATTCATGTTGCGTTCAAGTTTCTTGAATGCTTTGAAACAGGCCAAAGTTTTCTATTTTTGTAATTTATTGATTTGTCAACAATATTTATCTTCTAATATTTATTTTTTAAAAAAATCTCATTTCGACCGGTCGTACACTCGTACTATTCTTGATAAAAAATAAAAAACTGAAGTTATTTTTTATCAAGATTTAATAGGATAAATATTTTTTAATTAATTTAGTAGATTTTAAATTTATGGGATCCATATCTATAATTCTACCTATATTAAGATTAGTATGATTTGACTTGGGAAGAGCACTAGATAGAGCTACACTTTGTCTAGGTGAGCCACGCGTCAAAATTTATCAAAAACCGTGAACAATTATTGAAAGTAGAAAACAAAAAAACTGTGTAAATTTGTTCATCGGTGGTGGATGTGCTCGTCCTCTATCGCGCATTTTCGTGCATTTACATTCATTCACGTCCACACATTCGTTTAACTGAATTTTTAATACTCAATAATAATCATAACCATTCATCGACGAAAAAATTACAACCTTTCCGTATTTCCAAAACGTAACAAAATTTATTCCGGATATATTTGCAATACGATAATATCTACCAACAAATGTAAATTTTAAGAAGAAAATTATTTTTTAATTCATCGCAGTCCTAAATCTATTATTCTAAATTATTGAAATCTTTTTATTAGAATCCGCTAAATATTAACTAAAGGGCGTTTATTAAATCGATGTCGTATTGTAGTCTATAAATTACATGTAACGCAGTTTATAATATCTCACACAGCTCTAAGTAGGAACTGTCTCAAAATTTGATATTTTGATTTTATTTTAAAATCTCACCGTACGTATTATTTAAACTAAAATTTGGACCGAATGTGGTGAAAATCAAATAAATCAGATGGTGGCAGTTTTAAAAAATGATAAAGTATATTAATGTTAAATATTTTTTTGATGTTAAAATCTAATTAAGAGTGCATTTGGCATTTGATAAAATTTTTTAAATAAAGATTTTGTGTAAAAAATTTTGAAATGAGAGAAGCAATGTAATATAGTAAAAATAATGAAACATTAAAAAATAAAGTTAAAATAGATAATATTAGTTGTATTGCTAGTTATAGAGAAATAATTTAAAAGTATTAACAAGATGTAAAAATGATTAAAAATAAAATAATTATAAAAAGTGAAAAGTTTGAGATTAAAAAATGTTAGGTTGATAAGTTTTCATAATTGTGGAACATATTCTATGAATAATTTATACAAAAATATTAATATAGCCTAAAACATTATGAGTACCGATCTTTTCCGACCGGTCAGACCGGTCAAAAAATATATTTTTTTGCTTTTTTTTTTTGAAAATATTTTTATAAACATATTAATCTAATTATATTTAATCTATAAACCAAGTTTTGTCATTTTTAGATTTGTATATATATTTATTTTGGATTTTTAAATACGGGGTATTTAAGTCATTTTAAATATTCTTAAAATGAGTTAAATACCCCTGTATTTAAAAATCTAAAATAAATATATA